>QEPC01005559.1:769351-786191 GCA_003113815.1 Sphenodon punctatus | reverse complement strand
CCAGTATAAGTTAGGAATGCGTTATATTTACCTTTTATTTCTATTACCACTCTGTTTAACTATCTTATTTATGTAATCAATAAACTTACTTCTTATTTTATGAAGACGTGGTCAGTGTATAATATTGGAACACAAGTGAGCTACAAGAACCCTCAAGCTTTTGTGAACCCAGAGAGTAAAGAGTCTGTAAATGGGAAGCATCGGGCCCTTGAGTGACAAAGGAGTTTCATTGTGGCACACTTGAATTAGCCAGTGAGAGAAACTGATTCAAGAGAACTGTGCGCAAGGGAAACTGAGTCACTCAAACCCGGTAAAGTGGGGGTGCGGACACCCAAACCCGTGACAGTCCACTTGGCTGCTGACCTCCCTCTTTCTGTAGACACTGTAAGACCTGCCTGATCCACCAGGCATTTATTGAGGGAGATGAGGTGGGTGGGTTAGGTTAGGTTTTGGGTAATTTTATTTGGGAATTTTAGGTTATTTTAATGTATTTTACTTTGTTACATATTTTTAAATGTTGCTTGCTGCCCTAGCGGATACTTATAGCAGGAGGGGGTGGAATATAAATGTTAATAATAAATAATAAATAATACTTTCCAGGGCTCTCCTGTCCCTGTATTTAATGTATTCCAATGCCACAGGTGTTGGGCTGCACACGGAGCAAACATTTATTTTATTTAATTTTTTTTTAATCAACCTCACCCTCCTGCTAAATTATTTCAGAGAGACTCACAACTTTAGAAACATAAAAAATACATAAATAGAAATATTAATAAAAAATAAAAATTGCTTTCAGTGTTGGGGGGGGGGGAGGAGACTGCTTGATCATACAGACTCCTTATTTAAGCGTGTCAATGGTTCTACTCAGCCAATTACAGCTCAAAGGCAATTGCCAGCAGCTGGCTTTCTGCTAAGGGTAGTGAGGGAAAACTTCCACAAAACAATAGGCAACCTGTTTCATTAAAAAGATGGGGGGATTAAACATATCTTACTATGTGTATCATCAAAGCCTCCATGAGTGGTGGTGGGGATAGAATGATGGATTAGAATCCAGGAATGTCACTCGGCTTCTTATTGAAATGTTAAAGGGCGATTATGGAGACACAGTGGGAAAGATCTGTAGCCAAAGCAAAGTGGATGGAGGCTGCATGACAGCTAGCAAAACTGCACGATGGACAGTGTTGCACACAGAAGGCCACTCACCCACAAGAGGGTGCATGGGACTGATGTGAGGGGGTAGTGAAGGATCGTGTCTGCTGTGCCCCTTTTTAAGGAGGGGGGGATAGAAACTTCCCCCCCCAGCTCAAGGTCTGGCTTCTCTGCTGGGTTGCAGCCCCTCACTCCCAGTTGGATCCTTGACCTAGAGCCCCTGCTCCGCCTACTGGGAAATCAGGCCAAAGGGAAGATTATTCATCCATGATGAAACAAATGTATTTTTTTCCCCCTGCACAATAGAAATTTGGGTGAAGCAAGGGCTGAGCTCAGAGGCAGGAAGAACCCCTCTGCACCATCAGCACTTCCAGCTACGAGAAAAAATTAAACTGCAACAAAAAACTCTTCCCTCCCAAAGTAGAGAGTGATCTTTTAGAGAGGCTGGAGTCCAGATTTGTGAAGAGAGCCTTATTAGTGGTAGGGAGCACTTTGACAACTGGTTCCCCATACAATCTGGCCAGTCCAGGGACTCCTGCTCCCAGTGTCCCAGTTTCAAAGCACCACTTTCAGGATAACCTGAAATATCCCCGATTCTGGTGGAGATTTGCTGGTTGGTCCCTGCGGGCTGAGAGATCAGGTAATAGAGCCCGGTTTAAAAGGGAGAAGGAAAAGGTGGCTAATGGTGGCAGGGGACACCGGCAGAGCTCCCGCAGCAGCAGCAGCAGCAGCAGCAGCAGCAGAGTGAGTTGGAAGGAGGTGGCAGCTAATCCTTCTCCTCCCTCCCTTCTCCTCACCTTCATGCTGCTCAAGCTCACCACTCAGCTTGCCACTCTGCTGAAGAAGTATGGGCACTACTGTGCATGCACTTCCCAGCAGAACTGGTTTTTTAATCTTTAATAACTCCTTTTTGGCTGCACCAAACATTCTCAGACTCCAGCATCACTTGATGGACATCTCAGGCTCCAAGGCTGTGAAATCTTGGGGCTCAACTAATCCTGACGAGGAGATATAGATGATTTAAAATTGTTGGGACTCAGTGCATTTTGAACACTAGTAATTAACTTTTAAACAGTTATAACTTTTTATTTCCTGGCTGGATCCTCTTCAAACTTTGCATGTATGATGGTCCCCACAAATATAAGCCATGGATAAATCTTCAGAACTGTATCTTAAGTGGTTTCCTCAATATCAGGACTTCAGCAGTCCCCTGTTTATAATGGAGAGCAGTTCTGCCTTTAACTTACTTGGTGCTACTACAGCATTAAATATTTTACAAATGCCCATCTGGGCATGCGACAGTGGATTTCATGCCCAACAGCTGTTGGCCCCTGTTTTGACAGTCCAGTATCAGATTCTCAAGCCAGACTTTAATTCATTCTATTCGGTTTAAGTACATGAATAAAAGTCAAAGAATACAATTACAAAGAGATACAACAATCAAATCCTAGTTTACATTCCTCTCCAACACATCTAATTCTTTTGTTAAGATAATGTGGCTTATGTGACAATATAACTGGAATGTGATTGTGTAATTGAGTTTACTGTGAGCTGAATTTGCAAGCATAATTCAGTATTCGTGCTCATCAGGGCACTTTTAATATATAAAGTGGTGGGCCATAGGCGACCAGTAACCCCAGATAGTGGATGGGGGCACAGGACTGGGGGCTGGTCAGGGGTTCTTTGGAAAATCTAGGAGGTACATGTCATCTGGGGGGCACATGTCATACCCCCCCATGGCCTCCCATGAGTTGCTCATGTGGTGGGAAAAATCAGCACCAGCTCCTAAGCATTCCCCTGGAGTAATTTCAAAATTGTTCTCTAATTGCCCTCCCAGTGACAATAATAAAGGCAATCACATTTTCACTCCCCCTTCTCTTCTCTTCTCTTCTCTTCTCTTCTCTTCTCTTCTCTTTGCTTGGTTCTCAACCAGCTTTGGGTTTCCGAAGGCTCCAGTAGTACTAAGCCCTGCTCTGAATGAGGTCAGCACAACCTATAAAGATCCAATGTTATCAGCTTTCTTTCAGACATAAATAAGCATCAGCCTGATCCAGAACCTATTCCTAACCAGATTTTGGAAGAAATCCTTTTGGAAGATTGGGTATTTTTAGACGTGTGTATTTCTTTAAATCAGACACATTAAAAAGTAGATAAGTACATGACGCATTGCTTCATCTGTAAAAATCTGTGTTCGGTGTTTCTGGATGTGGGATAAAAACACTCTTTCAGTTCAGTACCCACTCATGAAAATTCCTTTTAAATGTCTTGCTGCCAATTCAAAAAGGCACCCAGCAGGCAGATGTCAATGCCCTTGTTGTATTATGAAGTATGTATTGATGCTGTTTACTTAGATTTGGACCTCAAAAAGTAAGTAAATTCCTCTCCAATGCCTGAGGCTTTGGGGACAATATTTTAAATACAATCTACTTAGATTATCAGCAATCCAACTCTCATAATCTGGCAAGTACTATAAAAGTATGGTTTCCTTGGCACACTTCCTTCAAGAGACCCACAGCTTCAAAATCTCTTTACTTCTGAAATGGCTTTTCATTCAAAAAATTGTATGATAAAAACAGAAAATACTTTCCCTCAGAATTCCCTTAGTAGTAGCTAATTAAACACTGCTAATGCAGTCTTGGCAAGCCTTTTATTATTCCAGAACCTGATTGCCTGGTGGAATTTTCCACCTATGAACGCTCCAGCTTTCACTTATATTAATCTTCTGGAGCAACATATGAGGTCATTCAGACAACAAAATCTTGCAAAGCCAGAGTTAAGCATGTTGATTCAATAAAAGAAAACTATATTCAGTGTTATGGTTGAGTCACAAACCAGTCAAGAAAAAAAGCTTAGATTTAAGGCTACCCTGACATTGTTTGTCTCCTGTTGTCTCTGGGTATTATACAGACATACAGCTGTTATTAAATTGCTCATTATCTTGAGATAAGTGGTGATACATGATCATTATCTTTATTGCAGTCTCAAAGGTACCGTTTCATCCACTACCCCACACACAAGTAAAGGCTCTACACCACAACACTCCACCAGTTAGCAACAAATAATCTTCCAAAGAACTGTACCTCAGAGCATATAAAGGTTTCAACTAACTATGGTGTCTTTAAACGCTTGCCTCCCCACCCATTACCCACCAATCACTCACCCATCATGCATGTGAGTTGAATTTAATTTATTCAGTTGCGTGACCATGTTTCAGGGCTGCATAGAGTGCCAAGGTGGCCCTGCAACATTCTTGATGGGTGGTGCTTGTCTAAAAACACCCTATGTGTGAGCTTCCAAAATTTTATTCCTTTTCTGTGTAGAACAATAGGGATGTGTGAACAGAACCAGGTGCTGATGTTTGGCCGTTCAGTGGTTCAGGTCAAAATTTCAGTTCAGATTCATGTTGATTTTGGTCGGGCTCGGTTCGGTTTTTAGTTTGGTGCAATCAGAAACTGAAAATGACATTTAGTTTTTTAAATAAAGGGGAAAACTGAAAAACATATTTCTGACTATAACATTTTTGTTTCTCATTCATTTTTGATGAAATTTGGTGAGACTGTACCCCCAATGGAGGGCACTATTTATACCAAAAGTTGGAATGATTAGATAAAGGTAAACGATTTCAGAAGCAATTGAACATTGTGATTTTAGGAAAAGCTCCATACACATTTATGACTACAACGTCTTTATCTTGCATCCAATATTTATGAAATTTATATATATTATGTCCCTCCATATGCTTAATATTTCTTCCAATTTTCATAAAGAGTGGATAAAGGGTACCAAGTGTATAAGACATTAACCTGAAAATACATTTCCAGCTGTAACATTTTGATATTCCATTCTGTTTACAGGATATTTGAAAAGAATGTATCCTATACATTTCCTGCCATTTCAGAAAATGTACAGGAGATTTTGATAAAGGGACCCAATTATATAAGCAATTGCTGTTGTCCCCATGAAGATCATTATTCAGACAAAGATCAGCATTTTCAGTGCCAGTCAGAGGCAGGCACCCTGCATGGCAGGGGGAGAGAGACTGTAGGAGGAAGGATGTGGAGCAACCCCAAAGACTGACAGACACATTCAATGGCCAAACACATTACTGCAAACTTCTAGCTTTACAGGACCAATTGGTAGTGGCTTCGAGGTGGGCATAGGGTTCGGCCCTGAGGCGGGCATAACAACATAACTGGGACTTCTGAGATAGCATCCCAGCAGTCAGAAGACATAGTTTAAACACATCCAGGCTGGCCAATTATCATCACAATCTCATCCTGCAGCACTGAGACAGATGACATAAGAGAATCTCTATTGACCCTGTCTTAAGCAGATGCTTCTGACTTCCCAGAAACAAGTGGGGGAGATATGTTGGGATGGTACCAGCACAGAATGAGGATATTTGGTTGACATTTCTGTTGGCCAATTCGCATCATAAACCAATCTTATACCACAGTGATGTAAGAGAATCCCAGTCATAGGCCCCTTCTCTACAGATGTTGTACAGGCATATAAAATTGGGACCCTTTATAAAATCTTTCTGATATTTGGCAGAGATGATCATAAAAGTGGATTATATAGCCCTGCCAAATTTCATGTACACTGTTTGGACGACAAAGATGTTATAGTCAGACATACATTTGTATTTTAATTGCTTATACCACCAAGACCCTTTTTCCAATCCTTCTGAAATTTGGCAAAGTTAGTAAATATGGGAAGGGGTATAAACTGAGCAATTTTCACCTACATTATATATGAGGCAAAGAAGGTACAGCTAAGAATGTATATGTAAAATATTGCAAAATACAATACTTCAACTGCTTCTAAAATCAGATTCCTTTATCCAATCGTTTCAAAATTTGGTACACATAATGCTTTCTATCGGAGGTATAGGCATCCCAATTGTCAGCCACATGGGATAAAGAACATAAACATTACAGCTGATAATGTGTTTTCCATTGAAACCAATGGACATTCAATTCCGAACTCACCGAACGCATCCGAACCAAACGTTCGAATTCGAGTTTGGTTCACACGTTTGGTTCGGTGAACTGAACTATTCGAGTTTGGCCCGAACTCTGAACTTCCGAACAGCGTTCGCCCATCCCTATAAAACAACCATTCGCCCAGGCCTTTGGTGGGGGGGGAGGGTGGGTTAGGGTTATGTTCTTTTTTTCTCCCCTATCCTGTTTACTGTTTTAATTCCCGGGGCCTTGTTTTAAACATTTAACTTGTTGATTATTTTAAAGTGTTTTATACTTGTTTTTATGTATTTTATATTGTTGTAAGCTGCCCCGAGCTGTTCTCAGGAGGGGACGGGGTATAAATTGTAGAAACAAATAAATAAATAAATAAAATATCTATTTTGCCATTTGCAATACCTCTCACATCTCTATACTTGTGAAATACGGTAATACCTTGATAATTGAGGTCTGTGCTACGCCGTGTCTCAAAACACCTGGGAGTCGCCCGATGCCATTTTTTCTAATGGCACTCGGGAAACTTCCAGTTCACGGAGGACAGACTAAAGAACCCACCCACCCCACGCAGGTGTCCCAAGAGCCACGGGTTTAAAATCTGGTTTGTCTAAAAAGGCCTTAAGGCACCTTGAGGTTACCCTTGAAACCAAGATGTTAAATTTTGGGTATTTTCAAATGTGACACCCATGATCATACTTACCTCAGCGTGGCTATGGACTGGGGTGTCACGTCTGCTCCCATGCCACCAAATTTTTACCAAGGGCGGATGCAGAATAGTGGTGTGCACCATGCCCCCATGTTGTTTTCATTTTTTTGTTTTTGTTTTTGTTTTCATTATTTAAAATGTTGTTTTTGTTATCATTAATGACAATGTTGTTTTTGTTATCATTGTCGTTATCAGTATGGGTATCATTTCAAATGAAGTTTTTATTTTTGGTATCAGTATCATTATTGGTATTGATTCCCATGCACAAATGAAGATCTCATGATGCCTATAATCCTAATATATATAATAAAACAGACTAGCCTAAATACCTATATAATATCTAATCTCTCTATATATGTACACAACTAATATCTACCTAAACCTAAGGGAGACAGGGGAAGGAAAAAGGAAAACTATTGATTATCTAATCAATTATCTATATAACTACTCTAATCTAATCTATATGTCTACAATATATATCTATATCTAATCTATACTACCTACCTGATTAATGTACAGGGGGGGGGGAGAAGGGCAGGGAAAGGGAGAAGGTAAAATGTAGGGTATGAGGAAGGAAAGGTATTGGTAATAAAATGAGGGCTAGGGAGGATTTTTGTGTGTGTAAGCACCACAGTTCTGTACACTCAACCTGACAAGCAGAGCTCTCACAGAACGGAGAGAAAAAGTCTAGCCCTCCCATTATAAAGGGTTGCAGTGCCCTCCCTCAGAGTTCCCCTCATTAGTTGTGGGAAGCAGCAGGCACTGAGAAATCACAGAGTGCCATGAGACTGCTTGCGCTGCTCATTGGCCAGTGATACATCCATCAATACAGCTGTGCTGCTCACCCCTCCCAACACAGGCACAGTTCAAGAGTTCAGCCCTGCTTAGGGCTCCGAGATGTCTGCCCCCTCCTCACTTCTACACATTTTCCCTCCAAACCCCAACTGTCACAGCACTAATAATGATGATAACATTGTCATTTTCATTATCCTTGTCATTATTATGGGTTGTCATTTTCGTTATTGCAATAATGAAAATGACAAATTTTCATTATCATTATTGTAATGACCAAAACAACTTGTACACCCCTAGAGCAGAAGATACCCTGGACTATGGCAGGGCTAACACAGGATGTGTCATGGGCTCTCAGCCAGTTCACATCCCATGTTAAGCCCTGCCACGGTCCTTGGGTAGGCATCAGTGTACGGCAGTGGAGTGGGCCATCATTTTTGATGGCCTTCTCCACCTAACCCTGGACTGTGGTCAGAGCAGTTCCAGGTAGGCATAGCGATCTGATAAGCCATCGAACCTGCCCATCAGGTGGGGTCGCATTGAGGAGTCTGGGGGACAGGGTCATGCTGACCCTGTCCCCTCCCCAGCCCCAGCTGCCTGAACATTTGTTTGGTGGCGGAACTCACCCCTGCCTGGGATGAAGGCTTTCACCCCACGGTGTGTTTAAGTGTGGTGGGTGAAAAGCCCATCACATTAAAAATACCCTTTATTGCTTCCATGTATTAATTTGTTGTTGGAGGCCAAAGTTCTTCCTGCGTGGGAAGACTCAACTGGATTTTTTTAAAGACTTACAGTTATGAAAAAGTGTGGTGCATACAAATATTATTGCCTGTCGACTAGGTTGCTCATTTTCCCTGCTCAAAGTTCACATGAAGAGCAGCTATGAGAATTTATCATTTTGAAAACAAAAAACTACTGTAGGCCTTGGATGGCAGTAAAGTTTAATCTTGCAAAATATGGTTGTGTGAAATGCAGCATAATTGTTGACTGGTTTTATTTGCCAAATCTCCTCTTTTCTTTCCCAGTAGGAACTAATTTTGTTTAGTAAGCTCAAGCTGGAATGCAAATGTTTATTAAATGCATATTCAAACCCTGAAGTCACAGGCAAGCTGCTGCAGTACTCACATATTGCAGCTTAGCTACTTTAGGTGCCTTTGTATTAGAAGCTACTTTTCCCAAGGGCTGCCTGTAATGAAGAAGTCAATGACCTGTAAATTACAACTAAAATGCTCAAGCTGATCTTGCAGATGAATGCTTTTGATTATAGTCTACAGTATGCAGAGTTCAATTTCTATTTAAAGTGAAGAGCTTAGTTTTTCTTTTTATGTGGCCTTCAGTGAGAATGAAAAGTGTAAAATGAAAACTTACTTTTGTTTTTATATATATATATATATTTAAAAATACAAATGTGAAGTCAAGATGCCAGTAGGCAAGGGGTATTATAAGGAAAAAACAAGTTTACTCACAAATGTATCATGGTATATTGGCCACTATTAATAGTAAAAAGATGATGGCAATCTATCAGTGATCACACTGGAAATGTTTTTGACAGTCATAAACTAAAACCAGATTTCTCAGAATGTTCCATGTATTATGTTTCTCGGTCTTCCCCATTAAACAATTGTGATTGATTAACTTTATCTTTTGTATTAGATTACTCTTGCCATCTGACTAATGCAGTTTAGAGAACCATAACTCATCAGCATGTGAGAAGAATTCCGTAGGGATTCACACGCTGATTCAGAAAAAATTCACATTGTTCTTTTCTAAGGAGAAACATGGAACATTTAGGGCACTTTTAAACGAGACAAAGTTCCCAGCTGATCCTTTAAACAGCCGCCTTTCTTCCAGTTTGTTTAAATGCTTCATGCGGTTTTCAGCCACGTCTTTCGCGCATCCCACCAGCCCTGGAATACTTCCCCCTCACATCCGCATCAGCGAGCTGCCATCTTTCAAGGTAGTTAGATGGCTTTTGCGAGTGCTCATTAAAAAGCGCCCTTAGGTTAAGACAACAGGTTTTTAAACTAACTGTAAAAACAAAGAAAGCCACCCACCACAATTACACTCCAAACTAGAGTTGCAGCCAGGTACCTGCCAAGACAGGCACTCCATTGAATCTGGGTGCCTGACTCAACCTGGTTGCATTTGGCCACCAACTGGTACCAAAATGTGACTTGATGGGCTACTCAACTCCCCAGGATGGCCAGTTCACCAACAGACTGCTGCTCCTGCAGTCCGGTTTTAGCTCGCTGCTTGCTGCTCTCTGCTCCTCCCCCACCCAGTAACTCAGATGAGTTGGGGACTTCCCCACACAGCATTTCCTGATTGGGGCAAAGGCAAGAAGGCTTCTTCCCACCTGCATAAAGCCCTCTAATCCCCCCACCCCCGCCCACCCCCCTTGGGATCAGGAGACCTATTAGAGGGCTGCATGCAGGTTGGAAGAGGCCTCCTGTCTTCCGCTCTGATCAGAAAAAGTCAACTGGGGAAAACCACAGATCAGCTGAGCATCTTGTGGTTCAGGGAGGAGCAGGGAGCAGCAAGCACAAGCAGTGACTAGGACTGGAGGTGAAGCAGCCTGGCAGTGAGATCAGTCAGCCCGAGGAGCCTCAGGGGACAGGACTGGTGTCCTGGATTGGTTTCCTGCAGGACTAACCTAGGGCTGAAACTCAATCTTGCATTCTCACCATCTCTCAACAAGAAGAAATGATCTCTCACAAGAACTGAGATAACGAGAAACAGCATTTCTCATAAGGCTTCTCATGTGAGAATTTGTCTTGCTTTGAGTCCGCATGCCTGCCATCCTACTTGTAGAAGTGTATTTTGAAATTTAAAATTAATTCCACCTTATGGTAGAAGACTAAGCGGGAACTTTTCATTGGAGGTCACATTCAGAGGTGACTTTCCATTGGCCACCAGTGCCACTAGAGGACAATTGGGGACTGAACCAGAACCAAATCAATCTGTAAGGAACACTTTTTATTTGTTGGTATGGGCAAATACAAGTTACTTCACTGCCTTTTTTGGTCCTTTTCTGCAGGGATGAGTGGGTGTGCTTGCTTGTTCATGGCTTGCAATGGAGAACCCCAAAGGCATGGGTTTTTTGGTTGGGCAAGTTTCTCTCTCTCTTTAAAGATCCTTTTGAAAGGATTCATTTCTTTTTAAGAAAGAAAGAAAGAAAGAAAGAAAGAAAGAAAGAAAGAAAGAAAGAAAGAAAGAAAGTACCGACCTTCTCTCACATGCACTATTTGGAATCTATTTTGAGGGGACGAGTGGAGGGAAGTTTGGGATAATCTGTGGCATGAATTCACTCAGAATTTCTCATCCCCAAATTTAATCTAGAGCCATCCGAGCAGCTGCTGCACACTCTTTTGGGCTTTGTGGTGTTTGTTTTATTTTATTGACATTTTGGGGGGAGTGGGGAGGCTTCTTGGCATTCTGTGTGCTATGTTACCAGATTCTTCTGTTTGCTGATGTTTGTAATGTGGAACTCCAATATTGATGCCATGGTTTTGGGGAGTACTGCTGATGGAGTACTGAGAAGGAGTACTATTGGAGTACAAACATTTGAAGGCGGATGACTGGCCTGCCCTGTCAGATCTTGTTATTACACCTTTCGGATGCCTGGCACGCTCTGTGCCATCTGAGAGGTTGTTCAATTGCACTGGCAACACTGGGGCTGATCCCATGCTCTGTGCATGTCACACACATACCATTATCAGGATTGTGCCACATAGAACTGTGTGGATGTGAGCAGGATCTGTACACATGCTGCAGAGAGCAGGGGTTGGTATTGCAGCCATTGAGTGATAACAGACATTTAATTTTATTTTATGTAAAAAAAAATATCCCGCCCCTCCTGCCCACAGGGCAGCCTGGGGCGGCGAACAACAATATAAACAACAAAACAATAAAACAATTTAAAACAATTAAAAATTCACAAATGCAGGGTGAAAAAATAAATAAATAACCCCCGCTACCCCCCCAGCCAAATGCCTGGTAGAACAGCCAGGTCTTACATAAATGCCGAAATAGCATGAGAGTGGGGGACAACCGAGCCACCTCCGGGAGCAAGTTCCACAGCACAGGGGCGGCCACCGAAAAAGATCTAACATCGGTGGCCACCTACCTCACCCAGGGAACCTCCAAAAAGGCTCCCAAGGACGATCTCAAGGGCCGCGTGGGCACATGGGGAGTGAGGCGGTCCCGCAGATAATTAGGGCCCAGACATGGTGATGTCCATCCCAGTA
Source organism: Sphenodon punctatus (assembly GCA_003113815.1). Lineage (NCBI taxonomy): Eukaryota > Metazoa > Chordata > Lepidosauria > Sphenodontia > Sphenodontidae > Sphenodon > Sphenodon punctatus. The sequence continues at coordinate 774,318 of QEPC01005559.1, read as the reverse complement.
CCATCCTGAGGAAGGCAGGGTGTGATTCTGCAATATTTGTTCCAGGCCGCTGGCCTCCCCTGGCTGGGCCTGGGAGTGACTTGTAGCCACTTGGCCACATTCCTGTCTATGCCCCCCAGCCCTCCCCAATGGACAGCCATGGCTACCTATTATAGGTAATGTACTCTCATTTCCTGACCACACCATAAAAATGTCATCGATATACCGTCTCCATATAAAGATGGATTCAAAAAAAGGATTGGTCTCATTATTGTACACAAATTTACTTTCCCACTCATACATATAAAGATAGACAGTTCAGCAGATAAATTACTGCCCATGCTGACTGCTTTGGTATGTAGGTAGAACTGGTTATCAAATTCAAAATAGTTCTCTGTAAGGACTAGCTATCTCAAGGCCAATAAAATTTTTGTGGGGGGATTCTTTTTTTCTCTTAATTTGAAAATTTTCCCCAGAGTTCCTAAAGCTTCAGCTTGCGGGATATTGGTGTACAGAGCTCTTACGTCCATAGTAACTAGGATTGGAATAATACTAGTTAAATCCATATCCTTAAGAATATTAATGAAATGTGTAGAGTCCTGTATGTAGGAGGGAATCCCTTCTACAAAGGGTTTAAGAAAAAACACTACATATTTAGAGAGAGGCTCTAGAAGAGATTCAATGCCAGAAACAATGGGCCTAAATTCTAAGGGTAAAGTATTTCGGTAAACCATAAAATGCTGGCACCCGAGGAAATGTATTCAATACAAATTTATGATCTTTTTCAGAAATAAAGTTCATTTTCAGCCTTTCTTTGAGGATTCTTTCAATTTTATTCTGAAGGGACTTAGTCGGATCTGTTCTCAGTGGTCGATAGTCTGTTCTTACTGAAAGCAGGTTTAGACAGCTTTTAATATAGTCATCTCTATTCATAATCACCACACATCTGCCTTTGTCAGTTCTCTTGATGACTACAGAGGAATTTTTTTTTATACTGTTCAAGGCTAACCATTCTTCTTGAGATAAATTATAGAACCCTTTTTGGTGCGGGGTCTCTTCTATAGTCCTAATCTCTTGTAATACCTTCTGTTCAAATATTGGAACTGCTTTATCAATGTTGAATTTAGGGAAGAAAGCAGAGCTGGATTGACAAGGTCCCGTATCGTGTGGCAGTGTCAATGGGCTGTCCTGAAAAGAATGTTTTAGTCTAAATTTTCTAAATAGCTTGTTGATCTCTTTATGAGTTTGAAAACTGTTATATCTGTTTGTTGGTACAAAGGTGAGTCCCTTTGTTGACACCTCCATTTCTACATGGGGAAACTGTCTCTTAGACAGGTTGAAAATGTTTAGGTTCTGTCTCTCTTCCAAAAATCTTTCCTTCCGTGATACCTCCTGTTGCAGGGATCATTGCTTCTGTTCCCTTTTAAAATATCTTGGTCTACTTGGGGGGAGCTGATTCAGAACTTTCAGATAAGCTGTAAGACTCCGTACTACTGGCTGAAAAAGTTCCTAGTTCTTGTGGGATCCTTCATTTCAAATTCCATGAATACGCTTTATTCAAATTGTAATCGTTCTTATCCCTTTCAAATTTAACGGTTTTATATTTCTTAATATCATTTTCTAATGCTATCATTTTTTGTTCGATGGATAAAATAAGTTCAGCATAGTTTTTTTTCTTCCATAGATTCCTGTAGCTTACTCTTCTCTAGAGAAATATCTTTATCTAACTGAGACACTTTTTCTGGCTTGTCTCTATTATCAGAACCATCAAGTCTAATGAACACTTATTGCAGATTTGGGTCCATTTATTCATAAAAATTGAATTATAGGCAGCTATGGCTTGCCATCATAGCAGCCTTTCTGATGCCAGTAGGAGCTGGGCTGGGAACACATGTTCTCATCCAGTGCGCCTGCTATGCCCAGGCCAAGTGGGAGCTGGGCCCGGACTGAGGGCCCAGCTCGTACCGGGCTCACATTTCCCTCCTGAATCCTACCCAGACAGGGTTTGTACCAACCAGGCCCACATCTGGCGGGCCAGAACAAATGTTACAGAATCACACTGGCCCAGTCAGGGTGCACCAGGTCTAGCTGGGCCAGCATGCGAGGAGGATGCAAAATTGGTATTATTTTGATTGGCAGAGTGTGTTATGTGAAATCTGGGGGTATTTTTATTAGAAGTTAATAATCAAATGTTATTTTTTATTAATAAAATATTCCTAAACGTTAATAAAATTTAAAAAAATCATTTCCAAATTTCATTTTTCCTGTGGAATAAAAGTTGTTTCTGTGGCTTCTCTAAGTGATTGTTGAGAGAAAAGTGTTTTCTATCCCCTGTCTTCCACTACCACTCACTCAAGTCCACAGTGCACTGTCCACCCATGGGTAACTCAAAGGAACAGTGACATCCTGTTAATTCATGATGGAGGAAATAAATAATGAGATCCTGTTTTTCATGATGGGGAAATAAATAAATACTGGACTGTTATTGGTTGTGCCTTCCACTAAAGAGAAGACCTTAAGCCCACCCATCAAGTCAAGGTTACATTCACAGGTGGGGAAAACATTTTTGTTGGGAGGGGGATGTTCTGGGGGAGTGGAACAGATGTTTGGAACTTCTGGGGAGAAGTAGTTTATGGGTATTTTCAGATGTTATGAGATCACAGTCAACCACAGTGAACCACGGTGAATCTGACGGAGGGGTCAAAGCACCCTGAACGTCTGTTTTGCAGGTGACAGATGTTCAGTCAATACCCAGCAGGGGTAAAAAATAACCATGCTTCCGGAGGTCTGGTCTGGACCATCTTCGAAAGCGTGGTCAAAACAATTCCCACCGGGAAACAAAAAAAAGTAACCTCTCAATGGCAACCACCGGCCGGCATCAAGCAGAACTATTCCCAGCCGGGGACAAAGCATGCAGCATCGCTGCCAGGCAACGGGCAACAACAAGGGCTGGGGAGGGAGATTTATAGGGCACACGGCACAGGGGGATGTGGCGGGATGGAGCGAGGTGGAAGGGACAGGAGAGCGGAGGGCGAGCGAGTACGGGAGGAGGAGGAGGATGTGGTGATCGTACTGAACATGGAGGTGGTAGGGGGACAGCAGCAGCAGCTGGGATGGGCTGCCCCAGTGCCTTCTGGGTGTTTTGACAATGGCCCGGGATTGGCATAATGTCTGTTGTGCTGCCCCAGGCTGTAGGGTGATTTCAGATGTTACGCTTCTAGGAGTCACCACAGTGGATTCCCAGCAGTGGTGAACTGAAAAACCACCCCCCGTGGTCAATAAAGGCCCAGAACAGATGTGACAGGAGCAGGACCATGGCAAGGAATCGGACCACCAGATCACGGCCCGGGGCAGCGCAACATGTGACGCTGATCCCCGACCATTGTCAAAACACCCAGAAGGAACCGATCAGGAGCAGAACACAGACACAGCCGCCTGAGGGCAAACAAAGCCAAAAGGGAACACCCACACAAGGGAAACGGGAAGGGAGGAGAGAGAGGGAGAAGAGCCGCCCAGGTACCACACACAACAGGCACACAGAAAGCGAGGGCACAGTCGAACATACAGCACTAACACACACGCCGGACAGGAAAGGGAGGAAGGGGGGGTAGACACAGAGGGACAGACAACACACAAGGCACAATGGGCAAGGGGGGGAGGGGGGCAAGGGACAGGGAAGAGGAGGGGAAAGAGCACAGGGGCACAGCAGGACACAGGCAATGGCAACCAGAACACCCAATACAGAACAGCCCACATGCGCACACCCACAGCAACACAGGCAGTCCCGGAATAGGGGGCCTCAGGCAGTCCAGGCACAGGCACAGCAGGAGCACACATGGAACAGGGAGTGGGCCCGGAACAGTCCAGGATGCATATTTGGAAACCAAGCACCGGCGAGGGGGTGATGGAGGGGAGACAGGAGGTCCAGGGCAGTGTAGCAGGTCCAAAGTCACACACCCCCAGGAGGAAGCCGGGGGGGCCAGTCTGGGAGGTCCAGAACCCCCAAATCACATGGGCATCTGGGGGGGGTCCGGGGCACAGAAGTGGGCACAGGCAAATGAGGATGGTCAGCAGCACCCCGGGGAGCCGGGGGGGCGGTCAGGGTGCCAGAGGTGGGCAATGGAGACGGCAGCCATGGAGGGGAACACCGGGGGAAGAGGAAGATGGGGGGCCCCGTAGGGAGCCCGGAGCCACAGGCAGGGCCAGAAACACCCCAGGAAGCAGGCAGCACAGCAGCATGACCAGGACAGCATGGAGGGAGCAGGCAGTAGGCCACAGCAGCAGGGAAAAGCTGGGAGCCCACACAGGAGCCAGGAACTGGGGTCCAGGAGGTACAGGGGGACTCACAGCCAGCTGCTGGGGTCCACGAAGGGCCATGGGGCTGGGTGCCCCACCTGGTGAATGAGGTGGGGCAAATGAAGCATGCCCCAGTGGTACCCAAGCATGGATATGTGGTGGGCGATCAGGTAGTAAGTCTTGAAGAGATCCTGCATGGAGGGACCCAGTTGCACATCAGAATGGGACCACACACCTGACAGTGCCTCCAGCTCTGCCGCGGTAGGCTCACACATGCAGCAGTCAGCAGCAGGGAGCCACAGAAGCTGACCCAGCTCCAACAGCCGGTGATACACCACCAGCGCAGACACGGTCTCCGAAGCGCTCCAGGGCACATGTGCGCACAGCATCTCTGGGATGCGCCCCTCAGGGAAACGAGCCAGCCCCAGGGCCTCCTCATGCAGCCGGCAATCACAAGCGCTCGCCACATGGCCAAAGTAACAGAGGCCAGAGCTCAGGCTCTCAATGCACCCGCACGGCTTCCCTGGCCGGCCAGGAGCAGCTGCACGGCAGGGGTGTGCCACAGGTCGCACAGAGACATGGTCTCACGGAAGGCCCAGATATGGGGGGCCCCTTGGGGGCCGGGCAGCGGGAGCCCCATGGATGGGCAGCCAGCCATGGTCCGGCATGACAGGGAAAGGAACACAGAGCCC
>QEPC01005559.1:751444-769251 GCA_003113815.1 Sphenodon punctatus | reverse complement strand
TGTGGCCCCTCTCGGGGGCCCCCTGCCCCCCTGCCTGGTGCCTGGGGTCCCCCCAGCCCCCCCGGGGGAGGGAGTGTGCGGTTGGTGGGTGCGGGTGTGGCCCCTCTCGGGGGCCCCCTGCCCCCCTGCCTGGTGCCCGGGGTCCCCCCGGCCCCCCAGGGGGGAGGGGATGTGTGCTTGGTGGGTGCGGGTGTGGCCCCTCTCGGGGGCCCCCTGGCCCCCTGCCTTGCACCCGGGGTCCCCCCAGCCCCCCCAAGGGGGTTCTCCCATGCCCCCTGTTCACCTCCCCTTGGTTGCCCTTACCCTTTTCCTGGGTGCCTCCTGTGGGCCCGTTCCGGCCGCTGTCCCCGGGGTGGCGCGACCTGGCTGCAGCTGTGGGTGTTGTTCCCGGGCCGCCTCCCTGGTCGGGTGCTCCCGTGTGCCCCCTTCCTGCGCCTGTGCCCCCTCTGTCTGCATCGCTGGGCCTGCCTGTACCTCCTCCGCCTCCTGGGCCACCGGTGTCGCTGTCTCTGCCTCCGCTCTCTTCTGCCTCCCTCCTCGCTCCATCCTGCCACGCTTGCTTGCTACTGCTCTCGCTTTAAATCTCCCTCCGGTTGTTGTGTTGTTGCTGGTTGCCCGGCAGAGACGCTGCATGCCTAGTCCCCAGCTGGGGCTCATTTCGTTTGGTTCCGCACGGGGATTGGCGTCCAGTCGTTACTTTTCCTTGGTTCCTGGTGGGGGTTCGTTTGACCACGCTTCCCGGGACCTTCCCCCGGCTAGCCCGGGAAGCATGGTTGAAACTGACCCCATGTGGGTATTGGGCGTGGTGAACATCTGGCGCGTGCCGTTCAGACGTTCAGGGCCCTCTGGCCCCACGGGGGGGTTGAGCGTGGTTCAGTGTGTTTGAGCGTGATCTCGTAACGTCTGAAGACACCCTATGTTCCATTCCTATATTCTTTTCTAATATCCCTACATTCTATAACTATGTGCTTTTCTAATATTCTTATATTTTCTGTATATTGTATTCTATTTATATTCTAGCTTTCTAAATTGCTATATCTGCATTTGTCTATACTTCTGTTTCCTAGATGTTTTCCTGTATTCATTTATAGTCCTATTTTCATAATCCTGCTAACCTATATTCTTTTTAAATAGTAATCCATTTCCAATATATTGTTTTTTATATTGTATATTATTTCCCTATCTTCCTTTCCCTATGCTCCACCACCCCTTCCTCCCTTTTGCCCTTCTTTCTATCCTCCACCAGTTCCTCACACAACTCCACCAGTTCCTCACACAGGGAGGGACACATGACCTCAGAAACAGTGAGTATTCATGAGAATGGTGAGTTCCTGTGAGAAATGGAGGTGTGCGCATGTGCAGTGGCACCGTGAGAATAGTGTGAGATCTCATCATCTTAAGTTCACATGCACATAGTGTGCATGCACAATATGGCAGCGTGAGAATCTCGCTACATTGCATGCTAAAACATTGCTTGAAATCTCATTGAGTTCTCAAGATGTTTGTGAGAACATGGGTGAGATCTCACAAGTTGCTCTCAATTCTCATATAATTCTCATGATAGTTTCATTCTTGTTTCAGCCCTAGTAATACCTGCATTTTTGGAAACCTGGTACCCAATGGGGGATAGGGTACCCTATTGGGTGCCTGCTAGGAGTGCCCTCAAATGCAGGTATTATTCATGGGTAGCAAATGTGCTACCTACTGCAGCTGTACTCCAAAATTCAAGGATATAGTGACAAATTCATTTTCAAGCTTGGTACACCAAAGGCTATGTGTCACCAAGAAAGCACATTAAACTGGTAAGTCTCACTGAGGTTTGAAGCCTTGTTAGGCAAACTAAAACAAAAAATGGAAGGAACCAAACACAAGAGGGAGAACTATACAATGGTTAAGAGTAGGAGAAACATACCCTAAGGTAGGGGCTGGAAGGAAAAAGGAGGGAGGCTGGGAACCATAAGGGAATGGCAATACAACACAGCTCAAGGGGAAGGAAAGGCTTCTAGGCTGGTAGAGAGAACATAATCAGACAGGAACAATAAAGAAGGAAACAACCTGAAGAAGTGAAGGAATCTAGTTCAGAGGCCAAAACACCAAAAGCAGAGGACAGCAACAGATGCTCCGCCAACTTCCTGCAGCTCCCAGCATACCTTATAAAAGGCTGGAAGCCAATCAGGAAGTGGTGGGTGTGGCCACAGACAAGGAAAAGAGTGAGGGGGAAACAGAACACACAGAAAGATTCTAATCCAAACAGATCAGCACTGGGGAACAAGCCACCACCACCCAGCCGTAGAGACCTAGGTTGACAGTACATTATCTTAAACCTGTCATTTTTTTAAAAAAAGGAATGTGTGATAATAGCAGGGGATACTTAAAATGTGAATGTGTTACAGTCATGCAAGAGGAGGTGATGCAGTATTTAGTGAATACGCATATGGTGATGGTCCTAGAAAATGTTATATGGGACTCATTTACAATGGCAAACCTTGAGATCTAATAACAGTACAGTGAAGAAACTGTCATGCTACCGTACCAACATCTATCAGACTAAGTGATTTTATTTGCATCAATTATTGCCTTAGCATTTACCTAGCAGCAGAAGACTATTAATATCTTTTGATAACCTAGCCTTCCACTGACATTTTCTCTTAATTAGTCTTTCTTTTCTTAATTTGAAAATGAATTTGCTTCTCATTAAACATGCCAGGCTGACAGCCACTCCCTCCCCAAAGTTCCCCAACAACAACATAATTAATCTTTGTACAGAACAGGGACAATTAATGCAACTAGTTGGGAACCAGTCAGTGCAGTGCTTTAGGACTCAGCACTGACCTTAGCTTGACAGAACTCAATAGAGTATATGGAGTCAAAAGTACAACTGAAGTTAACCAAAGTTAACACCAGGAAAAAGAAAAGGTGCATAAAGAGAAACCTAAAGAAGGTAACTCATGAAGAGGCAGCAATGGACTTAGAGTCAGGACACTAAGTTTTTTTTATTCCCAGCTCGGTTACTGTTACAGATGGGAAGAATGACTGTTCCCATACTGTCAGAAAAAAATAAAGCCTACCTCTTGAGTGCTTTTGCGACTGCTGAGATCAGTGCCTGAGATTGTCCACCATTTCTCAGTATTTTTTGTCAGTTTTTGGCTTTTTCAAGGAATTTTTGGTATTTTTCGCCAGTCAGTTTCCAGCATTTTATGACAGTTTCTATCATCAGAATTAGGGAGGGGAGAACAGATCGCAGTTTGGGTTCGGCCATTCGGTTCGTCTGTGTTCAGTTCGTCCGTTCGGTTCATTCGCCAGCTTCGGGTTCGGTCGTTCGTTTGGCCATTCGGTTCAGGTTCGGTTGTTTGGGAAATGTTTTTATATGGGTTTTGTTTTTGGTTTTTTATATTTTTTTTGTTTTTTATTTGGTTTTATATGGTTTTTTGGTTTTTTATTTGGTGTTTTGGTTTTTATATTGGGTTTTTTTATTTAATTTTTTTATCTAATATTATATATATCTATCTACACTAAATCTAACTGTTATTATCTATTCTAAATGCTATGAACTAAATGGATTATCTACACAGGCCTACTCCTACAAACACTAAAACTAAATCACTAACGCTATCTCTATGACTAAGCTGACTCCTACAACTGTTTACTCTCTCTCTCTCTCTCTCTCTCTCTCTCTCTCTCATCGGCGTGCTTTCTGGCAGCTCCTGTGACTGCGACCTCCACCGGGATGGTGTTTTGGGCCTGGCACCAGGGGTGGGATCATCATCACCCTCTCTGAAATAGGAACACATAAACAACACCTAAATAATCTCATTCATTTATATTGATGCCGTAAGTCCTTCCAAGAGCAACTAAAGACCCTGGATGGCACATGTCTGGGAGAGTGCTTTGGCTCGTGCCTGGATGCTGCAATGGCCACCCCACCCCAGCCCACCCTCTCTCTCTCTCTCTCTCTGGCAGACCCATACCTAAGACATGTGTAAATCTTGCCCAACCACTGATGCCCACTGTTTCTGCCTGACTGCCCACCACCCACCCACATGCCAATAAAAAGAAATAAATTTAACAAACCTGGCAGCAGTGGCACCTCCTGTGCCCTCTTCCTCCTCTGGTGAGGAGCCAACCTCCACCACCTCTGATGGTCAAGGCTGGGCCTCTTCTTCCTCCACCTTCACCTTCCTCATCTTCATTTTTCTTTTCCAACCAACCACACACGTAGTCAAACCAAACACTAGGGGTGGGACTTGGGGCAAAAAACTGGTTACCAGTTTTACTGATTACCAGTTTACAAAAAAATGGTTTAGTGGATTAAAACCGGTGTACTGGTACTGGGTTTTTTTCATTGATTTCAATGGGGAACTGTCCCCATTGAAATCAATGAAAAAAAAACCATACCTCCCCCCTCCCCCTCCCAGGCTGTGCGGGTGGAAAGGGGGACACCCCCCACCCACCCTGCCCAGCCTTGATTTTTTTTTTAAAAAATTATCCTTAAGTCCAGCTGCTAGTGTGGGCTCCGGGCCGCTGATGTGCCGGCAGCGGAGACCCGGAGCCTGTACCAGCAGGTACTAGGTGATCCCTGGGGTGGGGGTGGTTTAACATCCCCACACACCCCAGGGATTGCCCTCCCCCACCCAGATCACCTTGCTTGTCCTCCATGCAGCAGCGGTGGCAGAATCATGGCACAGGTACGGGTGGCTTCAGTACTTGTGGCGACTAGCTTCCCTTCAGCACTTCACTAGGCCTTCTGGGGAAACCCGGAAGTTCCCCGGAAGGCCTAGTGAAGCACTGAAGGAAAGCCAGCTGCCACTAGCACTGATGCCTCCTGGACCCACGCCGTGCTGCTGCTGTCACCACCGCAACCCAGAGGACAAGTAAGGTGATCTCTGTGGGGGGGTAGGGTGATCCCTGGGGTGGTGGGTGTTAAACCACCCCCACCCCAGGGATCATCCTGGCTCTTGCTGGTGTGGGCTCTGGGTCACCACCGCCGACGTGACAGTGGCCCAGAGCCTGCACTAGCAACCGGACTTCAGGTTAATTTTTTTTAAAAAAATCCAGGCTGGGAAGGGTGGGTGAGGGGTGTCCCCCCTTCCACCCACGCAGCCTGGATGGGGGAGGGAAAATGAGTGGTGGGTTTTGGTTTTTTTTTTTGTACATTATTATTATTATTATTATTATTATTATTATTATTATTATTATTATTAACAAACATTTATATAGCACCAGCAGTGTACCTGGCACTTTACAAAGTAATAAAATAGACACGGTCCCTGCCCCTAGGGCTTACAATCTGAGAGACAGGAGCTGGGGGAGAGACTTAGGAAGGGGAACAGAGGGAGAGACAAGGGGTCTAACATTCATGAAGATGCGAGGTCTCAAGTGCACGTACTTGGCTTGGTTACGATGAGAATGACAGCAGGCAGGTCCATGTTGCAAGGATAAGGGTAAACCGATCGTAGGTATAGGAATAGTGGCTCAGCAGGATAAAGAGTCAGACAGAGCAGAGCGAAAGAGGTGAGTTTTAAGGAGAGATTTGAAGGTATGAAGGGAGGGTGCAAGGTGGATGTGGACAGGGAGGGAGTTCCAGGCATGGGGGGCATCAAGTGAGAAGGGACGAAGGCGCTTAGGGGAGCAGGGAAAGCGTGGAAGGGTGAGAGAAGGGACAGAGGAGGAGCAAAGTGCACGGGCTGGAGTATGGAGGGCGATAAGTGCAGAGAGGTAGGGGGGCCAATGTAAAAAAATCCAGCAGAGGGAACCGGTACCGGTACCCCAGATTACCAGGTTAATCCAAAACTGCCAGTACAGCAAAATACTGGTAGTTTTGGATACCGGGGGAACAAAAATTCCCACACCTACCAAACACACAACCAAACCACATACACAGCCAAACCAAAACCAACCACCTCAACCAAACACACACACATGAACTTGAACTACCGTTTCCTATTTCCGGTTTCTGGCGTGATCACGGGACCGATACCGATACCTAATGCCGCCGAACCAAACGACCTAATCCAAATTCAGTTCCTGGACTGAACGACTGAATGACCGAATATCCAAACCATGTTCTCTTTGCACATCCCTTGTATGTGCATGCTTCCGTGCCCCACCCATCTCCACCCATCACCCACACACAGAGCAACAGGCTCCAATGCCAGTTGATGGATGCATGGAGACGTTTGGAGGTAGGTGGAGATGGGTGTGCACCTGTGGGAAAGGGCACCCCCCCCACTTTTCCCCCTACTGACCATGACCCGTTTGAAAAGAGCTGTAGGAGTATTTCTAACATGCTGACATATAAATCTGTATATGAGAGGCAGGAAAGTGTAACCATATAAACTTGAACTATCTTAATTCTAATTAAAACAAAAATGGGAATCGACTTGTTTATTTTGCTTTATGATCTGTTGTTAATTTATTGGTTTTGAAGACAAAGTGGTTTGGCTGATATTTATTGGATCAACTTCTGTTGGTGAAGGTATGCAAGATTTCAGGCCACACAGAGTCCTTCATCAGGCTTTCAAAAAAGTCAGAAGTATGAGTCTACAAGCCTGATGAAGGACCCATGTGGCCCCAAAGCTTTCATACCCTCAGTGATAGAAGCTGGTCAAGTAAAAGATGATCTGAATTAGTTTGTCTCTATGTTTAATATTTGATAGCAACACAGCAACCACTTTGGACTATTGCAATGTGCTCTACATAGGTCTGCCCTTGAACATTGTTTGGGGACTAGCTTGTGTTAAATGTGGTGGCCTGACTCTTATTGGGGGTGGGTCAGCAGGAGTACATTACACCAGTGCTTAAGAGTTTGCACTGGTTGCCTATAGCTTTCTGGGCACAATTCAAGGTGCTTGTATTGACCTATAAAGCCTTAAATGGCTTGAGCCCTACATATCAGAAAGACCGCAATTTCCTTATGTCCCTTTGCAGCCCTTAAGATCTGCTGAGAGTGCCCTCTTGCAGGTTCCATTCTTGGCCCAGTTTCATACAACTTGGGTCTGCAAAGAGGCATTCTCAGTGGCTTCTCCACAACTTTGGAGCTCTCTTCCCTTGAAAGTTCACCAAGCCCTAGTTTGAATGTCTTACAGTGATGATGATAGGCCTTTTTATTCAGCCAGGCTATTAATGGGCAGGAATAGGTTATGGGGGTGTGAAAGGAGGGGTGTTTTTAGTTTTATGTATTTTTAATTATATATTTTAATTTATGTATTTATTGTAAGCCATCCTGAGCCTTAGGAAATAGGATGGGATACAAGTCTAAATTAATTATTTAATTAATTTAATAAATTAAACTCTGTCTAGAGTTATTGGTTTTAATGCTTTATTAAAATGTATGCAACAACTCAATTGTGTCTTTTTCTCGGTTATCACTGAGAATTGTGATCCTTGTCTTGTTTTAAATGAGAAACGATAACTGAGAAAATTGCTGTCTTGACAAGTCTCAGTCAAGAATCTTTTCTCAAATTACCATTTTACCAGATTATCATTTACAGTTGGATTGCCGGTTACCGAGTTACCATTTACTTGGTTATTGGTTACCATTTACTGGGTTGTTGTTTACTGGGTTGCCTGTGAGCCAAATCCAATAACCAATAAACATGATAACCAATAAACCAATAAATGTGGTAATAAACCAATCAACCAATAACCAATAAACACCAATAACTTATAAACCAATAACCAATAACAAATAACCAATAAACCAAAACCCAATAACCAATAACAAAAAAGAATCAATAAACCAATAACCAATAAGCCTACTAATGAACCAATAAACCATTAACCAATAAACAAGAACCAATAAAAAACAATAACCAATAAACCAATAACCAATAAACATGGTAGTCAATAACCAATAAATACGGTTAATGGCAAATCACAGTAACCGGTAAACATGGAACATGGTAAATCGCAGTACCAATAAATGGCAAAACCCCATGGTAACTGGTAAACATGGTAAATGCTAAATGGTAAATTGCAGTAACCAATAAATCAAGTTTCATCTGCAATCTCGATTGGGGTTCGAAAAAGCTGTGAAATCTTGGCAGCAATTCTTGATTCCAACAAAATTATCGTGAGAATCAATTTGATTCTCATTCATTTAAGCACTAGTAATAACCACGTTTGTCCACACTAAACATTATGTTGGACCATCAGGTGAAAAATGGCAATATGCTACAGAGTAAATATTTATTTCAGGTGCAGATCTGTTTCACTGCCAATATTAAAATGTTTTATAGTAATGTTGTGCTTCCTATGGCTTTGGATTAGAATTTTCCGCCTCTCTGACAATTTTGTTTACAGATATCACCATAGGAGTTATCAGAATTAATTTAGTGCTCTCGTAGGTTCAAATCCCTGACCTGGAATTTACCTATAGCTCTTATAAGTTTTAGACTGGATTGTTAGCCACTCTGAGCTGTTCACAAGAGGGGCGGGGTATAAAAATATTAAATAAATAAATAAATAAGTGATAATGTTTACATAGAGAATATGAAGCAGCTGTAGAGGAATATCTTTGTTTGCATTTTATTTTATTTTAATTTCATTCATTCATTCATTCATTCATTACATGATTCAAGAGAGGACTACCCCCAGTTACACAAAACCTGGCTCCATCCCAATCAGGCTCATCAGTTCTGATCCAGTCAGGTTTGGACTGGGCTCAGGCCTGAATTTTGAGCCTGAGCATGACTCTAGAAAATTTGGGGTAAATTTGGGATTTGAGTTTTAGGATATTTTGAATATATTGCTGCTTTTTTAGTATTTTTATGTATCTTTCGTTATTGCACACTGCCCAGAGATGCCGTAGGCATGAGTGGGGTGGCTAATAAATAAATAAATAAATAAAATAAAATAAAATAAAATAAAATAGTCTACAGAAACTGAAAGTAGGTCTAGGAAATATTTTTGACCCTACAAAGAACCATTTGGGAACTGTGGAAGTGTCAGCAATGTCAGTAATCAAAAACGCCACATGCTTTCCGGCCTGGGGTGGAAACAGTGGCCAACCCCCCAAACCCCCACCAACACACACACTTCAGTCAGGGCACTGAACTATTGTACCTGTGGCTAAAGAGCCGTATTGCCACCCTCACATCCCTGGTAGGGTGGGGAGCTCAACAAACACGTGAGTGGCTGGTACTGGCGCACTCCCAGTGCCTCACCCCCACGATGATAGACAGCCATGATGACCAGCTATGGCACTTGGCAATGGCAGCCCCTGCTCTGAGGCAGGGATGGTATGGCTGAACAAACATACTAGCAGGTGTTGGCCTACATTGGCCTGAAAGGGTGGCCCTTGGTCTGGGCTGTGTCCTTGGAGATTTTCCAAAGATATAGGCTGGACTATCTGCCTACCTACCCTGGGCAAGTCCTGGGTTAATGTCTGGTGATGTGTGAACACAGGTGCAGGTGGATCCAGGGCCATAGCGGGTCGAAGTGGGCTACCGTCACATCTGTTTTTACCCACACACTTTGGAAATCTCTGCAATCCAAATTTACATAACAATTTTTGGTGTCTGAGACGAGAGAATGAACATACAAAAAAGGATTTAATATGTTCTGAATAAAAACATTTAGATGTGCTAATGGATTTCATAAAGCTACTGTGCATAGTGAAGCAATAAACTGTCTCCAATCCTCCTTTTCCCCTGAAAAAATTCACATCAGGATGATAGGTGATTGCTTTCTCCTCAAATATGAAGATCCAAAAGGATCAGTTTAAAATGTGCATATTTAAATCCATGTGAGGTCATGAGTCAGCAAGTTCTAGTGCCAGCCATACACTAATGACAACCCTTCCTGTGATCATATACCAAATAAGTAGTTTTACATTTCAGCAGATGCAGTTAACAGCATGACACAGACATCATGGTTCCTGAAAGACATAATCACCTGGATTTAAAGCTACAGGCTTGATCTTAACCAGGTAGGGCAGAAGTGACACTAGCAAGAAGCAGGAATAAATTTAAGGAACTTTTTGAGACATCAACCATTTTCTCTTTTTAAAGCACCTTCCCTCTGATGCTGAGAAAATCACAAAGCTTCTGGATCTTAATAAAGTATTGCTGATCCTTGATACTTTCATAGTAACAGTGATGAAAAAATCTTTCTACCGCTTTTTCAGTCTAGAAGACCATGCCCATTATTTTAACAGAAAGAGATAATAGTGATTAAGGTCCATGTGTTAGGCCACATTCACACCTGGTGCGGCAGCACTTTTAAAATGATGTGAGGCAAAGACACGGCAGCAAGTAGGAACCCGATGCCAGAAGTAGTGCTGGTGTGAATGGGGTTCTACTGAGACTTTGCTCACAAATCACAGGTAAAAATCCAGCCCTGTCATCCATGAGTAATCCGCAGAACCCCATTCACACCAGCGCTACTTCCAACATTGGGCTCCTCCCTGCTTCCACATCTTTGCCTCGTGGGTTTTTTGCCACTGCTGCATCAGGTGTGAATGTGGCCTTAGTCCCCTGATGCCTAGACCTCTGTAACTTCTGTAGTTGCTGAAGTTCAAGGCTGCTCACAACTCCAACAATTTCAATAAACAGTACTTAATTCCTGAGAACTTCCAGCCACAATGTGAAAGTATCACATTGAATACTCATAACTTGCCTTAAGATACAGATCTAGTTTCTAGTTATAGACTTCATTGTATCGTCACTCAGCTATTTAATCATAGAGTGAAAAACAAACAAGACAATAGTCCGTTAACCTATTGTTTGTTTGAAGGATTCTCAAGGTTCATCTCCAGCATGCATCTCGATTAAGCACAGCTCAAGGTGACACATTCTTGGTCTGAACTGATGGCTTTCTGTGTGTCCTTGACTTTCAAACTTTCTACCAAAAGAGATCATAGTGAGTTTAAGCTCACCTTTTCACAGAAATTTTCTTGAAATAATGTAACATAACATAACTTGCAGCTGCTGAATTATGTTTGTCATTTTTGTTTTTGTTTTCATTTTATGGGTTAAACATCCATCTTTTTTCAGGGGTTTAAAAAAACAACAATTCATTTTCCTTATGATTTTTTTTTTTAGAAATAAATAAAAGATAGTTTTCAAAAAATCACTGTGAAGGCGCAAAATAGACTCCCAGGCCGTTCTGTGCATGCACAGCCCTTTTCCAAAATGGTGATGGTGGACCGGCTGCCCTTTTGCAAAATGGCACCAATGTTGCCGGCACCATTTTGGGAAAGGATTGTACATGTGCAGAACAGCCAGCAGATATTTTACACATGAATAGTGATTTATTTTTTTATTTAAAAAAAATGAAAGCAAACATACGTTGTTTGCTAAGTCATTCATTTTTGCAACATTAGTTATTAAAATGAATGTGGCTCCATTCATTCTGATGGTATTCTGGGAAAAAATATTGGTGCCATAAGGTACTTCCCATTTTAATTTTAAAATTATACCAGTAGGTAATTGAAACAGTGAAACTTTCTTCTGCAGTGAGGTGGTTAAATTGTAAATAGAAAAACGTGGAATTGTTTGCTTTAAAAAGCTATGATTATATTACTACACTTGTCAATCTTTTTTACATTATACACTACAAAGGGCATTAATTGAGGTAACAAATTTAAGAGCAATAAAAACATCAGAGATGACCTAATAAGAAAATAAAACCTCACACATTCCCATGATGTTGACAGAGACTTTACTTGGGGGGGCGGGGGGAAGTGACCACTTCTAAAAGCCCACTAAGCCTATACCAACGACAAGAAAAACAATATAGAGAGCAAGTGTCTAAAATGATATTTTTATATATTATACTAATGAAAAATCAAGAAAAGATAAACAATGAATGTACAAATACAAACAGGTGTGCATGTTTCAAACAGACTTCATGACAACAGATTGTCTTCTGAATGGATAATGTAAACTTTTGAACATGTAAAGACATTAAAGACAAAGAAGAGGATATACAAAATAAGTTGATATGTTTCGACCCTCTAGGGGTCTTCTTCAGAACCTCAAACAGTTATCTGAAAATAAAACAATATATTTCATGTATATGAATGTGATGGCCTAATAAGAAAATAAAACCTCACAAATTCCCATGATGTTGACAGAGACTTTACTTGGGTCACTAGCAACCATGGAATCTTTGTTGTCTGTTTGTCCCAGCTGTAAAGAGTACGCTAGAGAAATATTTCTAGGAATGGAATTGGTACTTCTGAGATGTTCAGTCTGTGAAACTAGGGATGGGTGAACGAGGTTCAGAAGTTCGGAGTTTGGCCAAAACTCGGCATGTCCAGATGACCGAACCCGAACAGACCGAACCAAAATCAATTCCAAACGTCGAAATAACCGAACAGTTCGGTCAGTTCGGATCACGTTCAGGGGAGTTCGGGTAGCTAAAACGTGGTGTAGTATCAGGTCATTGGAAGGCCAAATGTGGCAGGGAGGGGGAGTCAGCTGAGGAGCAAACTTCCAGACACCAGGAGTGGAGAGGCTTGGAGTAGCAGCCAGCCTCCCGAATCACCATCCCTTTTCCCCTCAGAAGTCTGCGATTGGCAGTCTGCGATTGGCCATGGGCTAGGCTGCACAGAACCAATGGGCCTTGCGGTGAGGTGGGCGCAGCAAGAAACAAAACTGTCTGCCTGCCCCTTCCCAATACCTTCTGAGCTAGTCACTGTTCATGAATAGCCGGCGTTTCAGAAGGCTCCCTCTCTCCCAGCAGTTTTTGTTCCTTCCTATTCCTAATCCATTGCCATCCTCCTCCTATTTCACCCACCCAACCCACGTACCTCCATATTCTCATTTATTTAGCTTAGATAGATTTAGTTGTTATTTTTTGTTTTTATCCCTCCCTGTGTTCTCTGTGTTTAATCTTCCTTCCTCCCTCCCCCCTCCATTGAATCCTTTCCCTATCCCATATATTCCATCCCTGATTCCCTTCCCTTCCCCTGTTTTTTTTTCATTTAGAGTAGGATTATTATTAGATTGATTTAGGTTTCATTTCAGTTTTGTACCCCTTGTGTTGTTTGTGATTCCTCCCCCATCCCATAGATAGATAGATAGATAGATAGATAGATAGATAGATAGATAGATAGATAGATTAGGTTTGAGATAGTAGACAGTTGTATATATATAAATACAGTTGTATGTATATATATAATTTAAAGTTTTTATCTAATAATATCTATATCTATATCTACACTAAATGTAACTACTATTAACTAATAACTATTCTAAATGCTATGAACTAAATGGATTAAGTACACACTACTCTTACAAACACTAAAACTAAATCACTATCTCTATCACTAAACTAACTCCTACAACTGTCTACTATCTCAAATATATATTTTTTTTAATATATATATTAAAAACTCATTATTTTGGTGGGAGAAATGGAGAAGGGAAGGAGCGGCCCATCTGCTGCCCTAAGGGGAGGCAATGGGGCACGTGCCAGAGGCGGGCGGGGCTGTTCCAGGGGAGCAGCATCAGGCAGCAGCAGTAGCCAGAGGAAGAGCACATCACCCCCCTCCCCAAAGTCAGCAGGCCTGTTTTAGGGCAACAGGCTTCAGTGGCTCAGCGGTGCTCCTGGGAGTGCCCTCCTCCACTGCCACGCAGGGCACTGGAAGGCCTACAGGACTTGAGGCTGCATCTGTCTCTGCAGCTGGTGGTGCTGGATCAGGTGCTGGGGCTGCTTCCAATGTTACTCTAGGGCCACCAATGTTCCCCACTGTTGAGGCGATCCCCAGCAGTCCAGAGCTGGTGGGTCCCACCCCGGCTGCTAGAGGCAGGGCCTGCTCCATGGGCAATATCAGTAGGGAGAGGAGCAGCAGCAGCAGTACTAGCAGCTACAGAGGGGGGCACAGAGAAAGTGCCACCAGCATGGCGGGCATGGGCAGTCTAGCCTCAGGTTCCTAGTACCCTCCTTCACGGGACATCACTGTGATCGTGGACAGTGAAGAAGAGGCAGACACTAGGTGTTGGAGAAACAGCTCCAGATGACATCAACCTTTTGCACCAACAAGCCCTAATGACCACTAGGGGCATTGGGAGTAGAGATAGTGAGTTAGTGTTTGTGTCACTTTAATCTTTCTGATCTCTGCTTCTAAGCTACCCTTCCTCCTATCAGGTGGGATGTGCCCAGGAAGCTCCTGCTGGACTTCCTCCTTCTTCCTGACCTTTCTCCATTCCTTTTCTCTCTCTCTGACCTTCAACATGACAGGCCACCATGCTGGTGGCAGCTAGCTAGTAAGATCTAGGGATAGGCCTTTCCTATCACAATGTATTTCTCAATAAAGTGGATTATTTTAATTTAGAAACAATCTCCAAGGTATTGATTATTTATAAGCTGTGAATCTAGAGCCAGCCAGGGAATTTATCTATATTTTAGTTTGTTTGTCTATGTAGTCTATAGAGCACAACTAATGGAGTTGGCTCTCTCTATATATGTATTTTCTGGATCCGTGAAAATATTTGTAGATGTTAATATTGTTATGGCCTACGGGTCGACAATAAAACTTTTACTACTAATAAGCTGTTGCTACTGAGAATTCGAGCTATTTTCTTTTATTGTGTGTAAACTCTGCTGATGCCTAGCCAGAGCTCTAACAGGTACTGGCACAGTAGGCACTGAAACTTTTGTTTTTGGTTTTTGACCACTAATAAAATTCCACAACTAGTGCTGCAGAGGAGATGCCTGTACCCAAGATAATGCCCTCCTCCCAGAGCTGTGTTGCCAGTGCTACGAAGTTCTCACCCTCCCAGCAGCGCTGGCAGAAGTGCGTCCATTGGCACGGGCAAGAAGGCAGTAGGGGGAAAAAAATCCTTAATCTGGGATCATTTTAAGCAGGCGCGTGCAGATGATCCCAAAGAGGTGCAGTGCACACTGTGCAATAAGTTGGTGAAGCGTGGGCAGGTACTTGCCAACCATGGCACAACTGCAATGGAGAGGCACCACAAGGCATGTCAGAGTGTTGTGTTGCTCAGCAGGAAGGCAGGCAAAGTGGATGCCAGAGGGTTCCCAACTGCAGCGGCCAGTCGCCCGGCTCCTTCAGCGGGCCAGCGTCCTGCACCAACTGCTGCTGCCTCTAGCAACAGGAGCAGTATGGAGGAAGAACAGCAGGAGGAGCCTCGCCAGCAGTGCTGTCAGTCCACCATGGAGGATATGGGGTGGGGGGATGTGTCAAGGCCATCGTCAGGGCACCGTGGCACAGGCTTCCATGAGAAAGCCAAGAGCCTGTTGGCAGAAATGATTGCTCTGAATGGCCAGCCCTTGTCAATTGTGGAGGACAAGGGCTTCCAGTGGCTGATTGGGTTCCTGGCCCCCAACTTTAAGCTGCCTTCCCGCTCCACCCTGAGTCAGGCTGTGGTGCCACAGCTCTACAGGACTTTGAAGGAGCAGGTGAGGGATCAGGTGGCAGCTGCTGGGGGGGAGGGGCAATGGTCCACTTCACCACGGACCTGTGGTCTGCTAGAAACACCCAGCACGTCTATCTGGTGGTGACTGCACACTGGTGGCAGGACCCAGAGGCAGCGCTTGACAGTGGCAGGAGTGGACCTGAAGCAGGGCATAGGTGGGCCCTGCTTCAGGCCCAAGTCATAGACAGCTCCCACATTGCAAGGCAGCCCTTGAGGCAGCCCTCACCACCATGGTGAGGGAATGGGTCACGCCAGGCGCGGTCTTCACCAAGGGGTGTGTGGTCATGGACAATGCAGCCAATATCCTAAAGGCAGTCCGTGATGGAGGCTTCACGAGCATCACTTGCGCCACACACACCTCTATCTCGTGGTGAAGGATGCTCTGGACTTGGTGGAGAAGGGGATTGGGTCAGCTGGTGTAAGGGATTAAGCTGATGGGCTTCTTCAACCACAGCATGAAGGGCAGCGAGCTCCTCCGGGAGAAGCAGGCTGAGCAAAGGTCCCCGGTACACACACTCATACAAGACGTCTCCACCAGGTGGAATTCCACCTTCCTGATGCTTGAGCGGCTTCTTGAACAGAAAGCTGTCCTGCCTCAAGTGGAATTGGAGACAGACATTGATGCACCTCCAGGGTACAACAGGGAGGAATGGGAGATTTTAGCCCAACACAGTCTATTGTCATGTATTTCCTATTATAAGCCTGTATTTTTTGGCCATCTGTGTTCCTAATGTATTAATTTTGAGTTTCTATATGTTAACTTTCTGTTTCAATGTATTGGATTTGTGTTTTGAAGCATTGATTTTTAAAATCAGCTTCTGTGATTAGTTTGGTCCAGATTGGGCCCCCTTAGTCTGCATTCCAATGGAGTTTTTTTCTAAACTGAATGAACGTTTCACCGTATCCAAGGAAACAGAGACAAATGGCTAACATAGGAGGCTATCAAAGGGCCTTACCAGTCTAAATGTCTAGGGCCTTATCAGTTTAAGTGTCTATATGACAAATGATCCAGCCATAAACATCTCCAAATTAAGAGAAAGATTTAAGTTAGTTTTTTCTAGCTAACATATCTATTTTAATTTATAGTTAAAAACCTTGAAGCTCTGGTCAGTCTCTCTGTAATCTGACAATTATTTTTGATTGAAATATGAGGTTTGGTTCAAACCTTGAAGGAAGTCTAACACTGTTTGGTTTCTTTAAGAGACCCAATTAGAGTCCTGTATATTTCCATGCTAACTGACGTCATCAATGTCATTGCTCAGGAATGTCAGTTTCTGGCAAACTGCTTTAAGAAGGGAGACATGATCTCTGCTCTCTAGACAGAAATCCTACACTATGTTGGCATTTCTTTCTCACCACCATCTTGTCAGACAAAGGGAAGAACTGGGAAGAATGTAATGTATGATTCTTGATATCTTTGAGCCAATGAATTGTGCATATATTAAGCTTTTAGAAGCTTTTTCTTAAAATAGAAATGTTTTAAGATCATGTAACTTTGATTGGCTATCAATACTATTCTATGTAAGCTACTGATATTTTCTATTTAAATTTAAGTAAACTATGCCTATATTTTTAATATATTCAAAAGTCTCATGTTCCATTTATTTATAAATATATTGTCATTTTACAATACTTGCTTTGCTAGTCTGCCATCAAAGTAAAGTGTAAACTCATTTTGGCCACAGCCCTCCCTGCCTGTAACTTGGCCCCAGGACCCTGGCCACAAGCTAGATGGTCCTCCCTGTAGACTAAGGTTCCACTGAGCATGAGCAAGCATGGAAAAATGAGGCACCGTACAAGTATTATTATTTTTTAACCATTAAAGTGAAAAAAGCCTCAATTTCACTTTTCTTCTGCACTTCATTTCCAGCATTTTTAGAGAGGATCCGTTAGAAGGAGTTATTAGCACTGAGACATTTGACAAAAACAGAGGGACAGTCTGACATATTGGCAATACTTCTTGCACTTAGAGTAGAACATATATATTCTTTGGTGTTATAAATGTCTTTAAAATGCTGACTTCCCAAAGGAGGTCACTTTAGTTCTGCCAGGAAATGGAAAGGATCAAAATGGTGACATTTGATTTGAAACAGGATTGTCAATGGCAGTATAATATTTTTTCATGCTTTCAGAGTTTTTGATTCTGTAGAAATATTTTGTTACTATTATTTAACCCAAATAAACTGTAGAAATTAGTCTGCATTGGGAGATCTGCGCATGCGCAAGAGCGGGTAGCAAGGGATTGCTGCAGCTCCATCCCCCGAGCTCTTTAAAGTGCTCCCCGCAGAGTATTAAGTTAAAAAAGGAACCCCAAAAGACAAAGGCAAGGCAGGAATGACCGGCAGGATGAAGGGCAAGCAGAAAATCTCACAACAGAATGCCCTGGAGAGATTCTGTAAGCTGAGCTCCACAGCGCAAACCGGA
>QEPC01005559.1:734883-745560 GCA_003113815.1 Sphenodon punctatus | reverse complement strand
AAAGTGGGCCCTCCACTCGGCCTCCTCCCAGTGGGCCAGGGCCCGGTCCCACCATGCCTGTGGGCACTCTGAGACCCATAGGCTGTGTGCGATGGGCATAGCAAGCTGGGCAGCCCACCGGAGGGTCTCCCTCACCCAGAGGAGGTGCCTCGCAGCCCTGCGGAGCGTAGCGGCCCGGGTAAGTCTCCGGCTGCCTGCCTCCCAGGCCCCCCAGGACATGCGCCGTGCCGTGAGTCACGTACGGGCTCTCCTGCGGGTGTGCTGGCCCTCGAGGAGGAGCATGGGGGCCGTCAGGGCCAGGGCATAGTGCAAGCAGGCGGCCAGGTGCACCTCTGCGGTCAGGAGGCGCAGCTGCTCCGTGTGATCATGGAACCACTCAGCTGCGAGCGCGAGGAACATCCAGTTGGCAGCAGCCCTGTTGCGCTCCATGGTGGTGGGGCCCTGGTGGGGGCTGGGAGCACTTATAGCGGGCCTGTGCAGGTGGAGCTGCCCGGTGGCCAGGAACCTGGGTGGGCATGATCTAAAAGTTACATGATCTAAAAAAACATTTCTATTTTAAGAAAATAGCTTCTAAAAGCTTATAGGGATGTGCAAACAGAACCAAGTTTGGATATGTGACTGTTTGGTGGTTGAGGTCAAACTTTGAGTTCAGATTCAGTATTACATTAAGTCGTGCTCATTTCAGTCTTTAGTTTAGTGCAATCAGGAGCTGAAAATAACATTTGGTTTTGGAAATAAAGTAAAAAAACTGAAAAACATATTTACCATGATAACATTTATGTTTTTTATTCAATTTTAATGCAATTTGGATAAATTATACCACCAATTCAGATTACTAAGTGTAACAAAATTCTGAATTATTAGATAAAGCAAAGCGATTTGGAAAGCAATTGAATGTTGTGATTTTAAGAAAAGCTCCATGCACATTCATGGCTACCACTTTTTTATCTTGAATCCAATATTCATGAAACTTGTGCAATTTATGTCCCTCCATATGCTTAATACTACTGCCAATTTTCAGAAAGAGTGGATAAAGGGTTCCATGGGTATAAGACATTCACCTAAAAATATGTTTCCAGCTGTAACATTTTGATATTCCATTCTGTTTACAGGATATTTGACAAGAATGTATAAAATACCTTTTTTCTCATTTCAACAAATGTACAGGAGATTTTGATAAAGGAACCCAATTATATAAGCAATTGATGTTGTCCCCATGAAGATCATTATTTAGATAATATCAGCATATTCAGTGCTAGTCAGAGGCAGGCACCCTGCATGGCAGGGGGAGAGAGACTGTAGGAGGAAGGATGTGAAGCAACCCCAAAGACTGACAGACACATTACTGCAAGCTTCTAGCTTTACAGGACCAATTGGTAGTGGCTTCGAGGTGGGTATAGAAACATAACTGGGACTTCTGAGATAGCATTCCAGCAATCAGGAAACCTAGTTTACATATCCAGACTGACCAATTATCATCACACTGCAGCACTGAGATAGAGGACATAAGAGAATCTCTATTGACTCTTTCCTAAATAGAGGCTTCTGACTTCCCAGAAACAAGTGGGGGAGATATATTGGGATGGTCCCAGCACAGAATGAGGATATTTGGTTGACATTTCTGTTGGCCAATTCGCATCACAAACCAATCTTATACCACAGTGATGTAAGAGAATCCCAGGCATAGGCCCCTTCTCTACTTATGTTGTACAGGCATATAAAATTGGGACCCTTTATAAAATCTTTCTTATATTTGGCAGAGATGATCAAGAAAGTATAATATATAGTCCTGCCAAATTTCATGTACACTTATTAGACTACAAAGTTGTTATAGTCAGACATACATTTATATGTTAATTGCTTATACCACCAAGACCCTTTTTCCAATCATTATGAAATTTGTCAAAGATAGTAAGGGGTATAATCTGGACAAGTTTCACCTACATTAGATGTAAGGCAAAGAAGTTACAGCTAAGAATGTATATGTAGAATATTGCAAAATACAATAATTCAACTGCTTGTACAATTGGATTCCCTTATCCAATCATTTTGAAATTTGGTACACAGAATGATTTCTATTGGAAGTATAGGGAACCCAATTTCCATCCACATAGCATAGAAAACAAAAACGTTACAGGTGATAATGTGTTTTCCATTGAAACCAATGGAAATTCAGTTCCAAACTCACTGAACGCATCCGAACTGAACATTCGAATTTGAGTTCAGTTCACACATTTGGTTTGGTCAACCGAACTATTCAAGTTCGGTCCAAACTCTGAACTTCTGAACCGCGTTCGCCCATCCCTAAAAACTTAACATATGCTCAATTCATTGGCTCAAAGATAACAGAAAGTAATACTTCACTAGTTCTTCCTTTTTCTGCCATGATGGTGAGAGGGAAACCCCAACATGTGTAGGATTTCAAAGCCAGTGTCTCCATTTCAAAGCCAGTGTCTCCATTTTTAAAGCAAACTGGCAGTCCTGAGCACTGACGCTGATGGCTGATGGCAGTTAGCATGGAAATATACAGGATTCCAATTGGTTCTCTTAAGTCTAAGAAAGTAAGGAGACTGAACAGAGGGTATTTTCAGACGTTATGAGATCACGCTCAACCACGGTCAATACCCTGTGGTGGGGAATGGTCCCGTAACGTCTGTTGGGGAACCGGAAGTTCCTCCCCAGATGTTTACCAAGCTGAACCCCCACCAGGCATCACATTCACCACGCGATCGGCTGAATCTGCGGGGCCGGCGCTGATCTTGTGGTGAAGGTGATTCATGGAAGAGGTGAAGGGGCCCATCACATCTGGATGGGGATCACGGCCCGGAATTTCCACCCGGATTCCAGCCAATGGTCATTTCGGGTGGGCGCTGCAGCCACCGAGGGTGGGTGGTGAGGGAGCGTGGAGGGGGCGGGGCCGTGCGGCTGCATGTTGCACTGTGCAGCCCTTCCCCCTCCCTGTCTGTTGGTCATGCCGGAGTGATCCTGGTGGGGAATCTCAGGGTTGTTTCCATGAGTCAGATTTGCTTCAAAGTTTGAACAAAACCTTATATTTCCATCAAAATTAATTGTCAGATTACAGAGAACTGGCCACAGCTTCAACGTTTCTTAACCAATTACTTGAAGCAGCTGTGCCTGCTAGGAAAAACTAAAACTTTAAACATTCACCATGCATCATTTAGACATATAGACTGGTAAGGGCTTTGGTCTGGCCTCCAACATTAGTCATTTTTTTCTGTTTCCTTGGATACGGTGAAAAGTTCACAAAGATGTTTTTAAAAAGTTCATTGGAACACAGCTGAGGAGGCCTCAGCCTGAACCAAGGTAAATATAGAAACTGATTCTAAAAATCAGTGCATTGGATTCAAATTAATACAGTAATCCACAAGTTCAATACTTTGAAACAGAAAGTTAATATATTGAAACTCAAAATCAATACATTAGGAACACAGATGGCAAAAAAATATATGCTTGTAATTGGAAATACATGACAGGGATTGTGGCACTATGGGCAAGAAGGTGTCCGATGAGGAGCTTGACCTGACGCGGAAGCTGAAGGCGGGTCTGAGTGCACGTTTTGACAAGCTCCTGCACCGGGAGGAATATGTCCTGGCACCCATGCTGGACCCCAGGATCCAGGGCAGCATGGCATGTGAGACAGCAGTCTATGGCCTCTGGAAGGCTGCGCTGGTGCAGAAGGTCTGGCAGGGAGAGCAGACTATGCAGCAGGACACCACTGTGGATGGTGGAAGTGGGAGCAGTGACCCCTTCCAGCCATCTGGGTCTATCCCTGACCCCAGCCCTAGTGGAAGCAGCAGCACCAGGATGAGCAGCAGCAACACACCTATTGCCAGCATCTCCTCCTGTGTGGAGGTCACTCTGGGGAGCATGGGGGCCAGCACAAAAGGGCAAGCAGTGTGGCTGAGTGCATTGGGGCTGTTGGTGCCCACCCAGAGCTACTACATGATGGTGCCTCAGCAGCAGTGGAGACCTACCTGGAGGAGGAGCCATGCATTGATCCCAGCAGTGATCCCTCACCTTCTCGGTTGGCAAGACCTATGTGTGGCTGGCCCTGTTGAAAGTGGCCAAGGGTATCCTGTCCTGCCCACCAACCAGTGTCCCCAGTGAGCGAGTGCTCTGTGGTGGGGGACATTTACTCCCCGCACTGGCTGAGACTGGGGGCCAAGTTGGTGGAGCAGTTGCTCTTCTTGAAGGTCAACCTTCCACTGCTGGGATTCCCCGAGCTGCCACTGGACAAGGAGAGATGGTGCAGTGGTACATGCCATCCCATGCCAGGGGCAGTCTTGGGACAGGGTTCCTCCATCTCGGCTAGGGCTACTGCTCCTGTGCTGCTGAGGTGCTGTCACTGTCATGCCATGCTGCCAGCCTGCCCGAACACCCACTGGCGGCATAGGAACATGGTAGCCATTGATAGCAATATCTTTTTGGATGATAGTGTACATCTTTCACAATATGGCATGTCTATGTTCTATAGTAACATTAGGTCTGCGATATCAAAAAAAATATTGTGATGTGTGTTTTTAGGAATGCATATTGGTGTAAGAACATATTTTAAGTTACAAAATATCGAGAAATAAATGTACATTTAAAAGCCCAGGAAACTTTTAAAAATACACTCTTTTTTTTTCAATGTCTTACTGTAGACTATAAAAAAAAAGAAGAAATGGCACACGATTCTGCAAAGCAGAAACGTTATGATTCCTCTACTAAGCTTCGCACTAGAAGTCACTGTCTGAGCCCTAGATTGTCACTTCGGAATGGAAAAA
Organism: Sphenodon punctatus; assembly: GCA_003113815.1. Lineage (NCBI taxonomy): Eukaryota > Metazoa > Chordata > Lepidosauria > Sphenodontia > Sphenodontidae > Sphenodon > Sphenodon punctatus. The sequence continues at coordinate 740,773 of QEPC01005559.1, read as the reverse complement.
AAGGGTACAGAGACAGAGAACCATCAGAAGAAGCAGCACTCAGAGTCTCACCCACCACAATTACCACAATCTTTTCTGGATGCTCCAGCTGTTGCTTCATGCACTGCAAACTCACAGCCTCCTCTTGTGTTGCGACCAGAGTCCCCTCAGTAGTCTGATCTTGTGGAATTGTCTCAGCCGCTGCTATCAATGAATATTTCACCAGCAAAAATATCATTGCCGCAGCCTGGCAGTTATAGACGACGTTACATTCTTTCTTCGCAGGACGCACTGCGGGAATACCTTGTGAAATACACACCATCCGATGTAGAACAATCATCTTTAGAATCAGACAACACTATAGAAAGCCAATTGTTGTCACAGCAAGACAATGAAATGTTTCCGCTTGAAATGGAATGCACACACGATGAATCTCAAAAAAGCATCCAGGAGGCACTAATGCACTGACGCAACAACAACCAATGTCTATTGTCTACTTCAGCGAGAGATGCGGAAGAAATAGAAAACACTCAGGAAAGTGAGGGGGTAGTACTGGGTGTGTCTGAGAACATCACCGTGAGTGCTGCGTATCGTGATGCCGACTCAGACAGTGATGTCACCGCAGATGATGTTGACATCATCGATGACACCGACGCCTATGGGTATGACGATCCAACATACACCCCGAGTTACGCAGCACTGAAATTGGCAAGCCAACCATGCAAAAGACCCAGGATTGATGACAACCTTAGAAATGTGGAACGGCAAGACCAAGAAAATGATTTGACCTGGAGAGATCCGCGCATGCGCGAAAGCGGGTAGCTGGGGATCGCCGCAGCTCCATCCCCCAAGCTCGTTAAAGTGCTCCCCGCAAACAGTCTGGTAAAAAAAAGAACCCAAAAAACACAAGGTGAAGGAGAAATGGCTGGCAGGAACAAAAACAAGCAGAAAATCTCACAAGAAAATGCTCTAGAGAGATTCTGCAAGCGGAGCTCCACAGCACGCCCCAGAGAAGCTGACAGGCAGCTCAGCGAATCCAGCATGGCCGGGGAAGAGCGTGAAATTGACCAGAAGTCAGTTTCAACTGATTCAGAGGCAGGGAGCGAGGCAGGCAAGTCACTTTACAGACTATTAATGCAAATGAAAAAGGAGCTGAGGGCAGATATGAAAAAAATTAAAACCTTGGTTGATGATGGTAACAGGAAGCTGGAGGGCTTAGCAATGTGGATTGAAGTAACAGAGGGGAGAATATCGGCGGTAGAAGATCAGGCCCTGAATGCTAACCAGCAGCTCACAGAGCTAAAAAAAACAACTGAGCTATTAAGAGAAAAATGTGAAGACCTAGAAAATAGGTCACGCAGAGGAAACCTGCGTTTCACTGGGATCAGTGAAACAGGGGGAGCAGAAGGGGCAAGTGATTTGATCAGAAACCTGCTCAGAGAGAACTTTCCAGAGAAGGAACAATTCCACGTGGCAACTATAGATAGGGCCCACAGAGTGGGGCCCCTTAGAGCGGGAAATACAGCCCCCCCTCGCCCCATCATTGTCAAATTTACTGATTTCCAATTAAAAGAGCAGATTTTATGGCAGGCACGCAAGAAGCAGAAGCTCACATTTAATCAGAAAATTGTGAAGATTCAGCCTGACTATGCCTCTGACACAATGAAGAAAAGGCTTAAATGGTCCAGATATTTTCCTGTATTAATAGGAAAGAACCTGATGCCAAGACTGATCTTTCCTGCGCGAATGATGATCACGATGGAAGGGAAAAAGAAGATCTTTACAAATACAGAGGACATGGATGCCTTCCTAGCCTCTTTGCCTGCAGCAGCAAATAATCAGGCAAATGGGCAATAATCTTGTTAAGGTTAAAAATGTTAAACTGATAATGTGGAAGGGAAATAATAGTATTGTTTTGGGTTCTTAAGTGTTGTTAACAATTTTATAAAAGAGGGGGTATGAAATATGTAAGGATTTAAATAAACTAGAAAGAGCAAGGGGGGGGGGAGATGGAGCACAAATGTGTTTCATTAGAAGGCAAGTAGACCCCAGAGGATCTCCAAGGAGGAGGGAGAAAACGATTGTTAGAGTGAGGGGTGAGAGGGGAAGGGAAGGGGAGGGGAAAAGGGTGAAGGGGGGATGTCGAGTGAATAATCATACATGTCCTAAAAATTAAAAAAAGGATAGCAAACGAGGAAACAAAAGTAGATTGGAACTGTGTAAAACAAAAAGACATGAAAGGAAAGATAAACTTAAAAACAAAAAGGAAACAATTGGGATAAGTGACCCCGTAGGGGAAAAAACTGCACCTGATTCATTAAGGATAAGGGACTCTATACATGGGGGAAATTAAGACCTTAACTTTAAATGTAAGGGGCCTCAACTCCCCCCAAAAGAGGAGAAGGGTAAGGGATCTACTAGAGAATCTAAAAATTGATGTTTTCTTTGTTCAGGAGTCACACCTCTTAGAAAAGGATGTACAGAGGTTTGCCAACAGAGGTATAGACAGTATATATGCTTCTTGTGCTTGTAAGAAAAAAGCTGGTGTTATGATTGGGTTTAAAAAGGACAGGACATTCAAACTTGAAAAGATGATAAAGGATAAGGAAGGGAGATTCCTTTTCTTGATAGGAGAGTTAGATGGCACCTTGGTCACCCTAGTTAACATATATGCGCCAAACGAAGGAAAAGCAGCCTTTTTTCAGAAATATCTGCAACTAGTGGTAGATAATGCAAAAGGGACATTAATTATACAGGGGGATTTCAATACAGCTCTCTCTGATCTAGATCACTCAAGAGTAGGTGAACCTGGAAGCTTTCAAAAGGGGTTGGCAAATCTAGTACAGTTACTAGGATGGACGGAAGTCTGGAGACATATGAACGGCAAAACAAAAGACTTCACGTTCTATTCACATATACATAATAGTTATACCAGAATAGATTTAGTTTTTCTGGCAAATACAGACATACACAGATGTCTGAAGTCATTCATCCATCCAGCAATTTTTTCAGATCACAATGCAGTGATCACTTCCCTGAGGTTAAAGGTTGAAAATAGAGAAAGGATCAGAACGTGGAGGCTAAGGAGAGATATACTTAAAAGTGACAAAAATAAGGAGCAAATAGAAAAAGATTTGCTAGAATATTTTGAATTTAATGAGGACTCCGTCTCCTCACCAGCAATTCTCTGGGAAGCAGCCAAGGCTGTTATAAGAGGGAAGTTGATTGCAATGCAGGCCAAAATTGCCAGAGAAAAGAGACAAGTAGAAAAGGAATGGTATGCGAAACTACAGAGGTTGGAAGCCCAGAATAAAGCAACCCCAACAAAAAAGTGTAAAAAAGAAATTAGCAAGATTAAGGACATAATTAATGGAATAGAGCTGGAGAGGGTCAAAGGCCAAATTCATAGAATGAGATTATATTTTTTTGAAGGAAGCAACAAAGCAGGAAAGCTGCTTGCTAACATAATAAAAACAAAGCAGAGAAGGGAGCACATAACAAAGGTGATAAATAGCCAGGGGGATGTGGTTAAAGAACCAGAGAAGATTCAGGAGGCTTTTTTAGAATTTTACAAAAAGATTTACACCACACAAAACCCAGATGAAGAAGAAATTGAAAACTTTATAGAGAAAATAGAATATCCAAAAATAAATGAAGATCAAAGGGCCTTCTTAAACAACAAGATTACTATACAAGAGGTGCAGGAAGCCATAGCAGATACCAGAAAAAATAAAGCAAATGGACCAGATGGCTTCCCTAACGAATTCTATAAAACATTTACAAAGGTGTTAGTCCCTTGGCTGACAAGTGTATTTAACAATATGCTGCTAACTAGAGTAATGCCACAGAACTTCTATAAGGCAGTGATTTCGCTGATCCCCAAGCCAGGCAGGCCACAGGAGCAGTGTGGGAGCTATAGGCCAATTTCTCTGCTTAACGCAGATTATAAAATCTTTGCAAAAATTCTGGCTAACAGATTGAGAGCAATAATCCCAGAAATAATTCATAGAGATCAGACAGGATTTATCCCCGGCAGGCAGGGGAAAGAGAATGTGCGTAAGACAGTTAATATAATATATGCATTAAAGAAACAAAGGGAAGTGGGCATGATTATATCAGCAGATGCTGAAAAAGCCTTTGATTTTTCCGAAACCAAGTTTTTGTTTAGCTGCATGGATAAAATGGGATTCCAAGGGAACTTTATGACCTGGTTGAAAGCAATTTATAAGGAACCAGTTTCAAGGCTAATAGTAAATGGAGAGCTGACAGACAGCTTCAGACTGGGAAGAGGAACGAGACAAGGTTGCCCCTTATCGCCATTACTTTTTAATTTGTCATTAGAAGTATTAGCCAATGCAATTAGACAGAACAACCTAATAAAAGGGGTTAAAATTGGGGAAAATGTCCAAAAGTTAGCATTATATGCAGATGACCTGCTGTTATATGTAACTGAACCAGAAAGCTCCCTTCCGGAACTTTTAAAAGTAATCGATCAATTTGGGAAAGTATCTGGTTATAAAGTGAATAAAGAAAAATCCTTTGCAATGATTTTTGGCCAGAATCTTGAACAAGAGCAGCACTTGACAAAATTATTGCCTTTTCCAATCACAGAAAAAGGCATAAAATACTTAGGTGTGACCATTCCTAAGAATTTAAAAGAGCTATACTCTGCAAATTTTGCCCCACAAATTAAAAAATTAAAGAAAGAAATCAGGCCATGGCATAATATGATGGTATCATGGATGGGCAGGGTAAATTTATTTAAAATGATGATAGTCCCTAAAATTCTTTATACAATGATGGCTCTACCTATACCCCTTCCTGAAGAATTTTTCAATTGATTAAGGATTTAATCTGGAATGGAAGGAAACCAAGAATTAAGAAGGCGACTATTCTGAGGCCTAAAGACAAAGGGGGAATAAATTTTCCAGACATGAAATTATATCATAAAGCGGCAGGACTGTGTGCTATGCCAGAATGGTATTAAGAAACAAATTCTTCAGATTGGGTAAAGCTGGAAAAGTCGCTACTTCTAGTCCAAACCTTAAAGGATTTGATTGTAGATAAAGGTAAATTGAATAAGCAGGGGAGTGGAGAGCACCCTTTTGCAGGCATGCTCATAAAAACCTGGAATGGAAGTCAAAGGAAACTAGAAAGCAAGTTAGGGACATCACCATACACCCCTATTGATTCACAATATGTCAGAGAGCTGAACCTGGCTGGTGGATTAAGGGAAAAATTAAGAGAGGTAGGATTGTCCAGAGTGCAACAACTTTTTGACAAGGGGGAGTTTATAACAATACAAAAAATGGAGAATTTGGTAAGGGATAAAGTTGACTGTCTCCAATTTCTAAAAATGAAAAGAATTTACAACTCCGCAGGCAAAAAAGATTGGAGCAGGGAACCATTTAAGTTGGAAGAGCTTATACTAAAAAAATGCAAAACAGCAGGGAGACTTGGGAAAATATACACGGAATTGAAGAGGTGCAGTTATAAGAAGCTGGTAACATACATAGCGAGGTGGGAGAAGGAACTAAAATTAAATATAGGAGAAGTGGAGGAAAAAAAGATCTGGGGTCACATGCATAACTGTGCTTCCTCAATGGAGGTTAAAGAAATACAAATAAAGCTAACAACCAGATTTTATTTGACCCCAATGAGATTAAAATACATGGGCACAGAGGGAAATGGAATTTGCTGGAAAGGATGTGGGGAGCAGGCGGATTATGTTCATTGCTGGTGGAAGTGCAGCAGGGTTAACTGGTTCTGGGGAAAAATATGGAAGACAGCTAATAAAATAACGGGAGAGTTGATCCCTTTCAAACCAGAAATAGCTTTGTTGGGCCTGCTCCCAGATGGAACAAAAATTAAAGAACATCAGAGCTCGATAAAGATTTTGTTTCTGGCAGCG
>QEPC01005559.1:667236-718735 GCA_003113815.1 Sphenodon punctatus | reverse complement strand
ACCCACACCTACCCAAAGTGGCCTGCATATGCAGGCATCGCATAGCAGCCTATTTGTAATGATAAAGTAATAGGAACTCCCTTGAGTCAGGATCTTTTTATTAAATCCCCAGTAAGTAGGGATACAAGTCACACTTGGGAGAGTTACCCAAGATTGCGCATTAATCATAAAGCGCTTTCTGTTCGGGTTGTCCCACTTCCAGATGGAACTTTCCCGGTTTGGAATTCCAAATTTGCCATCCAGAGGCATTTTCAGGACATTTTTCGGGTCCACATACCTTTATGGAAAATTGCCCATTACCAAGAGCTTCCATCTCCCCACAATTTGCGGAGAGTACTTATCCACTTTCGCTGCCCTAGGTTAGTAACCCATCTACTGGATCACTTTGATTTATTTCAATCATGAGGGGTTATACTTGGGGAGGTCTTCCTTGCCCCTACCCAAATTCAACATGTGTGGTTCTCCATCATTTAGTCTCTAAATATGTTGCCAAAAATGGTAAAATTTGTGTGGCCTTTATGGATTTGCGAACAGCTTTCGATTCGGTTGATAGAGAGATACTCTGGATGAAACTAAAAGCTTTAAATATTGAGCCTCGGTTACTTTTCTTAATTCAGGCTATATATAGTCAATATAGCATGGTGGTTAAACTGGACAATCAAGGCCATGTATCAAGAAAGATTCCTCTTAATAAAGGGGTCAGGCAAGGGTGCTTATTGGCCCTAGCTCTTTTTAATATATATATAAATGAGCTGGTTCTAGCACTGCCAAAAGATGATTTCCACATACCCAAATTAGCCTCCCGGATGGTTGGATCCTTACTGTACGCAAACGACCTTGCCATAATGTTGCTAACGTGTATTGGGCTGCAGCGTCAGCTAGCAGCTTTTGCCCAATTCTATCGACAACATAAGCTCCTAATAAATTATGAGAAATCTAAGGTTCTCATAATCTCAAGGGCCCGTAAAGTATATTTATGGGGGGTTGAAGGAAATAACATTCAACAGGTATCTACCTTTAAATATCAGGGTTTAACCTTCCAACAGAACCTTAAATGGACGAAACATCTCCAGCAGGCTAGACAGAATGTTGCTGGGGTCCCTCTGGTGATATTAAGAATTTTGGGGCACCTGGGGAAAACCGATGTTCTATGGGCTGTGTGAGGGTCTTTAACGCATAAGTCAGGTCTAAGTTTCTCTATGGAGCAGGTCTTTGGGCTATACCGGTTTATTGGATCTTTAAGATCTGATCCCTGATGTCCAATTCTGATTTTGGATACCTGATATTTGATGTCTGGTATCTGATATTTGATGTCTGATACTTATCTATAAATTGTGAGATTTAATTGTTTAGGCCATGGATTATGGATCTAGAAGGGATGTGGGGTTATGGGGATTGGTTCTCTGTGTTTTCTTATTGGAATTATGTTAGGATACTATTCTATACCAATTTCTCTTTTATTGACTAAGATAGTCTCGTTAAGTATTATATATAACATTTGATCTGATTTTATTATTTTTGTTGTTTATGAGTTAATCATAATTGAACTGTATTGAATTTGTTTAGCTGCCTTTAGGAGTTTTGTTGTGTATTGTATCTTGGTTTATGTCTATATACGCTGTTTTGATTGTCCTTATTTTATTTTGTTCATTGTATGTTTTTATGCAATGGCCAACGGCCACGCAAATAAACTTGAAACTTGACTATATTTATTTTGTTACAATGTTATACCTTTTTTTAGACTAGTCTTAGACCAGACTTTTTTAAACACTAATTTCTTTATCTAGTAATATTTATTTTCAGTAATTTTTCTATTATTATATGTTTTGTATAATTTTAATACCTGGTTCTGGATCTTTTATTAAAAAAATAATTATGAATGAATACAAATATTTTTCAGTTTTCTTTTTCCAATACATCAAACAATGCAAATTTGTGTATGTGTATACACAAATGCAAACAATGCAAATGTGTGTATTATATACATGTGTGTCTAAATATACACACAAAATATACACACCTGTATCAAAAAATCTTTGGGCATTATCCCCTAATCTGTTTTAGGGGATTACATCACTGTCCTTTGTTAACTACTACACATACACAATCCATTTACAAAGGCTCTTATAAATAATAAGATTAAAATGCTATTTTCTCCCAGTACCTCCCTGCCTGTATATCTCTACTGTTTCTGCCATAGAGATAGATGCATTATTTGCAGATGCAGTTAGTGTAGTGCACTAAGGGTGTTTTATGACATGTCAATTGACTCAATAACCACAGTTTAACCACAAACAAACATTTCAAACTATGTACTACTAGGTACATGGTGAGTCTTAAACAGTCTTGGGTGGGTGGTGGTAGGGGACGGGAGTGGGGGTCAGACTCAGGAGACTTACAGTTTTGTAACGCTTAGAGGCCAGGGGGGATTCACTCCCGTCCCTCCAAACCCTGCAGTTAGCTATTTAGTGTTTACTGTTAACATAACAAAGAGGTAGGCAGGGCGGGGTGTGCGTGATGCAGATGAATGTCATTCACACACCCGTGAACGTGCATTGACAATGTGAATGCATCAGTAACATTCATTCAGATGAATGTCATTCACTCAGCTGCTTATCATCTTGTGACTTTGACTCCGAGGCCAGACTTAGGGGGCCATGCTTTCACAGGGCCAACGTGAAATAAAGGCCACCTACCTGTGTTAAATGCCTGTGACTGCCTGTCAGCTTTAAGCCGTCTCACTCTGTCCATCTGGTGGGAGTGGGAGCATGGGATGGTCGTGGCGCAGCGCGCCTCTGTAAAAGCACTAGAGAGATGCGGAGGATGGCTATATTCAATAAATAAATTTCTAAATCTTTATTAAAACAATTAAAAGGTGTGTTGTCTGGAAGGGTCAGTCAGTGAGTGAAAAAATAAAGTGTCCCCCGACCCCTGTCTGTTGCCAGTTGACAACCATCAGCACGTCTACACAGTACAGAACTCTGGTGTCATGGGGAGGGAAGGCTTAGGTGGGCACTGGGCAGTGGCAAAAGGACACGTGGGGGCAGGGCAGTCAGTGACGGCATCAGTGGTCATCACTGTGACTGCGAGTGAGCGTAAAGCTGGCAGCGCTACGGGTGCAGCATAATAGCACTCACGTGATGTGGCCTGGCTTGACTACTCAGTCTTGGGTTAATGTAATAACTAAGCATTTTTTTTTTCATACAAAGTATGCCATAAGCAACACAACACAGCAATAATTTCATGATTAACAAACAATAACACTAATGTAAAAGTAAAAAATAAAAAAAAGGGGACATAGAAGACCAGGGGGGATCTGAACCCACAGAATGACAGCTACAAATTGTATAGTAAGCAGGAACCTTAACAACTATGCCAACTTAGTTCTATTGTTCGTCTAACTTCTTCTAGACTGAGGAAGTGCAGAATGAGGATTGTAACAAACTCTTCTGCATGGATAAACTTCATTCCTTCAACTTTCTGTATGGGTCCAATGTTGTAAAAAAATGACTCAGTCAGCCAATACACGAGGTCACCTTAAACTCACACCAGGAGTTTTGCTAAAAAAAACACTTTATTTTGGAGGTCAATTTACATTTACATAAAATATAAATTTACCATTAAATAAAAACACCATTCCTTGAACTCCAACCAAGAACATGTGCATGTATGTATTTGAGAAGAATGGGCAGTGATTGTGGCACAGAGGGACAACACAACAACACCACCAGCAGTCAGTCAGAAGAGAGAGCACACACATGCACAGCAGCACACCAGTGCTACATACTCCATTTGCGAAACCGCGATAAACGCTCATGACTGTCTCTCATATATTAAATTCGTGTAAGGTGGAAAAAGGCCGCCGATTGTACACGACAACAGCGAAGATCGGAAAAAGCAATAAACCACAGAAATGCCACATCTGCGGATTCTTGTAGCGGCAAATGCAGAACCGCGGAGGTACCAAGTGGAATTCCGTGGGGCGCAACATCGGATGCCGAGTTTTCGGAATGGAATTGCGGCATGGTAAAAGCTACTGCCATATCAGCCCTAGTCCTGGCCACAGAACAAGGTGGCAGGCAAAGGGGTTAGGGACGGGGGAGGGACAGTGGGAGGGGGGGGAAGAACTGAGGTGAAAGGAAAGAGGGCAAAGGGAAAATACAAGCAGGGGGAAGGAGAGGGGGGGAAATAATTAAAGGTACACAAAGGATACACAACGAAATTAGAGGCAGTTCCACAAAACAGGCATAATGCAAGGGAAGAAATGAAGACAGATTTCATAAAGGGGAGTGAGGCAGATAGGATGGTCAATGGTAAAGAAGTGAGTGAATTAAAAGGATATGATGGAGGAAGTTAAGACACTAACACTGAATGTAAGAGGGCTCAACTCCCCACAAAAAAGAAAAAGAGTAAGGAATTTAATAGAAGAACAGGGAGCAGGAATATTCTTTTTTCAGGAGACACATCTTCTGAGTAAAGATGTGAAAAGATTTGCCAATGCCAAAATGGGAGAGTTATTCTCCTCCTATGCAAAGACAAAGAAAGCAGGGGTTATCATTGGTTTTAATAAAAACCAAACTTTTGTAACAGAGAAAGTTATTACTGATAAGGAGGGCAGATTTCGCTGTGTGATAGGAAGTTTAGAAGGGAAACTGATGACACTTGTCAATCTATATGCCCCCAATGAGAGAAGACTTGAATATTTTGAAACATTTCTCAAAAAGGTGGCAAATGTGGCGAAAGACTGGGTAATTATACAGGGGGATCTTAATATCACCCTAACGCAATGGGATCACTCCAGTCGAAAAGAGCCTAGAGCAGAACAGAAAAAGATTGCAAAACTAATAGAATCATTTGGTTGGACAGATCTGTGGAGGGAGGTCAATGGGTCAGAGTGTGATTACACATTCTATTCAGCCAAATATAACAGCTATACTAGATTAGATTATGTACTAACAGATAAAACGGAAGCACACAGATGCCAAAAATGTATTATTATTCCAACTGTTCTGTCTGACCACAATGCGGTGGTAACTACCTTTAGAAATGCAGGAAGAGGCATTAATAGGAATGTTAATTGGCAGATGAACAGGAATATTATTAGCAAAGAGTCAAACAGAAAGCAGATACAGGGAGAACTAGAGGAATATTTCAAGCTGAATACTAATACGGTCCAATCCCCGGCAATTCTCTGGGAGGCTGCCAAAGCGGTAATCAGGGGAAGATTAATTGCCATGCAAGCAAAGATTTTAAAAGACAAGAGGAAGCTAGTGAAAGAAACATATGCAAAGCTGCAGAAACTAGAGGCCCAAAATAAAATAGCACCATCCCCTCTATTAAAACAAGAGATAGTAAAGAACAGAGAAATCATAAATATTTCAGAACTTGAGAGAATAAAAAATCAATTACAAAAAATCAAATGTCACTTTTATGAGACAAATAATAAAGTAGGCAGGACTTTAGAAAGGCTGGTTAAAAGTAAACAGAGGAAGGCATATATTCAGGCGATCCAAAATGGAAAGGGTGTGAGAGGTACAGACAATTCACACATTCAGGAGGCCTTTGTGGAATTCTACAAGGGCATTTACAGCTCACAGACACCGGAGGGGACAAAAATTGCATCCTTTTTAGTGAACATACAACTACCTAAACTAAACAAAGCACAGGGCTCATTCCTGAATGTACCAATTTCAGAACAAGAGTTGAAGGATGCGATAGCAACCACAAAAAGGAACAAAGCCGGGTGCCCTGATGGACTCCCTAATGAATTCTATAAGGCCTTTGCACCAATTTTGACACCTTACCTTACAGAAGTATTTAACAATATACTGAGAGATAAAGAGATGCCACAGGACTTTTATAAGGCGTTGATTACCCTAATACACAAGCCAGGAAGGCAGGCAGATCAATGTGGCAGCTACCGGCCTATCTCTCTGCTAAATTCTGACTTTAAATTGCTCTCCAAAATTCTTGCCACTAGGCTTAGGGTGTTATCAGGGGAGCTAATTCATAAAAATCAGTCAGGATTCATACCTGTCAGGCAGGGAAAAGTTAACATTAGGAGAACTATTAATATAATATATGCACTACAGAACCAAAAGACCCCTGCCATGATAATCTCTGCTGATGCAGGGAAGGTCTTTGATTTTGGGGAACCAGACTGTCTGTTCATGGTATTAGAAAAAATGGGGTTTGAGGAAAACTTTCTGAGCTGGATAAGGGTGATTTACAAAAATCCGCAATCAAGAATAATGATTAATGGTAATTTCTCAGAATACTTCCATATTCAGAGAGGAACCAGACAGGGGTGCCCGCTGTCACCTCTGCTCTTTAATCTGGTATTGGGGGTGCTTGCGAGTACGATAAGACAAGACAGCAAGATTGCAGAAATTCAGATTGGGAAACATAGAGAGAAACTCTCACTATACGCGGATGACCTGCTCATTTACTTAACGGAACCTCAGAAATCTCTGCCAGAACTTCTCAAAGTAATAGATCAGTTTGGGGAAATCTCGGGGTATAAAATTAGCAAAGGAAAATCCTTTGCTTTGACTTTTGGCCATAGTAGAGAGAATGAAGAGAAGCTTAACAAAATATCCCCATTTCCTCTTGCAAAATCGGGAATCAGGTATCTGGGAGTCACAATCACCAAACATTTAAAGGATCTATATGTAACTAACTTCATTCCACTAATTCAGAAACTAAGGGATGAGGTCAAACCATGGAAAAACTTAATGGTATCCTGGCTGGGGAAAGTCAATCTGTATATCATACTATCAAAGATCTTGTACAGATTTATGACCTTACATATTCATATCCCAAACCCCTTTTACAGGTTGAACGATCTATTGATGAGGGAAATAATTTGGAATGGGAAGAAGCCAAGAATAAAAAAACTAGCTTTTAGTTGCCCTCAAGAAAGGGGAGGGATCAATCTACTAGATCTAAAACTTTACCATATGGCGGCATCTGACTGTTACAGGGAGACAGAAGTCCCGGAATGGGTGAGCCTAGAAAGGGAACTACTCCAGGTTGATTCCCTGAAAGACCTTATAGTGGACAGAGGCTTCATCAGGAGAGAACATAAATGGGAACACCCCTTTGTGGGCACACTCAAAAAATATTGGGCTAGAATGCAAAAAAAGCTGAGAATGACAGGTGGTTTCTCTCCATATACAACAATAGATTCTATGAAATCCAGAGAACAGCACCAGGCCTCTACTTTGAGAAATATGCTAAAATTAAAGGGCATGAACAGAATGCAGCAACTGTTTAAAGGGAGGAGGTTTGTGACACACAAAAGACTGGAGGAAATACTCCAAGTTACTGTGGACCCCGTTCAATACTTACAACTACAACATTGTGGAACATGCCCACAAAACAGAGAAAGTTTTAGTAGGGAGCCTTTTAAACTAGAGGAAATACTTTTTAAGCAGACAAAAATAGCAGGGAGAGTAGGGACGATTTATAAGGAACTTAAGAACCTATTATATGACAACTCAATAGCATACTTAAGAAATTGGAGTAAAGACCTAAACATTGAAATAGGGGAACAAGAAAAGAAAAAGATCTGGCAGCATATGAATTCATGTGCGCACTCACTAGAGGTGAAGGAAACCCAGATTAAGCTGGTTCTAAGATTTTATCTGACCCCGGCAAGACTCAGTCATGGAACTTCTAATGAGAAAGGTCTTTGCTGGAGAGGTTGCGGGGAAAGAGGCGACTACAGGCACTGTTGGTGGGATTGCAGCAGGGTGCAGGTCTTTTGGGGCAGGGTCTGGAAAATGGTAAATAAGGTAGTGGGGGAGGTAATCCTGTTTGAACCGGAGACCGGAGACTGGAAATAAGAAATAAATAGTCTTACCAAGGATCCTGTAAGGTAATGTTTTTAGCTGCGTTAAATATAATTGCTAGGCATTGGAAAGGAGCTGAGGAGATCTCTATGGCAGAATGGGCTAATAGGTTGTGGTACATGTTTACAACGTAGAAGCTACACCATAGTCTGTATGATAAAGCCCAAGATTTTGAGAGAACATGGGCCCCAATTATAAAGGTGTTAGAAGGAGAGGAGTTGGAAAAAGAAGAATACAGGACTCTATTTGATTCCTAATGTAGCAAATGAGCTGTTTATATCCAGGACAGATTGTCTTTTAAACAGGCATAAGAAAGAGTTGGATGGATGCCAAAAGGAGGTGAAGAATGGCTGTACCAAGGCGAAGATTTCAAAGAGAGCATAGCCAGACGGAACATTGTGGACAGTTGTAACTGAAGTGATGTTATTCTTTTTGTTACTTTATTGTTGTATAAATGTATGTACAAGGAAATTGAAATTTCAAAACAAACATTTGAAAACTTAAAAAAAGCTAACAAAAAACTCCAAACATATTATATTATATTGTATTCCCATTCACCATAATTATGGACTCTTAATCAGATGCTAATTCAAATCATACTAATACCAGTTTGTGGTCTGTCCTATCCATCCTTTAGACTCTCTTTTTGGTGCTATATAAATCACCCACAGAGTCTTATATGTATGTATGAATAGTTGATCCTGAAAGAAAACAATATATAGTCCTATTTGCAGTCAATTGAGCAGGGGGAATATAAGCCCCATTTGCAAATCTTGGGTCCATAATAAACCATATTTTCAACTAAATACAAGCTAAGCATTTCTATACATGCTCTTATTAGAGCGGGGGGGGGGGGAGACAAACAAATGAATGAGCAATCCCATTTATACTTTTAGTTGGGGCTAGGGGGATGTATACCTCACCAGCAGCCATGGGAGCCATAATTAACCCCCATGCTCAGTTGGATTTGCTCCATTCGTACACAATTAAAGCAGGGGGAATATAACCCCACTTGCAAGCCTTGGGTCCATGACAAACCCGTATACTCAACTGAGCAGAGCAGCTGAACATTGTGTTCTTACTGAAGCAAGGAGAGCAGAGACAATAAACTGAGATATTCAACTGAGCACAGCTGTTGGACATTATACTCTTACTGAGGCAGGGGGACCTGTTATGTGCTTATAGTGTAAATTAAAGTTTTTTTTCAATGCCCACTAAGGCTCCCAAACAACCCAAACCCCATTTCTTTTCTTATTTTTGTTTGAATTAATGGGATCAATACAGAAGGAGCAATAAGCCATATAGCCAAGCTCAGGGCCCATAGTGAACCACACATTTACATTAAATCAAAGAAATAACTCACAGTTATAAGCTTTCCATTTTCTAAGGCTCACTATCTCATGTGGCCCATAGTGAACCACAAGTTTACATTAAGTCAGAGAAATAGCTCACAGTTATAAGCTTTCCATTTTCTAAGGCTCACTGCCTGATGTGGTTCACAAAGCCCAAATCCAATATTCAACTACCTTTCTCGCATCTCTTGGCTCTTGGATGCAACCCAAGGCATTTTTCTTCATCCACAATGTCTCCAAAAATCCAAGCTATATCCATGTAGATCTTCTTTTATGTATAATGAAGGCTCCAATGGGTGTAACCTTCCTTTCCTCCACTTCTCAAAATTCCAATACAATCCACGTATTCCCATTCTCCTGTATCTTCTCCTGTATCTTCAATCCATGTTCCTTTGTTGCATCAATACCCATGGGTCTTATCACATCTATAATCACATATATGTCCAAAGGTCCCTACAAAATAATTATATCTATAATCAAATATCACATCATAAATAAATCCCACATACTGTGGTTTTAAACTGTTGCTGCTGGAGGTCCATAAACACAATAGACCAACACAATCCTATATACAGGCAATAACCAAATTATCCTGATTAAGACCTGCTGGTGTCACTGTTTTTAGTCTGTGGATCCAATAAGTTTCCCTCCTCCTGAGTTGCAGAATGTGGTTCCCTAATTTTTCCACTTTTTCAAGACATAGGAAGGACAACTCTTGTACCCTATATCCCATTTTCATAAAATGATCTACCAGAGGCTCCTGGATGATGTCCCTTCTGATATTGCTGATGTGTTCAAGGATCCTGACTTTAACCATTCTAGATGTCATTCCCACATACATTAGTCCACACGGGCACATGATCAAATAAACTACATGTTCTGTTCTGCACATGGAGAAAAGGTGTAAGGGGAACCTCCTCTGAGTCCTAGGATGTATGAATGCTTTAGATGTCATGCTATACTTGCACGCTGCACAATTACCACAAGGAAAATAACCTGTAACAGGATCCTTGGTGAGTCTCTCCCAAGTTTCTTCCCCTTTCTGGATTTTCCTAATATCTGTGTGGACCACAGAGGGTGTTTTCAGATGTGATAAGATCACAGTGAACCACTCTGAATACCTACATGTGGTCACTGTGCCCTGCACGTCTGTTCGGTGGCCGCCAGATGTTCGCCACACTGAATACCCACATGGGGTCAATTTCAACCACGCTTCCTGGGCTACCGGCGTGAAAATCAGCTGAAGCATGGTGAAAGTGATTCCAGGCAGGCATAAAAAAAAGTAACGTCTGGTCGGCTATCACGGCCCGGAATCCCCGGCGGGATTCTGGGCCGTGGTGAACTGGACCAGACGCTGCAGTGGCATTGGCCTTGCCGGCCGCCCGTCTCCCCGGAGGGTGGGATGGTGAGGGAGCATGGAGGGGGTGGGGCTGTGCGGCCGCACGTTGCTCCATGCGGCCCCGCCCTCTCCCTGATTCCGCACCGGGATCCACGGCACGTCTGTTTGCCGTGCCTGGGTGATCCCGGTGTGGAATCTCTGGGCTGTTTTCTAAGGATGGGTGAACAGATCACAGTTCAGTTTCAGCCATTCAGTTCGGCTGCATTCGTTTTGTCCGTTCAGTTCGCCCGTTCGGTTCGGCTGCATTCAGTTCATCAGTTTGGATGTTTGGCTGTTCGGTGGTTAGGGTCGAATGTTGAGTTCAGATTCAGTATTCAATTTGATCAGAATAAGTTTGGTCTTTAGTTCAGTGCAATCAGGAACTGAAAATGACATTTGGTTTTTGAAATAAAAGGAAAAACTAGAAAACATATTTCTGGATATAACATTTTTGTTTCTTATTACTTTTTGATGAAATGTAGAAAGATTATACCCCCAATGGAGGGCACTAGGAGTACCAAAATTCGGACTGTTTAGATAAAGGAAACTGATTTCAGAAGCAATTGAATGTTGTGATTTTAAGAAAAGCTCCATACACATTCATGGCTACCACTTCTTTATCTTGCATCCAATGTTCATGAAACTTATACATATTACATCTCTCCATATGCTTAATATTTCTGTCAATTTTAGGAAAGAGTGGATAAAGGGTCCCAAGGGTATAAGACATTAACCTGAAAAACATTTCCAGCTGTTACATTTTGATATTCCATTCTGTTTACAGGATATTTGAAAAGAATGTATCAAATACCTTTTCTACAATTTCAGCAAATGTACAGGAGATTTTGATAAAGGGACCCAATTATATAAGCAATTGATGTTGTCCCTGTGAAGATCATTATTCAGATGAATATCAGCATATTCAGTGCCAGTCAGAGGCAGGCACCCTGCATGGCAGGGGGAGAGAGACTGTAGGAGGAAGGATGTGGAGCAACCCCAAAGACTGACAGACACATTCAATGGCCAAACACATTACTGCAAGCTTCTAGCTTTACAGGACCAATTGGTAGTGGTTTCGAGGTGGGCATAGGGGGCGGCCCTGTGGCGGGCATAAGCAACATAACTGGGACTTCTGAGATAGCATCCCAGCAGTCAGGAGACATAGTTTAAACACATCCAGGCTGGCCAACTATCAATCACATCCTGCAGCACTGAGACAGAGGACATAAGAGAATTTCTATTGACTCTTTCCTAAACAGATGCTTCTGACTTCCCAGAAACAAGTGGGGGAGATATGTTGGGATGGTCCCAGCACAGAATGAGGATATTTGGTTGACATTTCTGTTGGCCAATTTGCATCACAAACCGATCTTATACCACAGTGACATAAGAGAATCCCAGGCATAGGCCCCTTCTCTACATATGTTGTACAGGCATATAAAATTGGGACCCTTTATAATATCTTTCTGATATTTGGCAGAGATGATCATGAAAGTGAAATATATAGTCCTGCCAAATTTCATGTACACTGGTTGGACTACAAAGATGTTATAGTCAGACATACATTTATATATTAATTGCTTATACCTCCAAGACCTTTTTTCCAATCCTTCTGAAATTTAGCAGAGATAGTTAATATCAGAAGGGATATAAATTGAACAAGTTTCACCTACATTACATTTGAGGAAAAGAAGTTACAGCTAAGAATATATATTGATATGTAGAATATTGCAAAATACAATAATTCAACTGCTTCTAAAATCGGATTCCTTTATCCAATTTTGTGCACATAATGCGTTCTATTGTAAACAGAGGATCCCCAAATTTCAGCCACATAGCATGAAAAACAAAAATGTTACAGCTGATAATGTGTTTTCCATTGAAACCAATGGAAATTCAATTCCGAACTCACCGAACGCATTCAAATTGAACGTTCGAATTCGAGTTTGGTTCAAACGTTCAGTTAGGTTGACTGAACTATTAGAGTTCGGTTCATGCTCCGAACTTCCGAATTCGAGTTCGGTTCGAACATTCGGTTCGGTCGACCGAAGTATTCGAGTTCGGTCCGAACTCCGAACTTCTGAACCACGTTCGCCCATCCCTATTGTTTTTGGGATGGGGCGAAGCTGCCCCGTCACATCTGAAAACACCCATAGTCTCTGATGGATCTTGGTTTTTTCATCGCAAACATAGGTGGCCTCTCACACCCTGGTATTCTCACAACCAAATGCCAGTGCTTAATAATGGCTTTCGTTATATCCCCTGCCCCAGGGTTATATGCTAAAGGGAACACTATTCTATCCAGCAGTTTTTTTACTCTTTGGTGTAAGAAGAGTTTGCCTTGGTATCTGCATAACCCTATATAAGCAGCACTTCTTCAAAGTCCTAATCGGGTATCCCCTCTCCCTGAGGTTCTCCAAACAAAAATTAGCCTGCTGAAGGAAGACCGCCTCACTGCTGCAATTCCTTTTTTATTCTAATCAATTGACTAAATGGAAGGTTTTCCTTCAGATATCTAGGATGGTTGCTTGAGAAATGTAATAGGGAATTTGTGTCTGTAGGTTTTTTATACACCCTAGTGGACATAGCACCTGGTGTAAAGTCCATAACAATATCCAGAAAGTGTATGGAATAATGATCAAATTCTATATCAAACAATATGTTTTCGTGACATATATATAAATATTGATGGAAGTTCAATAAATCATCCTCATTCCCCAACCATAGGAACAGTAGATCATCAATAAATCTTTTATATAAAATAATTTTGTCAAGCTAACAGTTGGCCTCTGGATTATAGATTAATCTTTTTTCAAATTCTCCCATAAACAAATTGGCTATCTGTGGGGCCGCAGCGCACCCCATCACCACCCCACTAATCTGTAGGTATAGCGGATTATTAAAATCAAAAAAGCTCTTACTCAATACAAACTCAGCCAACTGTGTCAAGAAGATGGTATTGGGATAACTGATGGTTCTTTGGTCCAATGTATCCTGAATAACATCAATAGCTGGTTCCTGAGGGATGTTCGTATATAATGAAACTACATCCATAGTCACCAAAATTAATGGATACACAATTGCCCCCAATCTATATTCTCTAGCACCCCCAGCAAATCCTGTGAATCTCTAATATACGAGGGTAATGCTGGAACAAACGGTTTTAAGAAGTGGTTCAAAAATTGGGAAAGGGATTCTAAAATGGAGCCATTGCCAGACACAATAGGTCTTCCTGGTGGATTCTCCTTATTTTTATGAATCTTGGGTAACAAATAAAATAATGGGGTTCTATCTTCACTGTTCAACAAAAATTCAGATTCTGTATTGGATATCTCCCCCATCATTAATTCTTCATAAATGAAATCTTCTATATTCCTTTTGACCTTCTGAACATAATCTTTATTGATCTGTCTATAATGGGACTCATTATTCAATTGTTTGTCTGCTTCTCTAAGGTAAGCTGCTCTATCTAAAATCACTATTGCTCCACTTTTATCTGCTGGTTTAATAACAATTGAAGTTTCTTTCCCTAAATTCTCCAAAGCCATACGTTCAGCTTGGCTTACGTTTTTGAATACCTTCCTATTTTTACCATCAATTAATAACAATTCTTCTTCCATCACCTCCTCAAAGGCCTGTATACTAGGATTAATAGCCGGGGGGGGCAAAAGGTGAATTTAGGTTTAAATATTGTCTGGTTTTGTGACATGCACTGCTCATTAAGTCCCTGATGGGCCTTTCCACTTGGGCCCTAAAAGCCCTTACTGTGGCTGACTTCTCCTCCTCGATAGACACCTCAGTAATGGAGGAACTGGAGGAGGGGGATGGGGAAGGCCTTCGACACCATCTCTTCTGGCGCTGCTGATGTTCCACCAGAGCCATGCTAGAATCAGGCTGCTGTCTCACTCTCCTGCCATGCCATTTCTCCACATGGGCAATGAGCCCCGATGTGGTCCCCTTGTGTTGCAGCCCGAACTGTTTGTGGCAGGTCTAAAGAGCATAAAAAGATAGGAACATAAGAAGTGCCTGTCATGGAGGGGGGCAGGGTATCAGGGGAACGAGGATGGGAACGACTGTCATGAAGGGGGGTAGGGTATCAGGGAAACAAGAATGGGGCCGGCCCTTCCCCCTGAGATAGAAACAGGGAGGGAACATGGAGGGGAAAGAAGCTTACGAGATAGAAGACCTCTCAGTATGTCTTGTATACCCAAAGTCTACTCTCCTCATGCAGCCAGGGAACCCAGCATCAGAGAGGATCTAATTCATCATTGATGTCATAAGGAAGAAGGTAGATCCTGCACCAAGAGGGAAATGGAGGATGGTGCGTCCAAGGCTAAAGGAGAATAGAGAATATGGGAGTTGCCTGGACACACTACACCTAATACATAACATGAAGGGTTTAAGCACAGGGCTAAGAGGGGAGCTGGAAACAGGTAGACCACTGGGACACAGAACACACAATATGCAACAAGAAGGGTTCCACACAAGGCTAAGAAGGGAATAGGGAGTAGGGGAAGAGGGAGCGAACTAATACACACAAGGCATCATGTAGAATCAAGCACAGATACTATGGGGGGAAGTAGGGGAAGCAGGAGCAAACCAGGACACTCAAGGCACCACACAACAGCACAAGGATCATGCACAGAAACTAAGGGAGGAGTAGGGAAGTGAGAGAGAACCAGGACACTCAAGACACCACACACAGCACAGGGATCATGCACAGGAAGTAAGGAGGGAGTAGGGGGGAGCAACTAGGACACACAAGATACCACACACAGCAAGGGAATCACTGTGACCGCCGCAGAGATTGAGGTACACTGTACCATACACCCAGGACAGGTTCCTAAGTGGGGAAGGGCCGTTGCTCCACCGGCTTCCTGAGACCACACCAGAGTTTAAATATCATTTGTGGCCAATCAGGAAGCTGGGAGGCCGGACTGGGGGAACAAGCCCCAGCTGGGGGAGGGCGTGGCTATGCAAGGGACAAGAGACAGAGACAACATAGAAAGGAGGAATATAGAGGGGAAGAAGGTCCACCAGGTGGTGTAGGCCCCCAAGGCACTTCTCCTGCATCCACAAGGACATGGGTTCGTTCCTGGGACCTGACAGTGCCATACTGCATCAGACCAATGGTCTGTCAAGACCTACCTGCATTATGTCTCCACAAGTGGGTGAACTGGGTGGCCAATCTCTCTTTGCAGGGTACTTCCGTTCCTGACAGGCCATACGGCAATCCATTCCATGTTGTTCCAGTCGCTGTGCCTTACCTTGTAGATGGCGATTCCGTCACCCTTCTCATAAAACCACAAGACATCGAACCTTGTCCGCCGACTGATGGGGGGTGGAACTGGTGACCTCTGCCTGGGTGTCCTACGTGGCGTGGCACCAGCGCCGGCATCCAATTCCTCTCTGAAACAGGAACACATAAACAACTAAGTAATATTATGCATTTATGATGATGCATCTAGTCCTCCCTTCTTGGGGTGCTAAGTGATGGCAACGGGATATGGTGAACCTGACTGACACATGTAAATCCTGCCCTCCTTGGAGTGCTGGGGATGGCAACTAGAAAGACCGTTGCTGGCACGTGCAAATCCTGCCCTCCTTGGGGTGCTAGGGGATGCTAGTGATGGAAAATTGAGGGACCCTGGCTGGCACATGAAAATCCTGTCTGTATTTGGGGCTGCTAGGTAGGGATGGCAACTGTAGCATGGAGACCCTTTCTAGGGATGGTCTGCAGGCACATGTTTGGGTGGGGGTGCTGCTCGTGCTCGTACCTGACTGCTGGAAGAGCCCCCCACACTACAGTACCCTCTCTCTCTGTGGCAGACATCCACTGCTACCCACTGATGACCACTGTTTGTGCCTGACTGATGCCCACCACCCACACACCCACCCGCACGCCAGTGAGCTCGCTCTAACGGATAGAGCCTTTCTTGTCCTCAAAGTAAAAAAAAAGTTTACAAACCTGGTAGCACCTTCTGTGCCCTCCACTTGCTCCTCATCGGAGGAGATGGCCACCACCACCAAAGGTCCAGGGGCTGGGGCAGTGACTGTTTCCTCCTTCACCACCACCATAACCGGCTCCGGGAGCACCACGTTGGCCCCCAGCCATTGAATTAAGACAACAGTCTTCTTCATTTTTTAATTATTTTTTAAAAAATAGACACCCTGACCTACACACAGACCAACAACAGTCACCCACTAACACTCACCAACCGGCCAAAACAACACAGCCAAACCAAACACAAACAGTCAAAACACATGAACCGAACAGCCAGCCAGCAAAACACACACTCTCACCACGCAGTTCCGCACGCACTCAGATTTCCGGTTTCTGACGCGATTATGGGATCTCGCGATACCTTTTTCCAAACAGTCGAACCGAACACGACCGAACCAAACGGCCGAACCCGAACTCAGCAACCAACCCGAATGCCCAAACCGAACCTGATTGAACCGAACGACTGAACCCGAGCCGCAATCTGTTCGCACATCCCTACTCTTGGCAAATTTGGGGAAGAGGGGAAGTGCTTTGGAGGCAAAATATAAGCGCTTCTTAAGCCTTCAGAAGCCCTACAGCAATTTCCCTTGGAATCCAATGCAAAAATGCATTGGATTCCAAAACTATAACAAAAATAACGCTTATTTTTCTAAAAAAAATGAAAAATGATTTTTTTTTCAAAAATGAAAACAAAAAACTACTTGGGCCCTTTGTGCACACCCCTACTAGACACTACCATTATTATAACAATGTTAATTATAATGATAATCATCAGCATCCTTTTTCCACAACCTGTGCCACACAGATAGCACATTTTGCCTTTGACAGTTTATATGGATGAGAAGAGTGAGATTGCTTTTAAATAGATTAAATTGAATTTAGAGCATTTCTGGGGCCACATCCTTGGGTGTCCAGGCTTCAAAGTATACTGTGTAGTGCAGGTTTATATTTGTTATGATAAAGACCAAAGGAAACTGTCTTTTACATTATTTGTTTTTTTCTCCCTCTTTCCCATTAATAGGCTGCCAGACCTAAAATAAAGGATTTTGTTTAGAATTCAAATAAGATTGCACTGCCTCTGAATCCTTTTCCTTCCCTTGTTTGTGTGTTAAATAACATCAAGTTGCTTCCTGAGTGAAATAATTTCAGTCTCAAAGAAGCAAATGGAGACATTATTTTTTCCTTTAAACAGAAAAGAAACAGGGGGAAAAGAAGAAGAAAGGCTATGCTACAAATTAAATTCAGAAAGTTTCCAGGTTGGCTGGTTTCGGATTAAATCTACTTTATATAATAAATTTAATATGGTTATAATATTTTGCTTTTGTGAAATTCCTTGCCCACAATCTTGATACTGCTTACTCCTGAGTAGTAATGGGCTATTGACTTGAGAGAAACTACTTCAGATTAAGTGGTCTGAGTACTACAGCACTTCATTCAAACGTTGTGGTTGATTAAGAAAAATAACTAATACATGCTGGGTGAAACTAATCAAAGCTATACCTTTAATAAGAGGAAGAGTGTTTAATTCATAACACTAATAACATACTCTTTAATTTATATTTACAGTCTCCAATGAATAGAGTTTAAGGCCAAGGGTGTAATCCTATGGCCTTGGTATGACATCCCCTACACACAGCGTATGGCCAGAACGTGCATGCTCAGGTGCGCGGCAAGCCATGAAGGGCAAAGGCACAACATGAGCCAATGTGACCCCTCCCCCCCTCGAGTCTACGCACCACCTGGCCCAGGGAATGGAGCAGGAGCCACCTGCTCCATCCCATGGGCAGTGGTGTGGGGGGGCTGGGGAGGCGGGGCTCACATCATCCCAGGTTGCACCTTTGCTCTGCGTAGCTTGCTGCGCATGCGTCATGCATTCGTATATGAGCACACATGTTCTGGCTAAGCACTGTGTCTGCAAGTGACATACCTGGGCCATTGGATTGCACCCCAAGTATATACATTTAGAACACATTTTCTTTCTTTCTTTCTTTCTTTCTTTCTTTCTTTCTTTCTTTCTTTCTTTCTTTCTTTCTTTCTTTCAATTCTTTAATATTCAAATCTCTGGGAATATGTACTTTAGGTACTTCATTGTTCATTCATTATGACTGTTAAATGGTTATTGTCATAGTGAAATACTAGCACTTTGGGACATCATTGCACCAGCACATATTTGAATGTAATTTAATTGTTCTTTTCCACGGCCTGCCCTGGGGAGAAAAACTGCATCTGCTACTCTCCTGGTCAGGGAGTGGCACAGAACAAACATTCCTGTGACCCCTGGCAGCAAGAGAGTTATTCCACTGTCCACACAACTCAGGTAGGGCAGAGGAACCAAACACACAAAGCCAGGCAGCCGGGTCTGCCCACACCCCACTCCCAGCATCCCATGTCTGCCATGATAGTCAGAAATGACGACTGTGGGCAAAAAACACTACAACAGCTGGTTCCACCCAGACTCCATAGTACTCCAGGAGAGCAGGGCAGAGGCCAGAGAAGCATCCCCTGACATCCTTGCTGGCACTGGGAGGTACTAGCCAGCTACAGGGGGAACCAGTCACCACCCACCAAAAGCAGGATGCTGGGAGCAAAGGGCACACACCATGGAAAGCACAAGAAGGAAAGGGGAAAGTAGAAGGCAGATATACTGAGTCAGACCAATGGTCCATCAAGTCCAGCACCTGTCTCAGACAGTGGCCAATCTCAGATGCTTGGAAGAAGCACCCAACAGGTCACAATGGGATGATCCACTCCATTCCCTGTTGTGTTCATTCCTTGCTTCCATCAATAAGAGGTAACATTCCCCAAACCTACCTGGCTAGTAGTTGCTAAGAACCTATCCCCCAGAAACCTCTTCAGTCCTTTGAAGCAAACTTGGCAAGAAACTTCAGAGGTGAAAGCATTGGGTAAGGACTGGCAGGCCCCCTCCCCCCATTTTAGATCAAACAGATTCAGCTGAGGTGGAACAATCCCATTTGGTTCTCACCACACAGCATGAAGTCTAAGGCCATCACAGGAGGACAGTATCCCCTCAGCTGGGGTGAGAATTGGGAATGAAATGAGAATCAGTTTGGTTCTTGTGAGAATCTCTTGAGAAGACCTTGCTAACAGTTCAAGAATCTTGATTTTTTAAAAAAAGGGGGGGGGGGACTGCATGCAGAAAATGACCACTAGGTTCTTCTGTGCATGTGCAGGCCTTTTCCAAAATGACTCCAGCAGCTGCTGGCACCATTTTGGAAAAGGAATCACATACATAGAAGGGTCTGATGGCCATTTGCACATGCACAGTGATTTTAAAACAATTTTAAAATAAAAACTAAAAAATCACTGCACATGAACAAATGGCCACCGAGGCTATTCTGCGCATGGGCGCCTGTTTCCAAAATGACACTGGTAGCTAGTCAGCACATGTACAGTGACTTTTAATTTTGTTTTATTTTTTAATTAAAATTAAATGCGGGGGGAAACAAATGAAAGCAAATGTATGTTTGCTCACTGGCTTTCCACCCGCTGGAGCTGCCCTGCTGTCGCCGCCGCCGAGCTCAGATGCCGCCGCCGCTGCTGATGCCCCGCCGCTTTCCACCTGCGGGGAGAACAGCATTGGAGAAGGTGACTCTGGGGGCTGTGGGAGCATATAACACCTGTGCTCCGTACTCTGCACTGGCTGCTTATAGCATACCGAGCCAGATTCAAGGTGTTGGTGTTGATGTATAAAGCGCTATACGGTCTGGGCCCGTCATACCTTGGGGACCGCATCGCCTTCCGCACCTCAGGGTTATCCCTGTGGTCTGTTGGGGGCACCTTCCTGGAGGTCCCCCGTGTTAAACGAGGGTCCACAATGGAGAGGGCATTCTCGGTGGCTGGGCTGTGACTCTGGAACTCCCTCCTGGAGGAAGCTCGCCTGGCCCCGGGTCTGATGGCTTTTCACCAAGCCTGTAAGACCTGGCTGTTTTCCCAGGCCTTCGGAGGGGAGGGGAGGGGAGAGGAGAGAGGGGGGGATTTTTGGGGTGGGGAGGGGGGTTAATCATTTATATTTGATGATGTTTTATGTGTTTTATTATTGTTTTATTTGTTGTGAGCCACCCCGGGATGCCGTAGGCATGGGGGGCAGCCAATAAATATAAATATAAATAAATAAATAAATAAATAAAATATGTTGTTTCCTTATTAATTTGTTTTCAGAACATTTGTTACTAACATGAATGAGGCTCCATTCATTTACGTAAATGATAAAAATGAAATGAATTGCACATCCCTTCACACTAGAAATTTTGGATGAATGCCCATCCTCGCAGGTCCCTCAATGTATATATGCCTGTCTACCCATTGTGTGCTGCAATGTGCTATACTCTCATATATTATGGTGTCCTACAGTGTCCCAAGACTTCGGACTCCCACCCCCTCATTACTGGGATCTGGTGTTAAGGGGTATGCTCCCACCTGGCCAACAATAAGGATAGATACCATGGTTGAAAAATAACATTAAATGGTTTATCCACCTTACAACCAATATTTAATTATATTTATGTTATTCCCCCCCCCCCCGCCTCTGCCACTCCCTCTCCTGTCCACAGCTCCCTGTTCCCTCTTTGGGGCCAGTCCCACTGGTGGGGTTGCCTCCTCCTGCTCCTCCCCCAGGGGCTCCATGGTAGTCCAACCCGCAGGTCCAACCCAGCACCAGATGCTCGAGCACCCCACCACCAGCCACAGTGAACGCTCCCTTCATGGATTGCTGTGGCGGGTGGGGGACCACTGATTGGCTGGTGCTGGGTTGGACCTGCGGGTGCGGCTGTTCCAGGATAGGTGCAGAGAGCTGCGCTCTTGTGTCGTGAGCCCATGGGGCTGCCTGCTGGCAAAACCCGCTTGGGTGGTCAAGATCTGGGAGGGCATAGCTGGGGCCTTCAGGGGGAGGTTGGCAACGGGGGCCAGCCACAGTGCAGCAGTCATAGAAACACTGGCAGTGACCACATGGTGGATGAGGACACACTAAATCCTTATTGACTACTCAACAAGGTTTCTGACCCTATGGCCCACACTTTCCATGGATTCCTGCCAGGAATGCATCTGATACACATGGAGGTCTCATTATCATCTCTCCATCCAATGTTGTCTGAGGCCCACAGCAAGGAG
The DNA here is from genome assembly GCA_003113815.1 of Sphenodon punctatus. Classification (NCBI taxonomy): domain Eukaryota; kingdom Metazoa; phylum Chordata; class Lepidosauria; order Sphenodontia; family Sphenodontidae; genus Sphenodon; species Sphenodon punctatus. The sequence continues at coordinate 697,021 of QEPC01005559.1, read as the reverse complement.
GCCCCTGTGTTGGATGGCAGACTGTAGCAGGTAATGTTCCACTGCCAGCCTCTGGATGGTGTCCCAGATCTCATCTGCCTGATGTGTGGTCTCGTCCACCAGCTGCAGGGCCGTATCCTCCTTAGGGATGGGTGAACAGATCGTGGCTCAGGTTCGGTCGTTTGGTTTGATCCAGTTTGATTCGGCCATTCGGTTCGGCTGTTCGGTTCGGCCATTCAGTTTGATCACCGCGTTCGGGATCGGCCATTTGGTTCGGTCATGTTCAGTTCAGTTCGGGCGTTCGGAAAAAGGTATCGTGAGATCCCATGATCATGCCGGAAACCAGAAATTTGAGTGCATGTGGAGCTGTGTGGCGAGAGTGTGTGTGTTTGGCTGACTGGCTGGCTGGCTGTTCGGTTCATGTGTTTTGGCTGTTTGTGTTTGGTTTGGCTGTGTGGTTTGGCTGGTTGGTGTCTTGGTGAGTGTTGGTTTGTCTGTTTTTTAAAAAAAAGATATTAAAAAATGGAGAAGAAGGTGACCACCACCATTAAATTCCAGGCCTCGGGGAAGGCCAAGGTGGCAGATCCAGTGGTGGAGGAAGAGGTTCCTCCTGCTGCTGCTTCTGGACCTTCAGTGATGGAGGAGGAGCCAGAGCCGGCAGGCACAGGAGGTGCTGCTGCCACTGCTGCCAGGTTTGTAAACTTTTTTTTTTACTTTGAGGACAAGAAACCTAAGGCTCTATCGGTTAGAGCGAGCTCACTGGCATGCAGGTGGGTGCGTGGATGGTGGGCATCAGTCAGCCACAAACAGTGGGCATCAGCGGGTAGCAGCAGATGTCTGGCATAAAGAGAGAGGGTACTGTAGTGTGGGGGGCCCTTCCAGAAGTCAGACATGAGCAAAAGCAGCACCCCCAATCAAACATGTGCCTGCCAGCCATCGCTAACAAGGGTCTCCACTCTCCAGTTGCCATCCCTCCCTAGCACCCCCAAATAAGGGCAGGATTTGCACGTGTCAGCCAGGGTCTTTCCAGTTGCTATCCCTAGTGCCCCAGGGAGGGCAGGATTTGCACGTGCCAGCCAGGGTCTCACCATTGCTATCCCTCCCAAGCAGCACCCCAAGGAGGGCAGGATTTGCACGTGTCAGTCAGGGTTTTTCTAGTTGCCATCCATAGCACCCCAAGGAGGGCAGGATTTGCACAGGCCAGCCAGAGTCACCATCTCCCGTTGCCATCCCTAGCACCGCAAGGAGGGCGGACTGGAGGCATCATCATAAATGCATGATATTACTTAGGTGTTGTTTATGTGTTCCTGTTTCAGAGAGGAAGCGGATGCTGGTGCTGGTGCCACGTCGCACAGGACAACCAGGCAGAGGTTGGATTCGCCAGTGCCACCCCCAGACAGTCAGTGGACAAGGTTCGATGTCTGGAGGTTTTATGAGAAGGGTGACGGAATCGCTATCTGCAAGGTAAGGCACAGGGGCTGGAACAACAGGGGATGGATTGCCTTATGACCTGTTAAGAATGGAAGTCCCTTGCAGAGAGATAATGGCCACCCAGTCCACCCACTTGTGGAGACAGAATGCAGGCAGGGCTTGACACAGGTCTGATGCAGTATGGCACTTATGTTCCTATCTTTTTATGCTCTTTAGAACTGCAGCAAAAGAATCAGGAGGTAGAGAGAGGGGACCACATCGGGGCTGATCACCCATATTGAAAAGCTTCATAGCCTGACGGTGAAGTGGCAGGAGGACTCTGGCATGGCCGTGGAGCCTGAGCATCAGCGCTAGAAGAAAGTGGGGGGAAGGCAACCCAGAAGCGACACTATGTAAGCCCTTCCCCCTCCTACAACCCTGATGTGGAGTCCCCTGGGCCCCGGGAGTCTGCTGCGGCCAAGGCCTTTCAGGCCAAAGTGGAGAGTTCTGGCCATCAGATGATGACGGGCGTATGCACCATGGAGAACCGCCTGGTGGAAAAGTTCCAGGCTCTCAAGGTGGAGAAAAAGCAGGTGGAAGCATACTCCCAGTACACCTCCGCCAAGATGGAGAGGCTGGAACTCTACCACCAGGTGGTTTCCAAGTGGTATCAAGACTTGGAAGAGGCCCTGGAGTTTGCCATTGCTGATGGCAAAGAAATGGGAGAGCACAGGGTGCCCTCCCCTCAGCCCTCTGCTGTACCCCACTGCCTTTTGCCTTGCCAAGTTCCGTGGGACAGGCCCAAAGACTAATAGTAGTACCCCTTGAGTTTCCTTTCAATGTTTAGTTTTGGTTTTATAATGATGTTGTTGTTGCTTTGTTGTTGTTGTTTAAATAGTTTTAATAAAAATTGTTATACTTGTTGTTAGGAGGTTTGTTTGACCTGTCCAATCTTGAAGTTGAAGTTCTGGCTGGCAGGTGGCAGAATCTCATACAGCTTGTCGATCCCTACCAGCAGCATATAGCGTAGTTAAGGTATTAACCCAAAGATGTGCCAGGCAGCAGGGTCTCAACTTCCAGACAGCCCCCCAGAAGCGGCAGGGCTTGTGTCTGTATGTGTCTGCCAGAGAGAAAGAGAAACAGGCTCCTTGGCAGCAGGCAGCGGGAGCTGGTGGTTGGAGGGGGTTTTATTTCAAGCAGCTAGAGCGGGCATCCATGGGTGGGTGAGGAGGAGCTGGCTGTTGGGAGGGGGGAAGGCTGGTGTGCGGGCACTGGACTTCTGGATGCAGTGGAATGGAATGCAGCCCCCAGTGACTGGAATGATGGTCCTAGAATCCCATTGATGGTTCCTAGGATGGACGGGCATGACTGAGTCAGGTACAATGGAATGACAGCCTATGTGATTTTAATGATAATTATGTCCCTAGAATTAGTGCATGGTTGGGCACACTTCATTCAATCAAGTGATAGGTAGTAGCAGCAGGTACAGGAACGCACACAGGCAGGCAGGCACCCAAAAAAACATTGTATTATATTGATATATTCCATCTCATTCTGGTAGGTTTGCTGCTGGATGTGGGCAATGGCTAATGGGCATCGATCGGGTGGATGAGCACAGATGGGAGTTCTTCCTGGTTCTGGCAGGTGGCAGCTTGAGCTGGATACACCTACATCTCCCACTACACCCCCTATCTCTCTCGTTCTATCAGGGAGCCTCTCTCTCTCTCTCTCTCTCTCTCTCGCTCTCTCTCTCTCTCTGGCCATATAGTGCATGTGACAGCATGGGTGGGATTGTGTCTGTCTCTCCTTCTAGCAGTGGGGAGACTCTCTCTCTCTCTCTCTCTCTCTCTCTCTCCCTCCATGAACAGCAGATTTTGTAAAGAAAAGGTGGAATGGCAGCACCCCATGAGTGGAATGATAGGGCACAAGAACCCTGAGGGTGGGTCATGGGCTGGGCCTAGAGTGGCAGCTTGTGGATATTGGACAAAGCCCTCCCTGCCTGTAATTTAGGCCCCAGAACCCTGATGGCAGGTCCTGTGGCTGGAGTGGCTGTTTCTTGATGCTATGGCACAGACAGCATATAGGCCTGGCCTGGGGGACATTGGCACTAGCATCAACAAACATTGATTGCCAGGGCACAGAACCCTTGTCACAGACGTCATATAGGCCTGGGCTGGGGGCCATTGTCATTAGCATCCCCAGACATTGGTTGCCAGGGTACAGAACCCTTGGCACAGACAGCATATAGGCCTGGGGATCATTGGCACCAGCAGACATTGGTTGCCAGGGTACAAAACCCTTGGCACAGACAGCATATAGGCCTGGGGGCCATTGGCACTAGCATCACCAGACATTGGTTGCCAGGGTACAGAACCCTTGGCACAGGCAGCATATAGGCCTGGGGGCCATTGGCACTAGCATCATCAGACACTGATTGCCAGGGTACAAAACCCTTGGCACAGGCAGCATATAGGCCTGGAGGCCATTGGCACTAGCAGCAGCAGACATTGGTTGCCAGAGTACAGAACCCTTGGCACAGACAGCATATAGGCTTGGGGTTCTTTGGCACTAGCATCACCAGATATTGGTTGCCAGGGTACAAAACCCTTGGCACAGGCAGCATATACGCACCTTGGCATGGGAGGCAGGAAGGTAGACTGAGGCATGCTTTGAGCTTGGAGGCAATCTGGGTGGGCAGACAGGCAGCATGACATGGGAGGCAGTAGGGCAGGCAGGCTGGGACATTGGCAGCAGGGCACTCAGATAGGCTAGCAAAGACAGTGCATCATCAGAGAGTGAAAGCCAGTCAGCGCCACATAGATGGGCCGAGGTCATGTAGCCATAGGCCGGCTGGAAGGCTTACAGTTTGTTTCCCACTGCCACCCTGCATCACTAGGTCAGTCAGATAAGGCAGCCGAGGTGTTATAGTATGAGAGAGGGAGGAGTAGGGTGGGTTGGGAGGACAGGACAGCACCTCAGCAGCATAGTAGCACTTCAGTAGCCCTAGTCCAGATTGAGGAGGAGGAGCCCCGTTCCAAGACTGCCCCTGGCATGGGATGGTGTGTGCCACTGCACCATCACTCCTTGTCCAGGGGCAGCTCGGGGAATCACAGCAGTGGAAGGTTGACCTTCAAGTAGAGCAACTGCTCCACCAACTTGGCCCCCAGTCTCAGGTTGTGTGGGGAGCTAATGTCCCCTGCCACAGAAAACACCTGCTCGCTGGGGACACAGGTTGGTGGGCAGGACAGGATACTGTTGTGGATTTTCGTGGGTAAAATATCAAGACAAGGAGGCTGCCAGCAGATATAAACAGATGAGCTCTTTATTCAGCAGATATCACAGCACTGCAGGCCTCCAGGATCAATAGATCCCGAGCAGCACCCCCCACAAGGGCAGTACATACTTTATACAGAGATCCTTGGGTGGAAAGCCCTTACATAGCTTGTCGCATCGGCGCAGAAGAAACAGATTACAGCATAACTCTCAAAGTAATTATTTTGAGAACAGACTGTTTACTTCTAAGTTCAAGTTAAAATGAGATAACCGTATTATGAAGGAATATTAGGGAGTTTTTCTAGCTAAACTAAATTAAACCCAGATGCATTCTTGAGCACTTGACTCATCCTTATGTGCAAGAGGTAATCTTAAAAAGTTGAGGCTTATCTATGTGAGAAGGCACAAAGCCTGTCTTGTTAGAGAAGCAAAGCCTGTCTTGTTTAAAGGGCAAGCAAGCATTTTTAACATGGCAAGGTAACTACAGGTCATAGGCTTTTAATATTGTTTAAGATGGCAGAGGGTACCACAGGGCAAACAGACTTATTGGGGTTTTCCTCATCAATACCCTTGGCCATTTTCAACAGGACTGGCCAAACGTTGGCCTTGCCAGCCCAGTAGGCCAAGGGATCGCTGCTGGGATCAATGCATGGCTCCTCCTCCAGGTAGGTCTCCACTGCTGCTGAGGTGCCATCATACTCCCTCTGGTAGCTCTGCATGGGCACCACCTGCCCCACTTCCCTCAGCCATACTGCTTTCCCTTTTGTTCTGGGCCCCATGCTCCCCAGAGTGGCCTGCACACAGGAGGAGCTGCTGGCAATAGGGGTCCTGCTGCTGCTGCTCATCCTATTGCTGCTGCTACCACTATGTCTGGGGTCAGGGATAGACCCAGGTGGCTGGAAGGGGTCGCTGCTCCCACCATCCCCATGGGTGTCCTACTGCACGGCCTGCTCGGCCTGCTGGACCTTCTGCACCAGCACACCCTTCTGGAGGCCATAGACAACTGTCCCGCGCGCCATGTTGCGCTTGATCCTGGGGTCCAGCATGATTGCCAGGACATATTCCTCCTGGCACAGGAGCTCATCAAAGTACGCACTCAGCCCTCCTTCAGCTTCTGCGCCAGGTCAAGTGCCTCATTGGACATCTTCCTGCCCTCAGGGCCACAATCCCGCCCCCCAAGAATCTCATCCAGGCTCCTCTGGAGACTATGGACCAGCAGGGTCAACTAGCTGTGGGTGGCGGTGGAGCTGCTCATGGTCTCTGTCACAGCCAGGAACAGTCTCAGGATGAAGACCTTGTGAGCAAGAATCTCCCATTCCTCCCTGTTGTAACCTGGAGGTGCCTCGATGTCTGTCTCCAGTTCCACCTGATGCAGGGAAGCTTTCTGCTCAAGAAGCCGCTCGAACATCAGGAAGGTGGAATTCCACCTGGTGGAGACATCTTGGACCAGCTGGTGCACCGGGGACCCTTTCTTGGCCTGCTTCTCGCAGAAGAGCTCACTGCCCTTCATGCTGCGGTTGAAGAACTCCGCCAGCTTCCTCCCCCATTTGACCAAGGAGTTAAGGGTGCCTGGCCCAATCCCCTTCTCCCCCAAGCCCAGAGCGTCCTTGACCACAAGATGGGGGTGTGTGTGGAGCAAAGGATGCTTGCGAAGCCCCCATCATGGACTGCCTTCAGTTTATTGGCCGCGTTGTCCATGACCACACATCCCTTGGTGAAGGCCGCGCCCGGCATGACCCACTCCCTCACCATGGTGGCCAAGACTTTCTTGAGGTTCCTTGAGGTGTTGGAGCTGTCCATCACATGTGCCTGAAGCAGGGCCCACCTATACCCTGCTTCAGGACCCCTCCTGCCACTGCCAAGTGCTGCCTCTGGGTCTTGCCAACAGTGTGCAGTCACTGACAGGTATGCGTGCTGGGCGTTCCTGGAAGACCAGAGGCCGGTGGCAAAGTGGACTGTGTCCCCCCCAGCCCCTGCCAGCTGCTCCTTCACCCACTCCTTCAAAGCCCTGTACAGCTGTGGCACCACAGTCTGACTCAGGGTGGAGCAGGAAGGCAGCTTAAAGTTGGGGGCCAGGAACCCAATCAGCCGCTAGAAGCCCTGGTCCTCTAAAATGAGAAGGGCTGCCCATCCAGTGCAATCATCTTGGTCAACAGGAGCTTGTTTTTCCCCTGAAAGAAGCCACGCTGCCTTCCAGCACCCGATGGCCTTGGCAGCTGCCCCCACCCCTGCTCCTCCGTAGTGGACTGATGCTGCTGCTGGCGAGGCTCCTGCTGCTGTTCTGCCTCCATACTGCTCCTGCTGCTAACGGCAGCAGCAGTTGGTGTGGGATGCTTGGTCACTGAAGGAGCCAGGCAGCTGGCCGCTACTGCAGTCGGGAACCTGCTGGCATTCACTTCCCCTGCCTTCCTGCTTAGAATGACTGGGTGCTTCAGGGTCTGGCACTGGTGGAGGAGTGTCTACCTGGAGGTGGCCCTGGCTATGATCTGTAGGGTCACAATGGATCTATTGATACAGGCAAAGCATTTAAAGAGGTCCATGTAGGGGTGAGTTAAGCATCCACACTTGGTCCTTTAGTTGTCCTTAACCTAAGAACATAAGATCATAAAAACATTAGGAATTCCATACTGTGTCAGACTCATGGTCCATTGAGCTCAGCATCCTGTCTCCAACAGTGGTCAGTTACAGTAGCTTGAGAGAAGTAGATGTACAGGCCATTAGGTGTGTGAATCATCTCCTGCTAACCACTCCCAATTACTGGTTTCCAGGTAGATTGAGCCCCAACTAGTAAGCATTTATGGCTCTATCCACTAAGAATTTATCTAATTTCTGTTTGAAGGTAGTTAGGTAGTTATGGTATGGGCTTTCCCTGCCTCTTCTGGCAACAGGTTCCATGACTGTATTGTCTGCTGGGTGAAAAGGTATGCCCTTTAAAAAAAATAATAAAAATCTACCACAATTTACCTTCAAGGCATGTCCCCTCATTCTCTCATTATGAGAAAGGGCAAGCACCAATTCCCTATTTACTTTTCTCCTCTGCTCATGATTTTATTAACTTCTATCATATCTGCCCTTAATCACCTCTTTTCCAAGCAAACTTCTTTGAAGCCCCTCCAAAGTTCCATGGTCTTCTAGTGGCACTGGCTCATGTCCTGTTGGTAGCCCAGGTCTGCCATCTAGGTGATCATCCAATTAAACATCCAGAGTCATTCTGGTGCATTATGTACAGCGTGTATTGCAAGTTGGTATCCCCCCAGAGGCTGATTAAGGACCAGGGGACCCTCCTCTGGTGGGTGGGATGGGGTCCTTCTCCCTGAGACTAGGGCAGAATTGCTGGTGGATGCCTGTCAAAAGGTTGACAGAGATACACAACATATCACTTGTGCCTACCATGAAATGGTTGCTGTGCCTCCCCACTCCATGGAGTGTGTTGATTTACCGGTCTGGCTTGTCCCTCCTGCTAGGGATGGGCGAACAGAACTGAGTTCAGAAATTCGGTCCGGTTTGGTTCAAAAATCGAGTTTGGTTCGGAAGTTCGGTTCGGTCAGCCAAACTACTCGAGTTCAGTCCGAACTCCAAACTTCTGAACAGAGTTCGGAAATTCAAACCCCATTGAAGTAGATGGAATATTATCTTATAGGGATTGTCGAACAGAACAGAGTTCAGAAATTTGGTTCGGTTCGAAAATCGAGTCCGGTTCGGAAGTTTGGTTCGGTCGACCAAACTGGTCAAGTTCGGTCCGAACTCTGAACTACCGAACTGCGTTTGCCCATCCCTACCTCCTGCTGCTGTTACATATTCTCCTTTGGGGCACTCGTGGATGTGGTGGTGGTGGTGGTGGTAGTGGTGGTGTGGTCTGAGCATTTAGAGAGATCTTGTGTACAGTCTGGGTATGCCCAACATGATGTTGCTTTTGCGGCTGATTCCCTTTAAGGGTTCTGGGCCGGTCTCATTGGAAGGGATGTTGAGGCATGGCTGCTCCAATGACTGCTCTGGTCTTTTTTCCCATGTCTCTGTGGTGCTGGCAGCCCCCACCCAATGTCTGGGATAGGTGGGGCTGAACTGATGTATGGGCCCGCATTGGCCTGGGTGGGCAGGTGTCAGCCTGGATGGTTCTCCGAGGTTTTCCAGACGATGTATCCCATATTATTTACCTACCCACCCTCAGGTATACATAGTCCAGCAACTGATGACAATGGAACAAACGTGTGGGTGAGGCCTGGTCCCTGGCGGGCCACCATCATGTTTATTTTAACCCACTGAAACTTCAGGGGCCTGATTTTCCCTTCACACAACCAGTTTTACTTCAGTGTATCAATCAATCAATCAATCAATCAATCAATCAATCAATAATAATTTATTGTTTAATAGGTTACGACAAAATACAAATAAAATATCACAAAAGCAAAAATTTAGTGCAAAGCAATAAGCTGTGTCAAATAAGTATGAGAAAGCATAGGTCTGGAGCATAAGCTTTTACCTCAGTGTAACTACTTTGACTTTGGTGGAGTTGTTGTGAGTGGATCTCTGGGGTATCAGATTTGGGGATGATCAGGCTCCAACACTGCTGTTTTCTTTTTAATCTGCTTATAGCTTAAAGTTGTCAGAAAACACCTCTCTCTTTCTGTTTGGTGGCAAAATAGGGACTAGCATTCAGGGATCTCTGAAAAATTGAATACTTTTCATAACTTTTCATAACCCCTCTCCTACCTATGGGTAATTTCAGACATGCACCGGGCACGTCCAACCACCCACTGGGATCCATTTTGGATCCCGGTCAGGAATCAGTCTGGTCATCCTTTAGACATGCTGGCTGATTCCTAGAGGGGATCGGGGAGGGGGAGGGGCGGGGTGGAGCAACATGCGGCTGCACAGCCCCCCCCCCACGCTCCCCTGGCTGACTGCCCTCCAGGAGACGGGTGGGTGCAGCGTCCAATCCAGCTGCTGTGCCCGATCCCACATTGGGGTCCGGGCCATGGTCTGGGATCGGCAGAGGTAACAGACTTTACTTTCCGCTGATTCCAGACCGTGGTCCAGCTAACCACCGTTCTGGACCTCCAGGCAACTGGAAGTCCAGAACCGTGGTCAATGTGTTTCCCGCCGGGTGTTCACCATGCTGAACATCTGGTGGAAAGCACTACAGACGATACAGTACCGCAGCCACCACAGGAGGTTCACTGTGGTTGACTGTGGTATCGTAACGTCTGAAATTACCCAATGTCCTATACACTCCCTGTCCTATACACTTCCACCCATTCCATGCCCCCTCATATATACCTGCCCTACATTTGCTCATTTTATATATATTTTACTGGCTATGCTAGATGCCATAAGAAGGGCCCAGTGTGGCCTGAAAGCTTGTTTATTTCCATCAACAACAGCTGGTTCAATAAAATATATCATTCAAATGCCTTTGTGTCTCTGTCTTTGGGACCAACACGGCAACCACATTCTATCTCTAGATTTCATAAACACTAAGAGCTGAAACAAGAACAAAAAAAGAGACTGAAGATAGTTTTGAATCCAGCATATCAAAGCAGCTGCCTTGACAGTAGGATTGAAGCTATAATGAGATCATATTTTAAGAGGGTAGTTTCACAATGCCACTTGCCAATTACTTTTCTTTAGTTAAGTTGGAAAGGGACCCATTAGAGAGAACATTAAAATATAATTAAGAATCAAACATTTTTTCCCCCTTGCTACTGCTATTTTTTCAGTCATAAAAATCTCATTTGATTTTTTTTCTTCATTTGTTTAACTCATCTCAGACTTGTGAACCTGATTAACTTTTCAGAAAAAAAAAGCTCACTGCTCACTGGGTAAGTTTTCCATGTACTAGTTCTAACCTCAGAAAACCTTGATAAAAGAAAACTGTGGCACTGTTCATAAATATTACTACTGTCAACATAATCTTAATTTCAATCACTTGTCAGAGCTGGAGCAGAACAAATTCAAAAGATTTACATTTCTTTTAGTTAAAAAGTGCTCAGTGTTTGGTTCTATTACCAGGTATACGGAAGAACACAGCTGGAGACACATGCTAAATACAAGCTTCTTATTTTCTTTTTGGCTGCACACTTTCATCTTCTTTCTCTGGAGTCCCACAGCTACTTGTGTTGAGGTATATATGCTAATCAGAATTAATGCCATTGCCCACAACACTCCTTAGCTGAAGGAAAATAAATAGGTCTCTATACCTCCTCCTCCACCAAAACAAATGCCATAAGCATCTATCACACAAATGTAGAAAGAGTAGGAGGGAATGAGGGGAATATATGAGGCTAGTCTATAGATCTCAATTGTGGGCATATTTTGGCTCGTGGAAACTGTGCATATGCACGCACGCACACACACAGGATCCACGGGGCTTAGGATTGGCCCCAATAAGATTTTCAGACTCAAGAATTCCACAAGAATCTGGCTTCTCACGTGCGTTTTTGTGAGATTCTTTAAGATGGCCGCCGGGCAGTTGTGCATGTGCAGAATGGCTGTGGTAACTATTTTGCACATGCACAGAATGTTTGGGGATCTTGAGAATCTCACGAGATTTTCAAGAAACCGCAGAAAACACTTTGCACATGTGCAAAATGGTTACCGGGGGTCATGCATATGCATAATGACCACAGTGGACATTTGTGCATGCATAGAGTGTTTTTTGAGATTATCAAGAAACTGACAAGATTCTCGAAAACCTCAGCAAGAATGTGTGAGATCTCACCAGGACTGTGAGAATCTTGCACAATCTCACGAGAATGCAGGTGCAAGATAAATATAAAGAAAATGCATATTTTACTATCAATGCATTTTCTAATATTAGTTTACTTTCCACCACTGACATTTAGGCTGCTTTTAGATGATCATTTAAAACATCTTAGTCCGATCTAGGACATTTTTAAATATGATAATGTAAACACTTAAATGTTTGTATGTTTGTTTTTAAAGCTACCTCCTTGTTTTAGGTCATTTTTAAAAAACATCCCTTTTCCTGTTTTACAGAAATGTTCAAGTTTGGAAACATTTCACAGAAATTACTTTGGTTATGTAAATATTTAAAACAGGCTGCAGAACCCTTTACTAGAGCCAGGAGAGTGCCAGCAGGACCAAGGAACTGAAATCAACAAGAACTGGCCAGGGAGAGAACTGAAATTAACAAGAGCTCTTCAGCGGACCTGACACTCTGTGCTGAGGAACTGAAATTAACACTAGAACTGAAATTAACAAGAGCTCAGCAGCGGACCTAAGTGAGGAACTGAAGGAACTGAAATTAACAAAGTCTGGCCAGGGAGAAAACTAAAATTAAGAAAGGCTCTGAAGCAGAGAAACTGAAATTAACAAGGAGAATGAAATTAACAAGGGCTCTGCAGCAGACCTAACAGCTGGGGAACTGAAATTAACAAGGGAAATGAAATGAACAAGAGTTCTGCAGCAGACCTAACATGTTGGGGAACTGAAATTAACAAGGGAACTTACATTAACAAGAGCTGTGCAGCCCTTGTAACAGATTCCCAGAGTCCTCCAGCATAATGGTTTAGGCTGTTTTTAAAAGAACTGTTTACACATACAATTCATAGAATGTTTCAGTAAAGAACTAAATGTTTTTGTTATAATACCTTAAGAACTGCTGCAGGACTGCTGAGTTTGTACTACAGCTTACATACAGCTGGAGAGGCAGAGTAGTGCCACGTGGCAGGATAAGAACATAAGAATTGCCATACTGTGTCAGACCAATGGTCCATCTAGCCCAGCATCCTGTCTCCAATAGTGGCCAATCATTGTGGCTTAGGAGAAGCACCCAATAGGTCACAATGGGGGATCCATTCCCTGTTGTTTTCCTCCAGCTCCCGTCATGTTTCCTGATCCTGTCTGTCTAATAGCTGCTAATGGACCTATATTCCAGAAACTTCAAACTTGTACAAACCTCTTTTAAACTCAGCTATAGTACTGGCCCTTACCACAGCCTCTGGCAGTAGATTCCACAACCCAATTATAAGCTGAGTGAAAAAATATTTTCTTATATTTGTTTTAAACTTGCCACCCATGAGTTTCATGGAGTGTCCCCTAGTTCTAGTACTAGCTGAGAGGGTAAATAACTGCTCCTTGTTTATTAGTTCCACACCACTCATGATTTTATAGACCTCTATCATATCTCCTCTCAGTCGTCTCTTCTCCAAACTGAACAGCCCCAACATACCAAGCCTCTCCACATACGGGAGCCCTTTCATGCCCTTGATCATTTTTATTGCCCTTCTCTGTACCTTTTCTAGTTCAGCTATGTCTTTTTTGAGATGGGGTGATCAGAACTGCACACAATATTCGAGGTGCAGTTGCACCATTGATTTGTATAGCGGCATTATGACATCCTCAGTTTTTATTCTCTATCCACTTCCAAATAATTCCTAACATTGTTTGGTTTTTTGACTGCTCCTGCGCACTGTGCTGTGGATTTCATTGTATTGTCCCAAACCTCCCCCGATCCTTTTCCTGAGTGCTAACTCCTAGCTTAGTACCCAGCATTGTGTACGCATAGTTTGGATTATTTTTCCCCATGTGCATCATTTTGCACTTGTCCACATTAAATCTCATTTGCCATTTAGATTCCCAGGCACCCAGTTTCGTAAGATCCTGTTGCAGTTCCTCACAGCTTGCTCGTGGTTTAACTACCTTGAATAATTTGGTGTCATCTGCAAATTTGATCACCTCACTCCTAACACCCTTTTCCAAATCATGAATGAATATATTAAACAGTACCGGTCCCAATACAGAACCCTGAGGCACACAACCTTTTACATCACTCCATTGTGAAAACTGACCATTTAGTCCTATTCTTTGCTTTCTATCTTTTAACCAGTTTCTGATCCATAGTAAGACTCTACCTTCTTTCCCATGAATTTTTAACTTTCTCAAGAGTCTCTCATTAGGGACCTTATCAAATGCTTTCTGGAAATCCAGGTACACTATATTTATTTATTTACATTTTTTAGTCTCTCCCATATGCCATGGCATCTCGGGGCAACTTACAAAGGCAAAGTATCAACAATAAAAATTTTAAAATAGAAACAACAATATCATCAATATATCTACTGTGTCTCCCTTGTCCACATGCTTATTTACACCCTCAAAGAATTCCAGTAAGTTAGTGAGGCATGACTTACCTTTACTAAATCCGTGTTGACTCTTCCCATTAAGCCATGTTTGTCAACATGCCCTGTAATTCTGTCCTTGATTATGGTTTCTACTATTTTGACCAGCACAGACATAAAGCTTGCTGGTCTGTAGTTTCCAGGATCACCTCTGGATCCCTTTTTAAATATCAGGGTTATATTCAACCTCCAGTCCTTGAGTACAGTGGCAGATTTGAGTGACAGGTTCCAAATTACTAACAGTAGGTCTACAATTTCATATTTGAGTTCCTTCAAAACTCTGGGGTAAATGCTATCTCGCCCTGGTGACTTGTTAGTATTCAGTAGATCAGAACCATCTACTTCCCAAGCCGACTCTTTCTGCTATCTCTGCCCCAGTTCTGATGCTGTCCAGCTCTGGGGGCAGGGTGAAGATGAAGAGAATATCTTGCCATGGAGAGTGCAGAGAGAGAGGGGTACTGTGCATCAGCATCAGAAAGCTGAGCTGTCCCAAGAAAGAGGTTGCTGCACACTGGCTCACCAGGTATGTAGAAGGCCTGGAAGAGAGGGAGGGGCATCTTTTGGGCCCACCATCTCAACAAATCTGAGTTGTACGGTTTTTGTGCCTGAGAAGGTGGTAATGAAAAAGAGTACAGATCACAAGTAACCTCCAACTCATCTCTTTATTTATTTTAAATTACCATATCCCAATGTCTCGGGGCAGGTTATAACACACAATATGTAGATACAACTAGTTTAAATCCCTTATCGAAAACCTCTCCAAACCCTTATTCCAAATCCTGACTCAGCTTGCCAAGTAGAAAAGTGTTACATTGCTTTCAAAAAACGTTGGGCTCAGATGAACTTCCAGGGGGATGGAGCTCCGTAACTGTGGGGTAGCCGTTAAGTATGCCTCTCTGCATGCCCTTGATGTGCCAACTTGATGGTCAGATGGTATAATAATATAAAAATTATTAATGCAACTTGGTATGAATTGCAAAAACAATTCTGAAATCAGAAAGAATGAATTAAGTCAACCTACAGTTTATGGAGGTCCAGCCTGCAGAACAATGGATGCAGATAATTCAGCTGAATTCTTAACTGAATGAATGAATGATTTTTATTTATGGCTAGAAGCCAAAAAAACAGAAGAGTAATCATTCAGTTTTAAAACATATTAAAACACATACAAATAGAGTTGGCCTACACAAATTCAACACTCTAGACACTGTCTCCAGTTAACAGTTTGGTTCTAATCTAATACAAGAACTAAATCTAAGATAAGACATAAGTATCTAGTCCTCACTTTTTCTAATTATTCCCATTAGCCAAAGAAATTTGCCTAATGCTTTCAAGATTTCTGCCAATTCTAAATCATTTTGGAGCAGCCAAAATGGTCTTTAGATGACTTGACCAATCTCCTAAGTGGACTACCAAGGGGGCAAGTGACCGCCTTCTATCCGCCTCATAGAAGGGGCATTGCCAAAGGAAATGGTCAATATCTTCCACTGCCTTCAGAGAGCAAGAACATAAATGCATACCATATGTTATCCTGTTCCATCGTCCTCTTATCTCTGCTGTCTTTATTTACGTTAAATGTAACTTTGTTATTACTTTCCTATATTTGTAATCTGACAGTATTGCCAGGTAGCGGGTAATTCCACTTTCAGTCTCGAAGAATCTATACAGGGGGGCACATCTGAGCTGTTTTATCAAAGAGAAATAATTCTGTAACTTGACGTCCTCCAGACATCTATCAGTAATAGATTTTTCTTCAGGCAGGGGTATCCTATCAGGGGTATTCCAACCACCCCCCAAGCCATTTATATATAATAGCCTTTTACTTTCAGCCACCACTGAAATCTAGGATTTGATACATTCCAGAAGTCTAGAAAACAAAGCTTTGGAAATCTGGTAGATGGGAGTTGCCTTAATCTGAGCCAATAGTGAATCTGGTTTTGATATGCCTTCATTTTCATATTTAAGAAGCCTGATTCCATTCGTACCAGTGCCTCAGGTGTGCTTTTATGCACATCCAGTAAACTTTTCAAAAAGGTATTCTGAATTAACTCCATGGAGCTTGCGAAGATTTCATTGATCCCATAAATTTCAGCCCGATATAGAACTAAAGATTCTCAGATTGCCCACCTTAAGGACCTCTGCCCAGCTATCGGCCAGTCTCTAACCTTCCTTTTTTAGGGAAGGTTACTTAATGGGTGGTAGCATGGTAGCTTCAGGGGCATTTGGACTGGATCAATTTTCTCTACCCCTCACAGTTGGGCTTTCATCCAGATTATGGCATGAAGACTGCACTTGTGGCCTTGGCCGATGACTTCTCCCATGAGTAGGACCGGGGTCGTTCAACTCTGTTGGTCCTGTTAGATCTCTTGGATGCATTTGATTCCATTTATCATGAGTTTCTGGTGACTCGACTGTGGGACCGGACAGGGATTAGCGGGACTGTTCTTGAATGGTTCCGCTCTTTCCTGACTGGGAGAACCCAGTGTGTGGTGTTGGGGGAGTTTTCATCTTTCCCCGGGGGCCTCACGTGGGGGGTTCTGAAGGGTTCCATCCTATCCCCTCTCTTGTTCAGTGTGTACATGCAGCCTTTGGGGGAGGTTGCCAGGGAATTTGGAGTGAGGTGCCAACACTACTCGTCCTGTTAGATCTCTCGACTGCTTTTGATACAGTAGACCATGGGTTATTGCTGAGACGATTGTGGTCCCGGGGGGTGGGGGGAACGGGATAGTCCTTGGATGGTTCCGCTCATTCCTCTCAGGAAGGAGCCAGCGGGTGGTGTTGGGGGCTGAAACATCTAGCTCCCGGGACTTCTCTTGTGGCATACCACAAGGTTCTATTTTGTCTCCATTATTGTTTAACATCTATATGCAACCCCTGGGGGAGGTTGTGAGACAGTTTGTTTTGCGTTGCCAGCAATATGCTGATGACACCCAGCTATACCTCTCTTTTTCAACTGACCCAGGCAGGGCAGTCTCTGTGTTTTCCCGGTGCCTGAAGGCAGTGGCTAACTGGATGCAACGGAGCAGACTGTGGCTGAATCCTGATAAGATGGAGGTGATGTTGGTGGGTTGGGTGGTGGGTATGATGGCTCCCCTCGTTGACAGGGTCCACCCCCCACTGGCTCCCCAGGTCCAGAACTTGGGAGTCCTTTTGAACCCCAGCCTTTGGCTGGATTGCCAGGTAGAGGCAGCAGCGAAGGGAGCCTTTTTCCAGCTACATCTTCTGCAGAGGCTCCAGCCATATGTTTCAGACTCCGACCTGACCACCCTCATTCATGCGTTCATCACCTCGAAGCTGGATTACTGCAATGCACTTTACGTCGGACTGCCCCTGGTGATGGTTTGGAAGCTGCAAATGGTGCAGAATGCGGTGGCCCGTCTTCTGACAGGGACGGTCTGGAGGGAGCACATAACACCAGTGCTCCGAGCTCTATGCTGGTTGCTTATAGCATTCCGAGCCCGATTCAAGCTGCTGGTTTGAACCTCTAAAGTCCTATACAGCTTGGGCCCCTCCTATCTGAGAGACTGCCTCACTCCTCGGGTCCTGGGCGATCTTTGTGGTCCATTGGGGGCACCTTTTTGGCAGTCCCCCGGGTTAGGCGGGGGGCCACAATGGAGAGGGCATTCTCAGTGGTCGCACCGTGGCTGTGGAACTCCCTCCTGGAGGAAGCTTGACTGGCCCCAAGTCTTCTGGCCTTCCGCCGGGTGTGTAAGACCTGGCTGTTCATCCAGGCCTTTGGGGAAGGGAGTGGGTAGGGGCGGGGGAGATGGGTCATGGGCGGGGGGCTGGGTTGGGTTAGGGAAGGTTTGAGTATGGGTTATTTTAACCTGGGGGATTTAGGTTGTTTTAATTGTACTTTAGTTATGTATTTTTAAAATGTTGTTAGCCACCCTGAGATGCTTGTAGCATGAGGGGTCGGCATATGAACTTTAATAATAAATAAATAAGTAAATAAATAAAAATAAATATAAATAAATAAATAAATAAACAAACAAACAAACATGCTGATGATACCCAGCTTTATCTCTCATTCTCCTCTGACTCAGGCCTGGCAGTCTCGGTGCCTACCCGGTGCTTGTCAGCTGTGGGGGATTAGATGAGGCCAAGCCACATGAAATTAAATCCTGACAAGATGGAGGTAATGGTTGTGTGGAAGGCTGAGGGAGTGTTTGCCCTCAACATCGATGGGGTCGGTCTTCCCTTGGTTCCGCAGGCCTGGAGTCTGGGGGTACTCCTGAACCCGCACCTCCACTTGGATGTCCAAGTGGTGGCTGTGGCAAAGGGGGAATTCCACCAGTTACACCTGGTGCGTCGGTTTAGACCGTATGTCTTGGTCTCAGATCTGGCCACAATCATCCATGCTTTTATTACCTCAAGACTGGATTACTGCAATGCACTACCTTTGGTGCTGGTTCAGAAGCTGCAGCTGGTGCAGAATGTGATGGCCCGTATCCCAATAGGGACAGCCGATGTGAGCACATTACACCAGAGCTTCGCTCTCTGCACTGGCTACCGATAATTTTCCGGGCCCAATTCAAGGTGCTGACCTTTAAAGTCCTAAACAGCTTGGGCCCCACCTACCTGCAGGACTGCCTTACCCTCCGGGTCCTGGATCGGCCCCTGCAGTCAGTCAGAGGTGTCCTCCTTGGGGTCCCTGGGTTTCCCAGGTGTTCACTATGAGGAGGGCATTCTCTGTGGCTGCGCTGTGGTTGTGGAACTCCCTCCTGTTGGAGGTCCACTTGATTACGGACCTCCCCTCTTTCCGTAGACAATGTAACACCTGGATGTTCCACCAAGCCTTTCCTGAAGGAGATGGGGCAGGTGGGGATGGATTTTATACTGTTTTAATTATAGTTTATTATTGTATATTTTAATATGTTCTAAAATGTTGTGAGCTGCCCCGAGATGCCTGAGACAGGAGGGGGGCAGTCTATAAGTTTTAAAATAAATAAAATAAATAAATAAAATTTCTTGAATTTGTTAATTTGCAAACAGGAGTTAAGGACATAGGAATGGAGAACAAAAAAGGAGCACAGTTGATTAATTCTACAATTGATCAAAGGACTTGTGAGCTATAATATTTCAAGAACGAAAACAGACTTAAAACTTGGACTTGGACTTAATTTCTTTTTAGCTTTCTTTAAACTTAAAGCTGGTGTGCCTGTGCATTTGCTGAAAAAGTGCTAACAGAATTCTGAAGAGTATTTCCATTTAGATGGAGGGTAGAGGCTCCAAAATACATTTTCTATAGAATAGCAACACCCCAAACTGCAGAAGATGGCTAAATGATTTGCACTGGTGAATCTGGCTTTGTGTGTTTAACCCAAACAAAAGGGTTGTAAGAGAAGAAGCCTCTAAAGATTACAAATTGGGAAACTGAGTTATGGTTGTGTTTGAAGGCATAATGGTTTCCAGTTAAAGTTAGTCGGGCCCCAGCCACATGGAGAAATAAAACAGCAATGTTTTGTGGCCCAAAGCACACAAATATCTCTCTTTCAAAGTAGCTTCACAACTCTTTAAGGCTGTGTACAGACAATTTTTTAATGAATATCTCTCATTGGTAAGACACTGCACTATTGATCATGGAAATTCCTCAGATTTCTTTCCCATTCCATTTCAAACTCCATAAAAAAGCCTCAGATGAACAAACAGCAACTTGTTTCTGGAAAATATCATTACGATGGTAGCTCACAGCGAGATGAAAAACAAGCTGTGTGTTATTCCAAACACACACTTTACTCTGTGGTTAGCCTTTTCTTCTACAACAGCTGTTCAGATTCATTTTCATGACATCAGGGCTTCTTGGAGTTCACATAACCTCTCGGCATACAGCATCTTACCAGCTGAGATACAGTATTGATCACACTCACATAACATGCTTTGATATTGATCAAAAAAGATTGGCTTTTTTCTAGTTTAAGGGACAGCTTTTAAGAGAGGATGCCTGAGGCCCACATGCAAAAATAAATTCTGTTGAACATCTATGTTTTTTTCATGAATTCACCATGACAATGTGCCGGCCTGTTGATAGCATGAGTTTTGACCATGGCACAGCCTCTAACTGGGGGAGAAGGTGTGGATGCAGCAGCCTACCACTTATTCCCATTGGGGGCAGTGTAGACATTGTTTTTAGAGACACTTGGTCTGTGCGGAGATATCCAGTGCAAATGCCACCAGGTATAGAGGCCCTCCACCTCGCGGTTGATTTGATCCCTGGAGACAGATTGGGGCTGCTGCTTGTATACTATGCACCTTCCTGTATGGCAGTATCTCCACTTGGTCTAGTTAACCTGGTGTCAGAGGTGGTATTGCAGTTCCCAAGGCTACTAGTCTTAGAGGATTTTAATATTCATGCCAATACCAGTGTTACAGGGGTGGAACAAGAGTTCATGGCCACCATGGCAACTATAGGCCTGTCCCAAGTGGTATCTGGTGTGAACCCCGATGCGAGGAATACTCTAGATTTGATATTTTGCACTGAGCTTGAGGTGGGAGGGGGGTTTGTTAGTGGGGGATGTGTCATCTATTACCTTGTCATGGAACATGTCTGCCCCCAGCAAGATGTGGAATCTATTCATATGGTTTGCCCCCAGAAACTTATGGAACCGGCGCAGTTCCAGAATGCTCTGGGGGAAATACCTTACAAACTTGACGGCTGATTGCTCTATGGCCTTGTGGCTCTTTTGAACATCTTGTTGGCCGAGACCATTGACTGGACGGTTCCCAGGCATCCGCTCCCTGAGCACAGGTGTAACAGGGCCCCGTGGTTCATGGAAGACCTGCGGTGGATGAAGCAAAAAGGAAGATGGTTGGCGCAACGGTGATGCTGTACTTGTAATGAAACTGACTGATTGCAGCATAGAGCTGTGTTAAAGGCCTATGCCATGGCTATGCGGGCAGCAAAAAGGAGGGTTTTTGCTACCATCATAGCATCAGCAAAGTCGCATCCAGCTGAGCTTTTCCTAGTGGTGAAAGGGCTAGTCAGTCCAGCCTTTCTCTACCTGGAACTGTCCAGTGCTCGTTGTGACATATTTATCGACTACTTTGCGGATAAAATTGCTCTTATCCACCACAACATCAACACTGTACTTGATGCACTAAGCATACCTGAGGTTATGAATGACCTGCCTGGTCTGGTAATGTGGGATCGGTTTTAGCGGGTGTTGAAAACATCAGTATATGTTGGACATGCTAGGGGCTGTGAGGGTCATAACTTGTGAAATAGATTATTGTCCATCCTGGCCGGTGGAAGCCAATTGGGAGACGTTGGAACCATTGCTGGCAGGGGTTGTCAGTGCCTCATTTGAGGAGGGCAGGGTAATGTGGTGCCTGAAGGAGACTGTGGTGCAGCCCTTGCTCAAGAAATCATACCTTGACATTGACGCCCTTGCCAGTTATCGGCCAGTCTCAAACCTTCCCTTTTTTAGGGAAGGTTATTGAATGGATGGAGGCCCAGCAGCTCCAAGGGCATCTGGATCACATGAGTTTTCTTGATCTCTCACAGTCTGGCTTTCATCCGGGGTTTGGCACTGAGACTGTTCTTGTGGCCTTGGTCAACGATCTGCACTGGGAGTTGAACTGAGGCCAGTCCACTCTTCTCATTTTGTTAGACCTTTCAGCAGTGTTTGATGCAGTTGACCATGAGAAGTTGGTGATCTGCCTGCAGGACTGTGCTGGGGTGGGTGGGACTGTTTTTGAATGGTTCCGCTCCTTCCTGGCTGGAAGGACACAGCGTGTGGTACTGGGAAATTTTACATCTTCTCCCTGGGATCTCCAAGTGCAGTTCCACAGGGATCCATTCTGTCCCCTCTCCTGCTCAATGTGTACATGCAGTCTTTGAGTGAGATTGTGAGAGGGTTAAAGGTGTGGTGTTATCAATATGCTGATGACACCTAGCTCTACCTCTCATTTTCATCGACCCAGGCCTGACAGTCTCAGTGTTTACCTGGTGCCTGGCTGCAGTGAGGGATTGGATGAGGATGCACCATCTGAAGCTGAATCCCTACAAGACAGAGGTGATGTTGGTGGGTAGGGGCAAGGGAGTGGAGTCCCCCAACATTGACGGGGTGCATCCCTCTCTTGTCCATCAAGTTCAGAGTCTGGGAGTCCTCCTTGACTCTCAGTTCCACCTAGATGCCCAGGTGGCGGCTGTGGTGAGGAGTGCATTTAATAAATTACATCTGGTCCACCATCTTGAGCTTTATATCTCTGACTCTGATCTTGCCACCATCATCCATGCATTCATCACCTCAAGATTAGAGTACTGCAACACACTCTACATGGGGCTACCCTTGGTGATAACCCGGAGACTGTAGCTGGTGAAGAATATCAGGCCTGCCTCCTGATGGGGATGGGCTTCAGAGAGCACATAACATCTGTGCTCCATTCTCTGCACTGCCTATACTCTTCCGGGCCCAATTCAAAGTGTTGGTTATTACTTTTAAAGCCCTATATGCCTCACACACACCCCCACCCCACCCCACACACACCGTGTCCTGAGTCGGCCCCTGAGGTTCACTGGGGGCACCCTCTTGGAGGTATTCAGGGCACTACCTTCGAGAGGGCATTCTCGGTGGCCACACCGTGGCTGTGGAATTTCCTCTCAGTGGAGATCTGCCTCTTTTTGGATCTCCCTTCCTTACGTAGACAGTGCATGAGCTGGCTGTTTCACCAGGTGGGTAGTGGGTGGGTGGGTTATTTGGGGGATAGGAGGAGTATTTGTGTCTTACCGGGCTTCAGTTGTTTGATTTGATTTGTTATTGATAGTTTTAATTGGTGTTTGTCTATTATTATGAAAGTATTTTATATATTTATTTGTTTAATATATGTCTTTCACCACCCAAGCTGTCAGTAGGAAGGAGGGGATGGGTTACAAATTCTGACAGATAAATTAATAAATTCCCCCAACAAAAGTTGTAAAAACTATTTCTGGAGATGGTATTGGCACTGTTTTTTACACATATGACTTTCACTGGTGATTATTATTTTGCAAGAAAGAAAATTCTTGTAGTTTTCTGGAGCCTCCTGGGGGCCTGGAAAATTAAACCCTCATTCCACTCCTTTTTTCAGGCTTTCCCACATGTACAAAAGAAGCAAGTACATTCACAAATGTCTATTAGTTTCACCCTCTCTGCAGTTGTGGTAATTCTGTATAGAAATGTCATTTTCTAAATTAATGTGGACCCTCAAGCCTCTTTTTATGGTATAGTGCGAAAGAGTTGCATAGCTTCTTTGCAGAGAATAGGATAATATGATATTTCATTTCATTTTTAATGGTTTGTTTGGCAATATCAATTTGCTTGTCAAGGCTAATATTAATTAAATGTATTAAATATTTAAACATCAGGAACTGGGGAGGGACCTTTAGTGTTTCTTGAGTTAATCTGTACTTTAAAAAAACAAAACACATCTCCCCAAATTTGATCTTACTGAAAAGCCCATTTAGTTTATTTAATTTATTTATTTATTCACATTTATTAGCCGCCTCCTCATGCACATGGCATCTCGGGGTGGCTCACAACACTAAAACAACAATAAAATACATAAAACAACAGTATAAATATTCTAAACCCTCCCCCCAACCATTCCCCCTCCCTACCCTACCCTCCAACCCTCCCCCCCGAAGGCCTGGGTGAACAGCCAGGTCTTACAGGCTCGACAAAAGGCCATCAGACCCAGGGCCAGGCGACCTTCCTCTGGGAGGGCATTCCAAAGTTGTGGCCTGGCCACTGAGAATGCCCTCTCAATCATGGCCCCCCTTTTAACATGGGGGACCTCCAGGAAGGCGTCCCCGGCAGACCGCAGGGGCCGCCCTCAGGCACAGAAGGCGAGGCGGTCCCCAAGGTATGAGGGGCCCAGACTGTATAGGGCTTTATAAACCAACACCAGCACCTTGAATCTGGCTCCGTACGCTATAGGTAGCCAGTGCAGAGTGCAGAGCACAGGTGTAATATGCTCCCATCACCTCGTCTCCGTAAGGAGACGGGCTGCTGCATTCTGCACCAGCTGCAGCTTCCAAACCAGAACCAAGGGAAGCCCCAAGTAGAGCGTGTTGCAGTAGTCTAACCTCGAGCTGACGAAGGCATTAATAAGAGTGGCCAGGTCAGGCCCGGAGACGTATGGGCGCAACCGCCACACCAGAAACAGCTGTCGAAAAGCGACTTTAGTCACCGCCTCCACCTGCTGATCCAGACGGAGGCCCGGATCCAACACCACCCCCAGACTCTGAACCTGCTGGGCTATCGGAGGGAAGACCCTCCCCCATCAGAGGAGTTGGC
Source organism: Sphenodon punctatus (assembly GCA_003113815.1). NCBI lineage: Eukaryota > Metazoa > Chordata > Lepidosauria > Sphenodontia > Sphenodontidae > Sphenodon > Sphenodon punctatus. The sequence continues at coordinate 672,942 of QEPC01005559.1, read as the reverse complement.
ACTTCCCTCAGTCTGCTCTGCCGCATCCAATCTGCCACAGCCTCCAAACATTGGGAGACAGCAGGACCTGGGTCGGTTGGAAATGAGAGGTACAGTTGAGTATCATCCGTATATTGGTGATAACACACCCCGAATCCTCTCACGATCTCCCCCAAGGGCTGCATACACACATTAAACAAAAGCGGAGCCAGGATCGAACCCTGTGGAACACCGCAGGTCAAGGCCCGGGGGCTAGATATTTCAGCCCCCAGCACCACCCACTGGTTTCTCCCCAAGAGGAATGAGCGGAACCACCCAAGGACAGTTCCGTCCAGACCCCCCAGGCCTCACAACCGTCTCAACAGCAGCCCATGGTCCATGGTATCAAAAGCAGCCGAGAGATCTAGCAGGATCAAGAATGTAGAACATCCTGCATCCATCTCCCGGAGGAGATCGTCCACCAAAGCCACCATTGCCGTCTCACTACCACTACAGTAGTAAGTAAGTAATTTATTTAGCATAACCGAAGTCATTGCACATATAACTAAAGATAGAATACATGATACTACACAAAGCAGTACAATACTACTAAGATAAGGACTAGACATTAAAATAAGTCAAAACATTTGAAAGCATAAGTCAGTAAAACATACACATTAAAGTCCCCTCACTTACAAGCTGGGAGAAACCACAACCCCACAATCAATAAAACTTTGACGTAAATAAAATTCAGTCCAATAGTTAACAAAATACACAATTACTACCCCATCCAAATCAAGGAAAAGGTAACAATAAAAATATTTAAAATGTCACAATGCAGCACCCAAGGGCAGTTTATACTTAAGAAATGCTTGACGAAGCTCCATAGCCAAAATCAAAAACTTGATTATATTAAGTGTAACCTCTGCCACCTGATCAGACAAAGCCAGTTGAAGCACGAAGAAATCAGATCTGCCCGGATAATTTCTCAGGAAGGACTTAAGGAACTTAGCCCTAAAGTCATCATATAGGTGGCATCTTAGCAGAACATGGTCTGTCGTTTCAACTTCCAAACAACAGTCAAATGGGCACAATTGCTGATGGAAAGGGAGCCCATTACAGTGAATTTCCAAGAGCTTATTGGGAAGGGCATTAAATCTTGCAGTCAAATAAAGGTTTTTCCCTTTCGGAGAAGAAGACAGGGTAAGATAATTTGCAATAGAGGTTCCCGTCGAGATTAAAGGCAAGAACCCACCCATATGAGGGGAAGCTCTTATTCTAACAAGTTCTTCCTGCAGCGTGATGTCCGCCCATCTTTGATATATTTCCACCCCTGCGGCTTGATAGCTTTTCCCAAGTAGAAAGTCTTTAAGGAGACCTTCCACTTTGCATTGCCAGTTACTCTTATATAAGTCTGATTTCAAATGCACCAGTAACCCCGCACTAGAAGGTCTGGAGATTTTGTTCCAAAACTGGGTCACACGGGTCCATGCCGTGTGATACCAGCTCCTTTGTCCCAACTCCAGTCTTACAGCTGCACCCGATGTACCTTTAGGAACCCGCACCAGAAAGTTCTTTTTTCTTCTTGGGGTATTAACGTCTGGGAGGTTTACAATGACGTTTCTTTTTGTCCCTTAATTCCTAAGGAGGATGTTAGAAATAGGAAATCTCAGTCACAGGAAGTATTGCCCCCTGCTTCTTCTCATTCGATGGCAGATGCAGCTTTGGGCACTCATAATAAACTGACTATGCAAATAGCGAGAAAGAGGAGGTCAGTGGCTCCAATTACCACCAGATTAGAACAGCTGGCTATGGATTTGGAGCCAACTCCAGTTTTCCATCCCAGAGGCGTACCAAGCTCACTGGATCCAGTAATGCCAGACAAGCCTCTCCCACTTATCTTGTTACATGATGCCTGTGCTCCCTCAAATGATTTTAATGCCAACTAAGGAGGGCCAGTCAATTTCAAGTCTTCCTGTGAGACAGGATGCTGGCCCTAATTTATTCTCAAGTACTGTCATTCAGGGTACTGGAGCTAATTGGAGATCTGCCCTGTGTACAACCAATGATAACATCCTTGTAACATCCCATTGTCACAGTTTTCGCCCATTGAGGGTATGCTCCTAGAATGTGGCGGGATTGTCCTCCCAGATGAGGGCTTTGGACATTATAGATAGCACTGTAAAATTCCAGTTGGTGTTGATGCAGGAAACATGGGCCTAAAAGCCCCTGGAATTACCTTCTGAATTGGGGAGGTTTAAAGCTTATTCACTTTCGGCACTTGCTTCCAGATATGGTGGCTGACCCAGTGGTGGGATGGCCATCTTGTTGGATGTGGATTTATATGAGCTAGTGTATGAAGTAATCTACTACCGTCCTTATGATATGGGCATAGTGCTGAAAAGTTATAACTATTTAGTCCTGTATCTAAATATCTATCTCCCCCCCTCTCCCCCTGAATTCCAGGTATTTTGACCCTTTGATATGGACCAAATTGAATTCTATGCTGAGAGAGCTAATGGATAAATTTCAAAAAAGCTTATTGATGATCTCCGATGACTGGAACACCAGATTGGGAAAGACAATGAGGCACTGTCCCTTTATTGTGAAATTCCGGAATTTCCACTTCCCGCCCCATTAAACTCTAGACAATCGAAGGACCTGAAGATAAATGCTGCTGGAATTAACTTGCCAACCTTGATGGCTGATTATAATCTCCATGTCCTCAGTGGCTCCTGCTATAATGACCCTGAGGGTTAGTTTACACACCTGGGTTATAATGGTGCTAGCGTTGTGGATTATGTTCTGGTTTCCACTAAAGCATTGGAATTTGTGAGTTTTTTTGATAGGGAGGTCCCAGTGCAGTGACCACCTTCCGCTGATGTTAGTTTTTGATTTACTCTGTGTGACTACTCCTGCTATTGCCCCAACTCCCCCTGTTATAATGGGTAATAAGAGGCATGCCCCAGTCAGTTGGAGCAGGATATCAGCAGGCTTTCTAGAAGACAGGCTGGGAAAGGATGCCATCTCTAAACTTAGATCTATATTTATAGTTTCTACTTCTGAATTAGAGGTAGCAGGGGCTTTCACTCAATTGAGCCATTTGTTGCATCTTTATTTTGTAACTCTGGCTCCTCCCCATAATCACCCTCATTCTAATAACCATCGGAATCAGGTCTGGTTTGATGGGGCTTGTAGGAGGGCAATGGAAAATGTTTTGGCAATGTATGGAACATATCATCAGGGTTTGTTATCCTCATTACCTGAGGATTATTTTCAATCAAGGAGGGATTATAAAGATCTTATAAGGAAGAAAAATTGTAGCTATTTTGAGCATCAGTGACATTTGCTCCTTGAGGCTGCTAGGTGTAATGATTCTAGGAAATTCTGGAGATTTGTCCATGTAGGTATTGGTGACGACCCGTTTAGGGCACCTTCACTTATTTCTGCCCAGGTATGGGAAGATTTTTTTAAGGGTTTATGCCAAGCAGTTCCCTGAAGTTACATTTGATAGTTTGCAGATCAACCAGGAAACACTACCAGATTGGCCCCCAGTTCTAAGGTGCTTTTCTTGCTAAGTTCATTTAAGAGCAAGAAAGCCCTGGGATGGGACCTTATTTCCATTGATTTCATAAAATCACATAGCTCCTGGTGGGTCCCTATGCTCTCTGCTCTTTTTACTCGCATTAACTACTCTGGCATTATTCCGGTCATATGGAGGCTTGCAGTGGTCATTTCTATCTATAAGAAAGGGTCTCACTTGGACACCACAAACTATAGGCCTATTAGTCTCCTTAGCTCGGTTAGTGAGATCTATGCCAAATTTCTTATGGGGAAGCTTATATCTTGGATCGAGGAGCACAATATCATTTACCCCGAGCAGGCAGGATTCCAAAGGGGCAGGTTGATTGTGGAGCACTGCCTAATTTTGACCCATTTAATTGGAAAATATATGGTCACTAATGGGCATCTTTATATAGCATTTTTATATCTCACATCTGCTTTCGACTCTGTGAACAGAAAATTACTTTGGGCCAAATTAGACAAGACCTCGATGGACAGGAAACTTTTGTCTTTTATTCAGAGTTTATATGCTGACTCTAAGCTAGTAGTTAAAACAGATCATAGTGGTGCGGTCTCCGAGGAGATTAGTGTTCCTTCAGGGGTGAGGCAGGGATATGTGCTAGCTCCAGTTCTTTTTAATTAATTAATTAATTACTTAATTAATTGATACCCTTATCGGCACAATCTCATTTTTTCCCACCTAAGCTGGCATCCCACTTTGTGGGTTGCCTTCTTTATGCTGATGACCTTGGGTGAAAACAGACATGACGCTAACCACCCTTGGTGGTCATTTATGCATGTTTCAGGGCTGCATAGGGCACCAATACAGCCCTGCAACATGCATAAACAACCACCAAGGGTGGTTAGAGTCATGTCTGTTTTCACCCCTTATTTTATTGTCCCAAACCCGTATTGGCCTTAAAAGGCAGCTAGCAGAGTTTTCGTCATACTGTGTTACAAATTGCCTGAAGATAAATTATAATAAGTCCAAAGTGATGGTCTTTACTAAGGTCTGGCCTAAAAGGCCATTTAGATGGGAATTAGATAGCCATCAACTTGAACAGGTTAAATTTTTAAAATATTTAGGGCTTTACTTTCATTACTCTGGTTCCTGGAAGGAACATCACAAAAGAGCCACGGCAGCATTGAGGGAAACCTCCCTTGCTATATTTAATTTTTGTGCAAGTTCTGGGAGATCAGAGTATAAAGTGGCCCTAGATGTTTTCAACAGCAAGGTCTCTTCTCAGTTTTTATTTGGCATAGAACTTTGGGTTCCATGGATCTGTGCTAATGTGGATACAATACAATCTAAGTTTCTGAACTTTAGTTTACTAATGTCAATGGAGCTACTCTAGTTTGAACTGTGCAGCTGAGACCAGCGACCACTATTCTGGCCAAAGTATACAATTAACATTTTTATGGCCTGCTAGTAGGAATATGCACATTTGATATTCCATTATTAGACTATTGTAGGCCTGTATAATCAATAGTTATAAGATCCCATGCCATTTCCTTCATGAAAGCATAGAAGTACTACTGGTACTACTTACCATTTCTATAGTGCAAATAGTCATATGCAGTGCTGTACAGCTAAACATAAAGACAATCCCTGCTCCATAAAGCTAACAATTTAATCAAGACACAAATACATAGACAACTACAGATAACAGTCTTCCTATGATTAATGGACTACAGAATGCAGGTATTCTGTAAATTTGTTTATTTAAGTTAAAATTAGGGATGGGCGAACGCGGTTCGGAAGTTCGGAGTTCGGACCGAACTCGAATAGTTCGGTCAACCGAACCGAACGGTCGAACCGAACTCGAATTCGAACGTTCAGAGTTAGAACTGAACTCGAACAGTTTGGTCAACCGAACCGAACGGTCGAACCGAACTCGAATTCGAACGTTTGGTTCGGATGCGTTCGGTGAGTTCGGAATTGAATTTCCATTGGTTTCAATGGAAAACACATTATCAGCTGTAACCTTTTTGTTTGTTAAGCTATGTGGCTGATATTTGGGTTGCCTCTACCTTCAATAGAACTCATTACGTGCACCAAATATCAAAACAATTGGATAAAGGAATCCGATTTTAGAAGCAGTTGAATTATTGTATTTTGCAATATTCTACATATACATTCTTAGCTGTAACTTCTTTGCCTCACATCTAATGTAGGTGAAACAT
>QEPC01005559.1:647001-666850 GCA_003113815.1 Sphenodon punctatus | reverse complement strand
CCCAAGGGCTGCATATAGATGTTAAATAATAATGGAGACAAGATCGATCCCTGCGGAACGCCACACGGTAAGGCGCGGGGGCTCGATGTTTCCTCCCCCAGCACCACCATTTCTGTAAGACAAATTGACGTTTTTGTGGCATTGGATTCAGTATTTTTTTGTATTACTGTCCAGATATTATTCCATACAGCATAAAAGCCATCTAAGTCTTAATATACCTCTGCCTGTATTTGCTGTCTTGGCCATGTTAAGTTTAAGGTGGTGGTGAGAATCCAGGCAGAGATGTCAGACAGGCAGGCTGTGATTTGGGGCTGAATTCTGGGTGAGAGTTCCAGTACAGAGAGATAGATCTGAGAATTATCAGCATAAAGATGGTACTGAAAACCAAAGGAGGAGATCAGAGCACCAAGGCAACAAGTGTAGAGAGAAAAGACAAAGAGAAGAGGGCCCAGGACTGAGCCCTGGGGCACACCCAACTGATAGTGGGATAGCAGTAGAGGAGGATCCACCAAAGGATACGCTATATGTGCAGTAGGAGAAGCAAGAAGAGAACCAGGATAGGATAGGGGGTGATTTCAGACGTTAGGTGGAACCAAGTCACCACAGTGGATTCCCAGCAGTTGTGAACCGAACAACCACCCCCCGTGGTCAAGGAAAGCCCTGAATAGACATGATGGGATCGGGACCACGACAGGGAATTGGGCTGCCAGACCATGGGCCGGGGCAGCGCAACAGACGTGACGCCAATCTCCGGGCGTGGCCAAAACACCCAGAAGGCACCGGGGAGGAGTGAAACACAGACATGGCCGACTGAGGGCAAACGAAGCAAGAAGGGACAAAAGGGAACGCCCATACATGGGAAACAGGAAGGGAGGAGGGAGAAGAGCCGCCGAGGTACCACATACAACAGGCACAGAGACAACGAGGGCACAGTGGAACACACAGCACACACACGTGAATGGGCGTGCACACACTCAGACGGGAAAGAAAGGGAAGGAGAGACACAGCAGGACAGACAACACACACAGCACAATGGGCACAGGGGAGGAGGGGCGCGCAGGACAGGGAAGAGGGGGGTAAATGGCCTAGGAGCAGGGCTGGACACAGGCAACGGCAACCAGAACCCCCACAACAGCACAGTCTGCATGGGCACCCCCACAGCAACACAAGGAGTCCTGGAATGGGGGGGCCCGGAAGGTCAGGGCAAAGGCACTGGGGGAGGCCACACGGAACAGGGAGCAGCCCGTGAATGGTCCAGGAGGCACACACACACCCTGAGCACAGGCGAGGGTGCCATGGAGGGGAGTCAGGAGAGCCAGGGCCGTGCAGCAGGTCCAAAGTCACAGACACACACACCCCGGGAGGAAGGCAGGAGGTGAAGTTCGGGGCCCCAACACCCCAAGATCACACAGGCAGCCATGAGGAGGGAGCAGGGGCACAGGGGGGAGCACAGGCGGATGAGGATGGTCAGCTGCACCCAGGGGAGCTGGGGTGTGTGTGCAGAGAGCTGGACTCAGACACTGGAAAAGACAGCCACAGAGGGGAACACTGGGTGAAGAGGCAGATGGGGGGACCCAGAGGGGGCTCGCAGCCACAGGCAGGGGCAGCGGCACCCTGGGAGGCAGGGGCAGGGGCAGCGGCACCCTGGGAGGCAGCCAGCACAGCAGCACGGCCGGGACATCAAGGAGCGAGCAGGCAGCAGACCATGGCAGATGGGCGGAGGCGGGGGCCAGAAGCCAGGGCCTGGAGGCACTGGGCGACTCACAGCCAGCTGCTGGGCCCACTAAGGGTCAGGAGCCAGGTGCCCTGCCAGGTGAACAAAGTGAGGCCAATGAAGCATGCCCCGGTGATACCCCAGCACGGACATGTGGTGGGCGACCAGGTAGTATGCCTCGAATGGATTCTGCATGGAGAGCCCCAACTGCACATTGGAACAGGATCACACACCAGATGGCTTCGCCAGCTCTGCCGCGGAAGGCTCAGACATGCAGTAGTCTGCAGCAGGGGGCCATGGAAGGTGACCCAGCTCCAACAGCTTGTGATACACCACCCCACGAGAACACCCACTGGTCCCGTGAATGCAGCCAAAGTAGGACACGGCCAAGGCAGGGCCCCCCCTCCACCAGACAGACCATGAAAGCAGCCAGGCTGCACACAGAGAGGGCACCAGCCCCAGCGTCTCAGCATGCAGCCGGCAATCCCGGGCACTTGCCTCATAGCCGAAGTAATGAAGGCCAGAGCTCAGGATAGCATAGGCACCCGACAGGCTGTCCGGGCAACTCAGGAGCAATTGCATGGCTGGGGTATGCCACAGGTCACACAGGGCCATGGTCTCGTGGAAGGTCCACATATGGGGGCCCCATGGGGACCGGGAGCCCAATGGAAGTGCAGCCGGCCATGGTCCAGCAAGCCAGGGAGAATAATAGCATGGACAGGGGGGCCCACATTCCCCAGAGGGGCGGGAGGGGACAAGGGTGGGCACCAAGGCCAAGCAATAAGGCCACAGGCCGTAACAAGGCACAGCAACAGAGCGAAGCGTGGGCTGTGGACCCAGCACAGCTGCAGAAACCGAGTGCACAGACAGGACAGCTGGCACACTAATCAGACCAGCAAGGACACAATGTTGACAACAGACAAAGGTGGGAGGTCATGACAGATGGAACACAGCTGCCGCCTTCATGCCCGGGCACACACCTGTCCGTGCGCAAGGCCCCATGCAGGGGCAGTAGGTGTGCTCAGTAGCCTGCCCCTGCCGCCCCGGGCTGACCGTCCTTCAGGAGGTGGCCCTGCCAGATGGGGGCGGGGCAACACATGTTACCATCTGTACTGGGGCCGGCTGCACCCCACCGGGGGCAGACCACACCATGGAGCGAGATAGGTTGGGTGCCTGCAGGATGCACCTAGCACTCTGTGCCAAGTGGTATCACACCCACACCAATCAGCTGCACCTCCAACCGCTGAGGTGCACCTGAGTGCCCGCCTGTGGGTCAGCTGGGCCTAGAGCACTGTTAGGGCCTGGAGAGCACACCACGCCCACAGGTGCTCCCTGGCCCAGCTCAGGGCTCAGCGGGTGTCCGGGGTGGACCAGCAGGCCGTGACCCATGTCCAGAACAGAACCGCTGCGCTCCGCGAGGTGGCCAGGCACCTCCAATGGTGGAGGGAGACCATGCGGCAGGCCGCCCTGTTCGCTATGCCCATTGCCCATCAGGTATGGGTCATAGAGCTGGCACAGGGGTGGTGGTCCGGGTGCTGACTCAGTGGAACAAGGCCGCCTGGAAAGCGCACTTTTGGATGGACAAGCTCACCCTACTGTGGCTTGCGGAGCTGCTCACGCCCTTGCTGGAGTGGCAGCACACCCCCATATAGACCCCCATCCCCATGGTCCAGCGGGTGGCCATCGGGGTCTGGGCTCTAGCAACACCCGACTCCTGCCAGTCCGTTTCCTAGCACTTCGGCGTCGGGGTGAGCACCGTTGCCTGTATCCTCCAGGATGTCTGTGAGGCTGTGGAGGGAGTCCTCCTGGACAGAGTGATCCAGCTGGTGGACCAGGTGACCGTGATGTCAGGCTTCGTGGCTGGAGGATTCCCCCACTGCATGGGTGTCGTGGACTGCACCCACATGGAGATCCTCCGCCCCTTGGCTGGGGAGGTCGTGGAGTATGTCAACCAGCATGGGTATCACTCCCTGCAGCTGCAGGCTGTCATGGACCACTGGGGGAAGTTCATCTACATCTTCACGGGCAACTCTGGGTGCAACCACGATGCCCAGATCATGACCATTTCCTCCACCTATGCCCGGATGTACTGTGGGGACTTTGCGGACATGGGGATGACACAGATTGAGGGGGTGCTGAGGCCCCCCTGTTTCCTGGGGGACCCAGCCTATCCCCTCACCCGGTGGCTGATGAAGGTGTACCTGGTCGCCCAGACCCCGGTGGAGTTGCTGTACTATTCCCACCTGTGTGCAAGCAGAACCGTGGTCGAGCAGGCGTTCGGGGCCCTCAAACAGCGCTCGTGGAGCCTCACTGGCCGGCTGGACTACATGGTGGAGACCTTGGCCCTGGTGATAGGTGCCTGCTGTGTGCTGCACAATGTGTACAAGACCAATGGGGCTGCCCTCGAATACCCCATGCCCCGTCGCCCTCCCGGCCCGGTGCCCCTTTATGTGAACGTGGAGAACCCACGGGAATACCAATATGCCAAGCGCATCCGTGCTGGCCTGGCCCGGCATATCAGCTGGGAGGCCCAGGCGTGAGGGCTCTCGACCCCAACGCCACCACCCTGGGGCCCCTGGGGGCTCCCTGGGTGAGCCCCTCTATGGGCACCTGCCCCTCACCCCTGGGCCCATGAGCAGGCCACAGGAAGCGCTACTGTTGTCCATACATTTGTTTGTACACCCAATTACAAGTGCCTCCAACACCACCACCCTCCACCGTGCGGGTGTGCCCCACATCAGAATGTCCTACCCCTATCACTCCTTCCCCCTATCCCCCGCATCTCTGGGGCTGCAGCCTCGACCACCCTGTGGGTGCCACAGAGCTCTGGGAGGTCCCCTCCCCCCGCTGTTTGTGTCCCCAATGGTGTCCTGGGAGGCCTCGGTGTCCGGAGTGGCAGATGGTGGTGGGAGGAAGGGAGGGAGGGAGGACCCATGATCTGAGGGCCCCCCCTGGGTGGCTGCTCCCTCTGGAGGCCTGTGGGGACCAGGAGGTGGATGCGGGGCCCCGGCTGGAATGGAGGGAGCTGGGGTGGTTGTGGGGAGGTGGGGGCGCGAGGGGCCTGGTATCGGGCCCTGGGCAGACAGCATGCCCGGCAGGGTGGCTGCCATCACATAGGCACTCATAGTACCAGCGTGCAGGAGCAGGGAGTTCCCGATGTCGTGGGACCTGTCCATTTTGGCTGAATGCTCCCGCACCATCCTCTTGATGGCCTGTTCTGGCTGCCCTAACACCTCTATCTGCCTGATGTGGTCCCAGCGCTCCCACCTCCGATCCAGGCACACCTCTGCTTGGAGCCTCCGGTCCCTTGCCTCCACCTGTAGCAGGGAACACTCTATGGCGGCCTGCATGAGGTCCACTGACGCAATCATCCGCTCCCTTTGTTCTGTGGTGGTCTGGATGATGTCCTCCGCCTGGTCCTCCCTCTGGCACCGTACCTGTGCCTGGTGTTCCCTCATCCACTGTGCTGGGGGCATGGGTTGCTGGGGCCCCTCTGGCTGCCCTGTAGGGTACACGGAGGTCAGTCGTTTGCTAGACCGTAAGTCCACCCCTGGGCCTGGGTGAGGCCTGGGGGTCTCTGCCCCCCCGAGTTTGCACCCAGTAACCCCCCTGCCGATCCCCACTGACCCGCCCTCCACCCCTGCCCCTATGTCCTGGGTCCTCCTCCCGGCCTCCCTGGACCCCACCCCACCCTGCTGGTGTGCCTCACCTGGGTCCTCCGGCTGTTGCCTGAGCTGCTCTGCACCATCCTCCTTGCATGCCAGCCTCTGGTGCTGGGGCGTTCCGTGCCCTGTGGGTATGGGGGGGTGGTTGGTGGAGGGGTGTCGGATTGCCTGGGTGGCCCCCAGGCCCCCGTATCATGGTGTCTGGGGTGGGTGGGGCCTGCCCCCTGGCCGGGACTTCCCTCACCCCCTCACCCCTGGTCTGCCTCCCCTCCCACCTGCTCATTTACCCTTGATGTCCATCTCCGATCCCTCCAAGGCTGGCCTCTCCATGTTGCTTTGCTCCCCCTGCAACCACTGGCTGAGGGTAATGAGTGTGCTGGCCTTGGACTCCACCTGTCTGGCCAGGGGGTGGGGACTCTCTGGGCTGGTGTCAGGGGGGGGCTGCTGGCAGGGTGTTCCTCCTGCGGGTCTGGGGCCCTGGTGCAGGTGCCTTCCTGGGGGGCATTGAGGGGAAGGGGTACCTCAGCCCATTCCCTGCCCTGGACCACGACACTCCCCATGAGGCATGGGGTGACTATCAAGCCCTTCATATGGAGGATGTGGTCCAGGGTATCATAGAAGCGGGCCATCTGTGCTCCATGTCATGCTCCAGGGTCCCCCAGATCCGGATAAAGGCCTGGGTCCCCCAGAGCCCCCACTTCCCCCCTCTGTGGTAGGGCTGTCTGCCCCTTCTCTCCTCTGGTTCCTCCTCCTCCTCCTCCACGTGGCCAGTGCCCGGCTCCTCCAGGGGCTCGGGCTCCTGGGTTCGTTTCCATGTCTGTGGGATGAGGGGGGGGTTGGTTGCCGTTCTGCCTCTGCCCCTGTCCTGTAGCCTGCCCCCTTCCCCCCTCCTACTGGCCAGCTGGGTACTCACCCCCCTTGGTGCCCCTGTGCCACCGGGCCCCCTCCCCTTCGGTCCCGTTACCCATTTCCGGGGTGCTTCCTCCCCCGGTCCGGTTGACATCCCTGGGGTGGCCTGTCCCGGATGCTGCTGCTGTTGCTGCTTCTGAGGTCCCTCCACCTCCTCCATTTGCAGCATGACCACCTCCTCCTCCACCTGAGTTTCCACCACCTCCTCCTCCTCCTCCCTTGCACTCTTGCCCACCACTGTCATTTCCCTTCTGCCTCGCTCCATCCTGCCACATTTCCCTGCTGCTGCGTGCCCTTTAAATCTCCCTCCGCAGCCTGTGTTATTGCTGGTTGCCTGGTGGCGACGTTGCGTGCTTTGTCCCCGGCTGGGAATCATTTTGTTTGAATCTGGCCGGTGTTTGCCATCCAGACATTACGTTTTATTGTTTCCCTGTGGGAATCTCTTTGACCATGCTTTTGGAGATGATGGGTACTTTCAGACATGACGCTAACCACCCTTTAACCACCCTTGGTGGTTATTTATGCATGTTTCAGGGCTTCATAGGGTACAAATACAGCCCTACAACATGCATAAATAACCACCATGGGTGGTTAAAGGGTGGTTAGCATCATGTCTGAAAGTACCCGATCTGGGCCGGAGGGCCGGAAGCGTGGTTGATTTTGACCCCATGTAGGCATTGACTGTGGTGAACATCTGGCGGCCACCGAACAGACGTTCAGGGTGCTTTGGCCCCACTGTGGGATTAACCATGGTTCACTGTGGTTGACTGTGATCTTGTAACATCTGAAAATACCCAGGATCCCAAAATCCAAATGAGGAAAGAGTGTAAAGGAGCAGATGGTGGTCAATGGTTTTGAAAGCAGCAGATAGAACAAGAAGGATGGAGAAAGAGTAATGGTCCCTGGCCTTGGCCATGAAGAGGTGAAATGCTGTCGCTGTGGAATGAAGCGGGTGGAAGCCATATTGGAGTGGATCAAGAATGGCCTGAGTTGCAAGCAAGTCCAGGCAACAGACATGAACAGCACGCTCAAGCAGTTTGGTTGCAAGGATGAGGAGAGAGATGGGATAGTAGTTAGCAGTGCAAGTAGGTTTTTCGAGAAGTGTGTGACCACTGACCACAAGATGTTTGAAGACAGCAGCAGGGCCAGCCTTAGAAATTGTGGGGCCCAGTTCTTAATCGTGATACCAGTCGTACATTCCCCCCAGAAATGCTGTCATGTAGTAAAACTTTATATCGGGGACATTCAACCCTCCACCTCTCTAATTTGTAATAGGGATTGTTTCCTGATCCGCAGTTTCCTCCCATTCCATACTATATCCTTCAAAAGATCATCATTTAATTTAAAAAAAGGAAATTGGCATTTGAATCGGGATTTCCATCAGCTTGGGGAGCACTAACATTTTGTAAAGATTGATTTTACCTAGCCACGATACCATCAATTTCTGCCAGGGTCTTACTTCTTCCTTCAATTGTTTAATCAAGGGCAAAAAATTGGCAGAGTATAGATTTTTAAAATTCTTCGTTATCATGACCCCCAGGTATTTCAGTCCTGTATCACTTACAGGGAATTGTGATATTTTTGTGAGCTGTTCCTCCTGCTCTGTCCTTCGTCCAAAGACTAATGCAAAGGATTTATTCTTGTTAATCGTGTATGTGGAGATTTTCCCAAATTTCTCTATCACCCCAACAGTTCCGGCAGAGTCTCCCCTGGATTAGTTATGTATATTAATAGGTCATCCACATATAGTGAGAGTTTATTCTCATGTTCTCCAATTTTAACCCCTTTTATTTTTTCATTCTGCCTAATCGCTGTTGCCAATACTTCTAAAACCATATTGAACAGTAGGGGAGACAGAGGGCATCCCTGTCTGGTAGGGATGGGAGAACGTGGTTCAGAAGTTTGGAGTTTGGCCAGAACTTGGCCTGTTCAGAAGACCGAACCCGAATCCAAACACGAACTGGCCGAACCGAACTCAATTCCAAACGTCGAAATGACTGAACAGTTTGGTCAGTTTGGATCGCGTTCGGGTGAATGCGGATGGCAAAAAAAGGTTCACCGGAAGGTCAAACGTGACAGGGAGGGGTAGTACTAGTTACTGAGGAGCAGACTTCCAGGCACCAGGGGTGGAGAGGCTTGCAAGAAACGAAACTATCTGCCTCCCCCCTTCCCTACACCTTCTAAGCTAGACACTGTTCCTGAACAGCAGGCATTGGGTAGGATTTTTAGATTGCTTTAACTTTCATTAACTTTCATATATATATTTGGATATGGATATGGGATGAGGGGGGATAGATAGATAGATAGATAGATAGATAGATAGATAGATAGATAGTAGACAGTTGTAGGAGTTAGCTTAGTGATAGAGATAGCGTTAGTGATTTAGTTCTAGTGTTTGTAGGAGTAGGTCTGTGTACTTATTAGATAATCCATTTAGTTCATAGCATTTCGAATAGTTAATAGAAGTTAGATATATAATATTAGATTTTTTAAAAAACCATATAAAAACAAAAAAAACAAATAAAAAACAAAAAAAACCATATAAAACCAAATCAAAACCCAAAAAAACATATAAAAAGCAAAAACAAAAACAAAAAAACCCATAACAAAACATTTCCCGAAAGGCCAAACCTGAACCGAACCGAATGGCTGAACCCGGCGAACTAACCGAAAGGACGAACCGAATGGACAAACCGAACGCAGCCGAACCGAACAGCCGAACCCAAACCGCAATCTGTTCGCCCATCCCTACTGTTTGGTCCCCCTCTGCAGCTGGAATGGCTTTGTGAGCTCACTGTTGATTAGGAGTCTGGATTGTGGTTTTCTAGAAATTGCCATGAGCCATCTCAGAAAATTACCTTCAAAGCCCAGCTTTTCCAGGACCTTGAATACACATTTTGGTTCCACAAAGTCAAAGGCCTTCTCAGCGTCATCTGAGATTACCATAGCTGGAATATTTTGCTTGTTTAGTGCATATATGATATTGGTGGCCTTCCGGATGTTGTCCCTTCCCTGCCTTCCTGGAATGAAACCGGTCTGGTTTTCATGAATAATTTCTCCACTAATCACTCTCAGTCTGTCAGCTAAAATTTTAGCAAATATCTTGAAGTCCGAATTAAGCAAAGAGATTGGGCGGTAGCTACCACAATGGTCTGGATCTCTACCGGGTTTGGGAATTATTGTGATTACAGCGTTATAAAAGTTCTGCGACATTGCTTTTTCTATTAGAATATTGTTATACACTACTGTGAGATGTGGCACGAGGGTTGATACAAATGCTTTGTAAAATTAGTTTGGAAACCCATCAGGCCCCACAGCTTTATTGTTCTTTGCGACTGTTATTGCCTCAAGGACTTCCTGTTCTGTAATAAGAGCATTTAAAAATGCCTCTTGATCTTTATTTAATTTTGGCATTTGTATTTCCTCCAAGAACTCTCATATCTCTGCCTCATCCGGATTCTGTGAGGAATAGACCTTCTTATAGAAGTCCCAAAATACCTCTTTTGTATATGGGGGAGCTCTGTACAGCATTTGTTTTCTTTGTTAATCACCTTGGCTATGTGTGCTTTCTTCTGCTTTGTTTTGACTAGCCTAGCCAGGGTCTTCCCAGGTCTGTTACTGTTTTCATAGAAATAAAATTTTATTTTCCTTAGTTGATTTTTAGTTTTTCCCAGTTCTAATGTATTTATAATTTCCTTAATTTTAATTATTTCTAATTTTAAAGCCTTAGTTGGGGCGACTTTATTTTGTGCTTCTAATTTTTTTAAGTTTGTTTATGTTTCTTTCCTTTGGTGTCTTCTATCTTTCACAATTTTTGCTTGCAAGGCGATTAGGCTACCTCTGGTCACCACCTTAGCAGCTTCCCAAAGTACTGCTGGGGACTTTACTGAACCAGAATTTAGTTCAAAAAATTCTATAAGTTCCTTCTGGATCTGAATTCTGTTCTCCCTATTCTTGAGCAAGCTCCTACTTAATTACCAATTAGACATTCTGGGGCGCTGGCATCCTGGCTCTTTAAATGTGGTAACAACTGCATTGTGATCTGCCAGTACCACTGGTATGATATAGCATTTTTTCCCTCTGTGTGAGTCAGTTTTATTGACCAACACGTGATCAATGCGAGAGTAGCTATTGTGGGTAACCGAAAAGAAAGCGTAGTCCCTCTCTTTCCTGTTTAAATGCCTCCACAGGTCCACCCAACCATATTGTTCCAAAAGTTTTGCCAGCTCTCTGTTTCCTTTTATCTCCTCCCAGGTGGGAATGGTCCAGATCAGTTATTGTGGCATTAAGATCCCCCTGAATGGTGATCCATCCTTTGACAATTTTTGTTATCCTTTTAAAGATTTCTTTAAAGAAGGCAACTTTCCCCTGATTAGGCGCATATCTATTTGCTACTGTCATTTGCCTGCCTTGCATTGACCCAACTAAACATAGGAACCTGCCATCCTTATTCTTAATACATTTTTCTATCTCAAAGTTTTTCTTTTTACTGAATCCAATTATGACTCCTTCTTTTTTCTTTTTGGCGCATGAGACATACATGGCTCCTATTTTTGAATTTGCAAATCTGGGGACATCCTTGTCTAATAGATGTGTGTCTTGTAAAGCCCCTTGCTCTTCTACAAAATCTCTTACTCTTTTCCTTTTCTGCGGGGAGTTTAAAGCTCTTACATTAATTGTGACAGTTTTTATGCTAGACATCTCTTGTGATCAAGTTAGTTCTGTGTTTGCACCCTTCTTTAATCCGTTCAATGTAGTGTTGTCCCCCACCCTTATTGATAATACCCATTGACCCTGAAAAATCATGTTTCAGACTTCTTTTGTAATACCCATTCCTTTTGCTCAAGCTTCCCCTTTACTTGAACCTTGACCTGTTGTGAGAACCTTTGCTTACCCTTTCCCCTTTCCCTTTAGGTTTAGCCCCCCTTTCCCCTCTAAGAGATCCCCCCCCATCTCCCTCCCCCCTTCTGGCTCTTTCACCAGTCCCTCACCATTCCCCTCCTACTGTGGTTAGGAATCCACCAGAAACCTCACCTGGTTTCCAAATCCCAAGGTGTGTCCTCCTTCCCACCACCCTCCAGCTCATTTCATCATAATTACTTTTAATGTCCCTTTTAGACAAGCCAACTCTTGTGTCTTTACCCTCTATCCCCAATAACATTCAAATAACTTCAAATCCCTATAGAGTTCTTTGCTCACAGTCTCTCTTTCCTCTCCATTTCCTCTCCATTTCCTTGCATCTTCAGCATTATTCTTGCCTCTCCCTCTGCTCTCCTTTGCATCTGTCAGCAAGTTTCATGTCGCTTTTGCAGGTCTCATGCTCTGGTGTTTGGATCTGCCAGTTGAGCTGCCAAAAAGACCTCCAGATCCTCTGTATTTTCAAAGAAATTTTCTTCCCATTGTCTATGATCATCATTCTTGCAGGAAATATCAGTTTTGGTTTCAGGTTTCTTTCAATGAGTATTCCAAAGTACTTGCTCCATTTCATTCTTTTTTAAACAGTCTCTGCTGCATAATCAGGGAACACTCTCACCATCTGCTGCTTAAATGACAATTTCTTTTTGATTCTGGCAGCTCTCAGAATTTCTTCTTTTATCTGATAGTCTACAAATTTAACTATTATAGGGCATGGTGGGTCCTGGTTTCCCTGCCCCCAGTGCCCTGTTCTGTGAGCCCTATTTATTGCAGCAGAGTGGAGGTGCCCATCTTCTGGAAAGTTTTCTTTCAACAAGGCCCAAATAACTTCATTGACCTTTTCTATGCCTGTTGTTTCCTTGACTGCACTGAATCTTAAGTTCCCTCTGTGGGAGCGATTTTCTAAGTCCTCACACTTTGATATAAGGAAGGCTGTCTCATCCTTGACTTTGTTAAGCTGCTCTTGAGTAGACAAGGATTGATCCTCCATTGCAGATATTCTCTCCTCAGCCACCTCTATCCTTTAGCCAGCCCCTCCAAATTCCTGTTCCCTGCATCCACTGCCTGCTTGATCTGCTGCATCTCAGCTTTTAATTCCTTCTTCATCTGTAATAGCAGGATTTTCAGGGACCCTTCTGCTCCTTCTTCTGCCTCTGAATCAGATGAGGCCTGATCATTCTCCCTTTCACACGCTTCAGGTGCCATTTGCGGACCGGTGTTCCCCTCCCCTTTCTCTCTGAGCTTTGTGGCCTGCTTCTTCTGACAGAATCTCTCCAGCGCATTTGCCTGCGAGATTTTGTGACAGGGATTGTTCCTGCCTGCCATCACTCCACCATTTGGGGGCTAGTTTGCACTAATTACCTTTTTTTGGTTTGATTTCAGAGCTGGGGGGAGCGGAGCTCGGGCGGCTTCCAGCTGCTAGCTTAGACACATGCGCAGATCCCCCTCATATAAGTTGTTTTTAACTTGTCAGTACAATGTGCTACAAAGAACATTTAAATCAGGTTTAGATGAAAGGGAGCCCAGGACACAGATACGTAAAAGGCAAAGACTCCTATTTAAAACACAGGAGGGCATGCACACAACAGATAGGGACAGATTATCCACAGCCTGAACCCTCCTTCTTTTGAACATATTCCTATTACACTCCCAACACAGGAGTTCAAACATAGATCCAGCTGATCAAATATAGATGAAATAACCCCCACACAGCCACAGCACCCCACCCCCATGAAATCAGGGATGAGGAACTGAACCTCAGTCCCAGAGCAGCCAAACACAGCTCTTAGCAAGACTTCGTCAGTGTGACCCCTTTCCAGTTATTGGATTTTAGGCTCTCAAGCACCAAAGCACTGAAAATCCAGTTAAACATATCAAACAAGAAACAACACACCCCCCACGATCACAGCACCCCCAGGCCCTTCCGAAAACACCACCCAGATGACCCTACTTTACTCCCAAAGCCCCACCAAGGCGTGCAGCATCACAAATGAGCTCATATCAGGAAAGAAAAGGAAGAGGTATTGCCTAACCTCAGATGCTGCTGGGCCTGGGTCTTCTGGGAGGGCTGGAGGTCAGTCCAAGGCTGACAGGCTTAGGTTGCTAAGCAGGAAGGGACAGCAGGAACATTCTTATGGGCCTCTTCTTGGGCAGGGGGGGTGGCTCCCTTTCCCCCTCCAGGAGCCGTGGGGGAGTGGGGGCAGACATCTGAGGATGAGAGGGGACAGCCATGGGAGGAGGATCCAGGAAGAGGGAGCAACTCCCACTCGCACACACACATATGCACCCTTCTCTCCCTTACACACCTCTCACACATTCATTCTCTCATACACATTTGTTCATTCACTCTATCTCACACATGCTCTCACCTCTCTCTCACACACACCCATTCAAACTCACACATGCTCTCACCTCTCTCTCTCTCACTCACACACACACACACACTCAAGCTCACACACACGCTTTCACCTCTCTCTTTTCACTCCCACCCCCATTCATTACTCACACACATGTTCTAACCTCTCTTTCTCTTTCACACACACACCCATTCAAACTCACACACAACCATTTCAACAAACTCTCACAGAAACACACTCATTTAAACAAACACAAAGAAACACTGACTGGATCAGCAAGACTGGCCTTGTTTACCTGCCCATGAGCTGCAGTACTTCCTCTGGGTCCCAACTCCAGCCATGCTGCCTCCGACCCAACTCCGCCACCACTCCTGCCTCCATATCCCATGCCGCTGTGCTGCCACCAGCCACTGCTGCTCCGTCCAGGCCCAGCTCCTCATCTGCCTGACTCCTATCTGCCACTGATGCAACCGCCCGCATTCCCCACCAGCCAGAAAGTGTTCCTGCACCAGGAAGTTGCATAAAGCAACTTACTGTGAGGGGAGGGGGGACATGTGGGAGTGAGGAGGTGGAGCCAGGCAAGGAATGGCAGGGGTCAACCACGTGGGGCCCTGCCAGAGACTGGGAGGGAAGACTGGCTGGCCCTGGACAGCAGGAACAGTCACAGTGGAAAGTAGGGGTGGGACACCGGCAGAATACCGGTTACCAGTTTTACCGGTTACCGGTTCTCAAAAAACTGGATTCCTGGAACTGTCCCCATTGAAATCAATGGAATAAAAAAAAAAATTCCTCCCCCCTCCCCCTCCCAGGCTGTGCGGGTAGAGGGGGGGGCACCCCCCCACCCACCCTGTCCAGCCTGGATTTAAAAAACATTTTTTTTTCTTTAAGTCCCAAGTGCGGGCTCCGGGCCACCGCCGGCGACCCGGAGCCTGCACCAGCATCCGGTTCACCAGAAGGCCTAGTAGCGCTGAAGCCGGCAGCCACAGCCAGCACTGAAGCCACCAAAGCCAGACCGCCTCCACTGCTGCCGCCTGGAGCACAAGGTAGGTGATCCCTGGGTGGGGAGGTAGGGTGATTCCTGGGGTGGGGGGGTGTTAAACCACCCCCCACCCCAGGGATCACCCTAGTACTAGTACTTACATACCTGCTGCTGGATGCTGGTGCAGGCTCCAGGTCACCAGCGGCAGCCTGGAGCCCGCACTTGGGACTTTGGGTGAAAACAGACATGACGCTAACCACCCTTTAACCACTCTTGGTGGTCATTTATGCATGTTTCAGGGCTGCATAGGGCACGAATACAGCCCTGCAACATGCATAAATAACCACCAAGGGTGGTTAAAGGGTGGTTAGCGTCATGTCTGTTTTCACCCTTAAAGAAAAAAAATATTGTTTTTTAAATCCAGGCTGGGCAGGGTGGGTGGGGGGTGTTCCCCCTTCCACCCGCACAGCCTGGACTCGGGGAGGGAACGTGGTTTTTTGGGTTTTTTTACATTGCGGACATTCATTTGAATGGCCGCAATGTAAAAAACTGGTATGGGGGGGAATCTGGAAAATGGGCCGGATTACCGGGTTAATCCGATACTGCCGGTACACCAAAATACCGGCAGTATCAGATACTGGATGATCCGGTAGTCCCATCCCTAGCACTGGAAAGTGATAAACTGGGAATGTGACGGATGGAGGGGATAACTGCAGGGGAGATAGAATGGAGGAGATGGGTGGGGATAGGGTAAGACAAATTGTGTGTGATAAGGTGAGCAATTTCCTCCTCAGTAACTTCAAAAAAAGAGAAATGGGTTACAGGTGCTAGTACAAGAGGAAAGGAGTGAAGGTCAGAGGTTGAGGGAGCTTGACAGAGAACCTCTAGGTGAATTGTTTTAATATTGCCATAGATTAAAAGGATTATGTTATATTATGATGGCTTATAGAAAGGGAAAATACAGGAACAGAAGCTCAGTAATTTCTCTTATGACTTGCAAGGTATTTACAAGCTATTATAAAATAGATTGGGATTGCCGTTGGAGGTGAAAGAGTAAGATTGCAAAAATAATGGACCAATTTTAAGTTAAACATTTGGCAAATATTCCAGTATCATGGGATATTTGAATTTATAGGGTGGGGATAGTCTCTAGATTATGTGAAGGAATGTTTTTCTTTAGAACAATATGTGAATTTATTGAAAATTGCAAACGGAATGTAAAACTGCAGTTTGCTCTTAAGTAAGGTGCCCATAGGGGGAAAAGAATCCTAATTTTACATATATGATGCTATCAGTGATCTGGGTGTAACCACCCAGTAGAAGGATCTTGGAGTCATTGTGGATAGTTCCTTGTAGACATCTGATCAGTGTGCAGCAGCAGTCAAAAGGCAAGTCAAACGCAAGGTATTATTGCAAAAGGAATAGAACATAAAAGGGAAAATATTTGAATCCCGCTGTATAAATCTTTGGTACGACCCCACCTTGAATACTGTGTGCAGTTCTAGTCACCCCATTTCAGGGAAGAAGTAATAGAATTGGGAAAAAAAATTCAAAGAAAGGCAAGGAGGATGATAGAATGTATAGATTAGGGCTGAAACTAAGTTTTTGGAAAACTTCAAAATTTGCCAAATATTAAGGTATTTGATTTGGAAGGGCAAATTCCGAAGTTCCGAAGACTAAGGCCATTATTCTGAAAACTTCTGAAACCTCTGCATGCATGGGAGGCTGGTGACGGTTGAGCTTCACTACTTCTGGAAATGAAACTTACTGCCATATTTGGTAGGGTATGTGAGGGGATGACTGAGTGATGGTAATCCAGATGTCAAGTTTTGAGTGGCTGGCCAAGTCAGATGGTCAGCTTTTGAATTGGCTGGCAGGGCAAAATAAAAGTGTCTGCACTTCAGCCATTTTGTCCATTCTCTTTGGTGAATTCGGCTGCGCTGCATGCTACAGTGTTTCTGGACCTGTAAGTAGTTGGCTGGGGGTGGGGGAGGAGAAGAATGCCTGTCCTGGTCTGGTCTAGTCTGATTTGGTTTGGCCTGTCCTGTCCATAGGCCAATGCTGGGGCATGGGGGTTACATTACCCTTTACCATGCCATGCAGGGTTGGGTTTTTTGGTTGTTTTTTAAAAACATAATTGGGTGCCACATTGCTGCTTGCTACTTGGTTGGCATTTGGCACTATGAGGAGGGATCTCTCTGCCTGGATCCACTTCCCAAATTTGCTTGGTCTGTTCAAGATTTGCCACAATGCCATGCCAAAGAAGCGGGTGCCCCTAGATGGGGAGGGGTGTGAATGTCTGGTTTCTTAATTTTGAGACTGCTGCTGGAGCCTATGCTTGCTGCCTTTTTTTGTTGGGATTTATTTCTCGATGCAGTTGCAGACTGTTTTGTGGGGGATGTTGTATTCTTCTTGAGCGAATGTCTCTTGCTAGCCTGCATTTTTGTGCACTGCTTGGTTGGCATAATGATAAAGTGGTTCACTTACTGCTGATGTTGGGCCATGCTGTGGGTACACTACTATGGTGTTTTTTATTACTATTTCTGCATGCAGTTTTACATTTGTTTGGGGGTTCTCTTCCGGAGTGATTGTCTCACTCTTGCTAGCCTGCTTTTCTGGGCAGCGCTTTGGCTGTGGGTTCAAGAACTTTGAAACAACTTTCAAACGTTTCTGATTTTTTCTGACGTTCTGTACTTCAGTCTCTGAAGTCCAAAGCTTTGGGAAGAACACCAAATTGCCACTGAGCACTCGGACTGACTATTCAGAACTTCAAAAATTGGTCCGAATACCCAGAAGTACTATTCGGTTCAGCCTTAGTATGGATCAACTAAGAGCTCAACTAGGAGAGCTCATTAGGGCTGTTTAGCTTTGAGAAAGCAA
Organism: Sphenodon punctatus; assembly: GCA_003113815.1. Taxonomy (NCBI): domain Eukaryota; kingdom Metazoa; phylum Chordata; class Lepidosauria; order Sphenodontia; family Sphenodontidae; genus Sphenodon; species Sphenodon punctatus. The sequence goes on along the minus strand of QEPC01005559.1, from coordinate 649,432 downwards.
TTATGGGGGAATCTAATAGAAGTTTATAAAATCATGAGCGCTGTGGAAAAAGTAAATAGGGAACTGTTTTTTTCTCACAATAAGAGAACAAGGGGACACTCTCTGAACTTAAATGGTAGCAGATTTAGAACAAACAAAAGGAAGTACTTTTTTCACTCAGTGCACAATACAGTTTTGGAACTCGCTGCTAGAGGAGACAGTGAAAGCCAGCACCACAACTTTAAAAAGAAATTAGATAAACTCTTAGGGTGCAACCCCACGAGCTGGGAGGACCTAATCCCCTGTGCGACCTGTGTCAGACAATCACAAATGCCACACTGTAGGGCCAGGGCAGATGGTCATCCTCCCCCCCCCCGCCTCCGCCCATGGGGAAGCCAGTCAGAGGTTCTGCTATGCCCCAGGATGGGCAAAGGTGCCGGCCACACATACAGGTGCCCAGCCTCACACCACCCACCATCCCCCAGTCTGCCCACTATCCTGCCTTTGGCCATGACATGGCTATTCAGAAATGGAGACAGCACCCACAGCCCCGTAGCAGACTGTGCCATGAGTCAGATGCTGGCCAGGACTATGAGCTGTGGCACACTACAATACATTGGGCAGCCTTATCCCACTTTGGGTAAGGCTACTACCTCCTGCATTTCCTGCTGTTTTCCAAGGATATAGGCAGGCAGGCAGCTGCCCACTCCTCGGGGGAGGGAAGGGGAGTGAACGCCTGGTGTTTACTGGGCACACACTGTATTGCATCACATGGGAATGGTCAGCAATGTGGGGTTAGGTAGGCATGTCATGAGACTGTACCCTTAGATGATAGAGTCATAAAGACTTAATAGGTGGTGCATAAACCCCTGACTTAAACCGGTAGTTGGGAGTGGTTATCAAGATATAGGTCATACTTCACTGACCTGTACTTGTACTTCTCTCAAGCTACTATAGCTAGCCACTGTCAGAAAAAGGATGCTGGGCTCAATGGAACATGGGTCTGACCCAATATGGCACTTATTATGTTCTTATGTAATAGCAAAATTATCATTTGATGAGAACTCAAAATGTGACAGACACAGTCTTTTTATTGATGTTATATTTCCAGAGAAAACAACAGATTTATTTTGGCTGAGATAGAAATGTTTAGATAGTATACTTTCTACAACTACACACGATTATAGTAAAATTTCAGTCGAAGTTGCTAGCCTTTTAGAATTTGTAAAAATCATTTAGAAAGCTAAGTTAAGATACCAGTTTTTTAAAATCCTGGGTGTAAAAATAAAACAGAATCAGAGACAGCAAGTCTTGTTAACTTATTTCTGGGAGTTCATGTCAAAAACACCTCAATAATCCAATTAAGAAAAATCATCTTCAAGGATACACAAAGCAGCAGGGATGCCAGAAAATAAAAGAATTTACACTACAGTTCAAAGTACTTTATTACCAATAGCTAGCATAGTGGAGCCCCACCTAAAAAATGGCAAAACTCAAGCACTGCTTTGGCTTGCTGTGGCCCAGAACTCACCGGCACAAATGGTCCAGCACCACCAGATTTTGTCGCAGGACTACCTGGAGGGGGTAGGCAACTGGCCTGGGATGTGTCCTCGGGAAAATTTCCAAGGCACAGCATAGGCCAAGGGCTGTCCACGTTGGCCAATGCAGGCTAGCACATTTTTTCAGCCATGCCATCCCCGCCTTGGGGAAGAAGCCTCCATGGCTATGTGCCATGGGTGGGTGCCATGGCTGCCCGTCATGGTGGGATGTTGGGAGTGGGATGGTGGCAGATCCAGCTGCCCACACATATGTTGTGTTCCACCGCCCTACCTAGGAAGGGGAGGGGAATGGACAGCTCTCTGGCCCCCTGACTCACAGACACATTTGTTTCATGCCACTCACTGACTCGGGCAGTGGTGACCATTGTTTTACACCCTGGGATCTGTCTCACTACCTGCATTTATTTTTTTTAATCCACAATCTAAGTTACTTGACCCCAAGTCCAGAACTGTATTGTCTGGACCACAAAGCTATTTCCATGAAAAAAATGGGACTACTGATAGGTATAAAGGAACTTCACTTTTATCCTATATATGACCTCAGAGCTCAAAAATAACTTACATTTACTTAACTATGGGTATTTTCAGACGTTACGGGCGGCCGGTTCACCACAGCGAACCACCAGGGGGGGTGAACAGCGCAAACACGCCCGGGGGTGGGAAAACGACCCAAACAGACGTGCCGGGAACGGGACCACGGGCCGGAACCGGGCCGCACCATCGCGGGCCGCGGCAGCACAACAGACGTGCAGCCGAACCCCCGCCGGGCGCTAAACCCCCACAAGGCACCGGGCAGGGGCGGGACACAGACATGGCCGCCTGAGGGCAAACGAAGCCACAAGGCACACAAGGGAATGCCCACACAAGGGAAACGGGAAGGGAGGGGGGAAGAG
>QEPC01005559.1:621053-631453 GCA_003113815.1 Sphenodon punctatus | reverse complement strand
TGAATTAATTTCTATGTTTTTTGGAGTTTATGTTTTGTTGCAATGTATGAAGTGGAAGGTGTTTTGAATTGTAATTGTACTGAATTTTGTTTTTGTGTGTATTTTAAGAAAACTTGTACATTTAAGTGTCTTTTTAAACTGTTACGTTCTTTGTTTTAGTGAATCTCCATTAAATTTGAGGCAAAGAAGTTAAAGCTAAGAATGTATATGAAGATTTTTGCAAAATAATATAATTCAATTGCTTGTAAAATTTGATTCCTTTTTGGAATTTGGTACACTTAATGCTTTCCATTGGAGGTACAGTCCCTCCAAGCTTCAGTCACATATAATGAAAAACAAAAAAGGTACAGCCCAAAATGTATTTCCATTTAAACCAATGGAAAATTAAAACGAAAGCATAAACGAAAATTTGATATTTATGAAAAGAAAAATGACAGATTTAAATAACGAAAATGAAAAATGAAAATGAAAGATGATATGGGTCCCTGGTGCACACCTCTAATCTGGACGTAACTCTTTCCCCCATATGCTAAGTAATGTAAGCATCCTCTCTCAAGCATGCCTTCCCCACATCTCTCACAACACTCAACCACAAATGAACCATAAAACACATATTGCTAAGTATCTGATTTGTTAAAATGCATACCAATACATTGAATTTGATGCCTTCCACAGTCCACAGCCTACACCGCCCCTACTCTTGACCTGCAAAATTCTCCTAATTCCTGTTTCAGATAATACTTCGATCTCTTATTATCAGAACTCCAGGCCTATATTCGAGTCATGGGTCGACCTTTTGCTACTGCAACAGGCAAAATCCATCAACCATGGTTTGATAAAGAGTGTAGGCAGGTTAGACGTGAACTCAAATACATGCACTATGAGTATAGGAACTCCCGAGCAGCTACCCTACCCTCTCAATATATCGCTCTTAGGGCAAGATACAGGAAACTTATAAATTTGAAAAAGAGGGATTTTGGGGATGCCCGATGGGGGTCCCTATTGCATGCTGCCAATACAGGTGACTCAAGGAGTTTCTGGCATCTGATTAATATATCCACTGGTGGAAGGAAGGGCCCCCCACCCTCCCAAATATCAGCTGCCAGATGGGTGGAGCACTTTACAGAACTGTATAATTGGTTGGATAAGGATAGAGATGACGTACAACCCAAGGACGTTTGGGATGAAGGCCCGGAGGGGTTGCCCATTTGGCCGCCAGTGTAGGCAGAGGAAATTGAGAGATTGATTGACTCCTTGAGGAATGGCCGGGTGCCTGACTTGGACTTTATAAGGGCTGAGTTTCTTAAATCTAATAAAGCTTGTGGTTGCTAGTGATGGCTGCTCTTTTCACAGCCATAAATAGTTCAGGGCGGATGCCAGGGGTATGGGCCACAGCAGTTGTTGTCCCAATTTACAAAAAGGGCTCCAGAGTAGAGCCAGCCAACTATAGGCCGATTAGTCTCCTGCCAGTCATATCCAAACTTTATGCCAAGTTTCTATTAGGAAAACTGACCGCCTGGATGAGTCAGGAGAAGGTAATTTCACCTGAACAGGCAGGTTTCCAGCAGGGGCGATCTACTACTGAGCATTGCTGCATTTTGCCATACCTTGTCGACAAATATAAGACACGCAATAGGGCTTTGTATGCAGCCTTCTTAGACCTAAGGGCCACTTTTGATTCTGTTGATCGGGTGGCCCTGTGGGGGAAGCTCCGAGATTCATCAATTGATAGGCGCCTGCTGGCATTGATTCGATCACTATACTCCAACTCATCTATGGTGGTCAAAATGGACCGGCATGGCCATATTACCCCATTAATTTCTACGTCCAAAGGGGTCTGGCAGCGGTGTGTCCTGGCACCGGCACTATTTAACTACTTCATAGATTCTATCATACCTGCCTCGGCAGCACCGTGCTTCTTCCCACCGAAGCTGGCCGATCAGCCTGTTGGCTGCCTCTGCTATGCCGACGACGTGGTTCTGTTGTCTCAGACATGGGTGGGCTTAATGCGACAACTACAGGCTTTCGCTGCCCTCTGTCAGGCTCACAACCTCTCCATCAATCATGATAAATCTAAGGTTCTTGTGTTCTCCGCTTGTACTAGAACTCTGAGCTGGTCTGTTGGAGACATCCCGATCCAGCAGGTCAAGGCTTTTAGGTACCTAGGAATCCTTTTCCATCGATCAGGAAAATGGCAGGAACATGTTATCAAGGTGATGAGACTTGCACAGGCAACTGCCCAATCAATCACCAGGCTTTTCGCCAAGCAGGGGAGAGCTGCAGTTCTTCAGGCTCTCCAGGTGTACAATAGTAAAGTCAGGTTCCAACTATTGTACGGGGCTGAGTTATGGGCTCCTTTCCATTCCAGCTCTGTAGACAGAGTACAATCAAGATTTTTGCAGAGACTCTTGGGGGCTCTCAGAGGGACCCCCATGTCAGCAATTCGGGCTGAGTTGGGACAGAAACCATGGACACAGGTAGCCAAAGAAGCTGCCTTGGCCTTCTGGCTTAAACTACAAGCAGGGCAGGGCTCCATTCTATTAAAGGCTATGCTCAAAGATTCCTTTCAGGATTGTTGGTCCTTGAAGGTTGTTGCCAAGCTGGATGAGATGAGTATGTCCTCAGATTACCTTAGCCACAAGTCACCGGACGCACGTAGGAGTGAAGTCCCGACACGGGTAAGGAATATAGGTCACCAGATTGAACTTGCAGGAGTTCGGGGATTTCCTCACATTCGAGAGTATTTGACCTATGTCCCCGATATGGGCCAGGTTGCCTTTTATCTAACTGCCCCCATTTCTGGCAGAACCAAGCAGCTTTTGGCTAGTGCCCATTTCAATGCCTTTCCCTCCAGAGTCCTTGAGGGTAGGATCCTGGGGATTCCTTACTCAGATCAATTATGCCCATTTGATAACATAGATACGGAGACCATAGGGCATGTAATATTATATTGCCACCTATATGATGGTCCTTGGCAGGAATTTCTTGCTCCTATCTTGGCAAGGTTTCCAGGGAGAGATGATCAGGTACTACTAGCCTTGTTGTTAAATAGTAATAATTTAGATACCATATGTGATGTAGCGAGAGTTTTGTTGAGTGCTGTACAATTGAGAGTTCGGTTTCTGAAAACATTCCCTTGGAGTTGTGAGTAGATTAACAGACTCTGTTGGGGGTCTGTGGGGAGACTGTAGGGGCTTTGTAATAGAAGTTTTGTACTGATGTACTTTGTGTTTATTGTACGTATTTTTATGAGGATTATAATTTGCAATGACTGACGGTCACGCAATAAAATTTATTGATTGATTCATAATACTTCAATTTGGACACTGAAATAACTCAGAAATAAAAATGAAATAAGAGACTTTTGAGTAGGGATCTGCGAACACCGGGGGGGTTTGGTGTTCGGCCCGTTCGGGATTCTCCCCCCCTGAAACCATTTGGGTTCTGGCTGTTCGGCCCGAACCTGTTTGGTTTCACCAAATCCATTTGGGAGAGGTGGGGGAACCCAGTTTTCCTTCCCCCCACCAGGCTGCATGGGTGGAAGGGGCGCCGGGGGTCACTCCCCCCCCCCCCAGCCTGGTAAAAAAATTTTTTTTAAAGCACAAAAAAACCTCAGCCCAGGGATCAACCAACCTGGTGGTGGCTGGGCTCTGGCCACGGGTGTGGCAGGTCTGTCTCTGGCAGCACTCCGGAGCACTTCAGGTCTCTTCTAGGCCTTCTGGGAACTGAAGGAGGGGCCAAAAGCCCTCCTTCAGTACCTGGAAGGCCTAGAAAAGGCCTGAAGTGCTCCAGAGTTCAGTTGGACCGGCCACCATTGCTACCGGTGGACCCAAGGCCGGAGGCCTGGCACCACCTGGTTGGTCGATCCCTGGGGTGGGTTAAAAAAATAAATAAATTACCAGGCTGGGCAGAGTGGGAGGGAGGTGATCCCCAGCACCCCTTCTACCCACACAGCCTGCAGGGGGGAGGGAAAACCAGGTGCCCCCATCCCCCATCCAAATGGGTTCAAAACCCAAACTTTGTTCAGCCGGTTCAGGCAGGGGGCAATTTGGGTTCAGGGTGTTCGCAAACAGCCCGAACACCCCGGGCTCAGACCGAACACTAAACCCCCAAATTCTGTTCGCACATCCCTACTTTTGAGTGATGTGATTTTTTTTGTTAAATCCATATTTAAATTGCCAACATGACTGCCAGATTTTTAAAAAACCACCTACATCTAGTGCCTTTCTTGATTGGAATAGATTGAATTAAGCAAATGCTTTACTTTTATTCAGGAACACATTTCCTATCCTGAAAAATTGTAACATCTCCTGCTCTCTTTGCTTATCGTTAGATCAAGCTTCTCTTGTTTGTTTTGTTCTGTTGACTTCAATGAAGTAAGGATTTCACCTCCTCATTATTCCAGCTGCAGCAACTCTGTAGCTTGTACTTCGTACTTCCCATTTTAAATAATTCATATATCTCTTAAGGACTCATAACAGTGTTCAAAGTTAAATATAAATGAATCCAAGGATAGTAGACCTGCCATACTGGATCAGCCCAGTTATCCATCTAGCCCAGTATCCTCTTTCTAGCAATGGTCAATACCAAATTCTTGAGGGAACCATACAGAACAAGGACATATAAGGAATGATCAATTTTCTGCCATTTGCTCCCAGCTTCTAACAACAAGAGAGCATAGCTGCCAAAAATTTGTATATAATATATAAGGCTTGGAGGAATCTTATTGATATTCTACTTTTAGAGAAACATGCTTGCACAAAAAAAAAGCAAAGCTCTAGGTCTTTCCCTTTATCGTACATTGCTGATATAGTTGTTGTTTGCTAATTACCTGGCATAAGACCATGGTGAAAATTACAGATGCAAGTTTTGGTCTGACACTATGTTTTAAATATTTTAAGGAAGTCTACCCAGCTGCCATTTGGACCTGGTGCTTTTCAGGTTTGGGGTTTAATAACTGAGCATGTTCTTTCCCTCTGAAGTGATTAAACGTATGACAGAGTTTGTTAATCCCTCGGGTATCTTCTGTATGTCTCAAGGTCTTAGAAATACTTCTTTGTTGTGGGAAATTAGATAGGATATTACCACATCAGAAATTCCAGAGACCCTACATGTTCTGAAGTGAAAATCTATACATTTTGCTAACACTTGGCTATTGTTTGTGGGGCTGAGAAGCATAATATCTGTCGCTGTTCTATTTTCTAGAGGTGTGCACCACAGGCTCGTGTCATTTTCATTTCATATTTCATTTTCATTATTTAACTCTGTCATTTTCGTTTTCATAAATATAAAATTGTCTTTTTCATGCTTTCCTTTTCCTTTTCCATTGGTTTCAATGGAAAACACATTTTCGACTGTACTGTTTTGTTTTTCACTATATGTGGTTGAATCTTGGGGTGAATATACCTCCAATGGAAGGCATTATGTTTACCAAATTCAAAAAAGATTGAATAAAGGAATCAAATTTTATAAGCAGTTGAATTATTATTATTTTTTGGGCAAAAATCTTCATAGACGTACTTAGCTGTAACTTCTTTGCCTCACATTTAATATAGATGAAACTTGGCATGTTTATACTGTTTCCCATATTTACTATCTCTGCCAACATTCAGAAGGATTGGATAAAGGGTCCTGGTGGTATAAGCAATAAACATATAAATATATCTCTGACTGTATCATCTTTGTCTTTGTAGTCCAACCAGTGTACATGAAATTTGTAAGGGATGTATATCACACGTTCAGGATTGTCTCTGCTAAATATCAGAAAGATTTGAAAAAGGATCCCAATTTTATATGCCTGCACAGCATATGCAGAGAAGGAGCCTATGCCAGGGATTCTCTTACGTGTCACTGTGGTATAACATCGGTTTGCGATGCCAATTGGCCAGCATAAATGTCAACCAAATATCCTCATTCTGTGCTGTGACCATCCCAACATCTCTTCCCCACTTGTTACTGGGAAGTCAGAAGCATCTGTTTAGGAAAGAGACAATAGAGATTCTCTCATGTCATCTGTCACAGTGCTGCAGGATGTGATTGTGATGATAATTGGCCAGCCTTGATGTGTAAACTAGGTTTCCTGATTGTTGGAATGCTATCCCCAAACTCCCAGTTATGTCCCTTCTATGCCCGCCTCGAAGCCACTACCAATTGGTCCTGTAAAGCTGGAAGCTTGCAGTAATTGGCCAGTGAATGTGTTTGTCAGTCTTTTGGGTTGCTCCACATCCTCCCTCCTACAGTCTCTCTCCCACTGCCATTCCCGGTGCCTGCCTCTGACTGGCACTGCATGTGCTGTTATTTATATGAATAATGGTCTTCACGTGGACAACTGCTTATAAAATTGGGTCCCTTTATCAAAGTGTTCTGTAGTTTGGCAGATATGAGAGGAAAGGTATATGATACATTTCTGACAAATATCATGTAAACAGGATGGAATATACAAATGTTACAGCTGGAAATGTATTTTCAAGTTAATGTCTTATACCATCAGGACCCTTTATCCAATATTTCTGAAACCTGGCTGGAGTGCTAAACTTGTGGAGGGACATAATATTTACAGGTTTCATGCAAATTGCACAGAAGATAAAGAAGTTGTAACCATGAATGTGTATGGAGCTTTTCTTAAAATCAAAACATTGATTTGCTTCTAAAATCAGTTTCCTTTATCTAATCATTTCAAAATTAGGTACACTTATTGTCCTCCATTGGGGGTACTATCTCCCAAAGTTCCATCAAAATTGAATAAGAAACAAAAACGTTATAGCCAGAAATATATTTTTCCATTTTTTCCCTTTATTTCAAAAACAAAATGTCATTTTCATTTCTATTTTCATATTATTTTTCCTTTTTTTCTTATAATAATAATGAAAACAACAATTTTGTTATCATTACTGTAATAACAAAAATGACATGAACAACCCTAGTATTTGCTTTGACTTGTTAAGTTTAATAATTATTTTATCATTCAATAAATTGTCTCAGTTCTTCTGCAGCTTTAGAAAGGGCTCTTAACCCTAGCAAGTTGGACATGCCCACTATACTAATACAGTGTTGGGGTCAAACAGACCCCAATTAAGCCATAAATAAAAACCAACAAACAGGGAGGTTAATTTGAAACGGACAACAGGTGTCTAGAAAAAAAATACACTATATTAAGATTTTGTAGGGGGAGGATGGGAATAGGAATAAAAGAAAAGACCGCAGGGGTCAGTAATATCCTACGATAGCCACATTGTTAACACTAGCAACTACACAGGAATAGCAGCTGAGTTTTCCGCTTGGGTACCAAAGGTTTACCAAGCAGTTAGTGATTCTATCTCTAATTATCTCTGTATTCCTCTGAGGTGGTTACATGGAGTCGGATATCTGCTATTAGATAGCAACCTTACTGCAAAAAGGTCAATTTAATGTTAACGTTGAGTCCTACTCAACCTAAAGGGTCACTTAGCAAGTAAATGGAGGGGTCTTAAGCACACTTTGTATTCCTCTGAGAGGGCTCCATGAAGTCTCCTGATATGCCTTAGATAACCACCTTACTGCAAACAGGTTTTAATCTTAACCCTTACAGAACAAAAAGGTCACTTAGAAAGTAAATGGAGGGACCCAATCAGTAAGATTCTAACTGCAAAAAAATATACAACTCAATTTATGTTTTTAAAGTTGTTCTTTTGCTTGGGGGTATAATATATCCCCAAAAGCCTTTGTAGTGATATTTTTGAACACACAAAAATGTCATTAATGAAAAAAGACAAAATGCTATATTTCTTTCTATTTCCATTTGTTGTGAGAAAAGCAGGAAGGAAGGTTCTGGTTCAAGCATTTAAAGAAATAATATATATTTATTTACTTTTAACAGCATTTTGGGGATCTATATTACGCCCAGCACCCCTAGGCGCATAGTACTTTCAGTTTCCCATGCACTTCAATTGGGGTCAAACTGACCCCCAGCAGCATCAGAATAAAAACCTTAATTAAAAAAAAAATTACAATGGGGAAGGGGCATCAAACACCGCAGGGTAATTGGGCCCATAATGGTTGACAAAGTAATGGAGTATGGAGTAGTAGAAATTTTCTAAAAACGTTTGGCTAACTCTTTTGTACCCCTCTTGGGTCAGTTAGACCCCACCTATCGGCCTAGGTTTAAAATGTGAAAAATCTCTTTCTGTTTATGAAGGATCACAATTATCTCTATTGTATTCTCTGAAGGTAGGCCTAAAGCAAACTTCAAATCTGTACCTGACATAGGCAGCTAATTGTGTACCAGGGGAAACAAGTAATTATAAATTTGTCTTCCTGGGTACTAACTTGAAGGGTACAGCCAGGTGGCAGGAGTGTGTGGGACTAGATGAAGTGATTTGTAGAGGTGTACACCAGGCCCCCATGTCATTTTCATTTTTCATTTTCATTTTCTATATTCAAAAATGTGATTTTCGTTCTCGTTATTAATGACAATGTTGTTTTCATTTTCATTATCATTTTTGTATCTTTTTTATATCGATTTCATTATTGGTATCATTTTCATTATCGGTATCGGTATCATTTCAAATGAAGATTTTATTTTTGGTATTGGTATCGTTATTGATTCCCGTGTACAACTAATATTTATCTAAATCTAAGGGAGACAGGGGAAGGGAAAAGGAAAACTATCTATTATATAATCAGTTTTTTTTTTAATATATATATATATTATATATATATATACACACACACACACACACACACAAAACCTATCTATATATAATGTACAGGGGGAGAAGGGCAGCAAAAGGGAGAAGGTAAAATGTAGGGTATGAGGAAAGAAAGGTATTGTCGACGCATCTGGAATTAAACAAAGACAACCATGTTGGGTTTAAAAGACCACACTCTTTATTCAAATTGGAATTAGGCATGGTGGGGGTAATTGCCCACAGGCAATTCAGGTCCAGTGCCAACATCTGTAACTGGGTACGTAACAACCCCAACAAAGGGGAGGCTTGGATGTACCCTCCAGAGCCCCCCTTTAACTACCTAACTCAAATGTCTCCCCTCTGAGGTTGGCTAACGGTTGCCTCCAGAGGGGACGAAGTCCTTCTGGACCCGAGCCAAGGATTTAAGTTACCGCCAGCTTGGGGACTGCTCATATCCCTTCCCGCCTTTGCCAGTAACTCACCTTGGGAGGTTAACCCTGTTGCTGGCCACGCCCAGCCTGTACCCCAGTTGTTCCCCCCACATCTCTTAGGGAGATGCCTCTTTTCACTACTTATTCTCAACAACTTGCTACAGCACTGGACCCCTGCAAGAGTGCGACAACATTATAAACATAACTACTTCCCTCCCTCAATTCTAACTACCTGGGATTGATCAGCCAAACTACAATGAAACACTATGAGGATGGCGAAAAATGGGAAAAATGATTTAGCCCAATTACGTTTTCTCTTTAAAATTCCTTCCTGGCCCTTATAAGGCAACCGTTTAAGACCCGTAGTATCTCTGGGAGGGAGTGTTGGTGGTTTACAAGTTAACCGCGGTGCCCTGAATGCCACCGCCAGAGACAATGGGCGGGAAGGCCCCCTGTGCAAGAGGTGACGCATCCAGTGCCCCAGGAGGGGCAAGACTTCAGCCTTTCTCCCCCCCACACCTTGCTCCATTCCTCTAATGGAGTGTGACAAAAGCCCCTGGTGGCCGCCTAATAAGGCTGGCCAAGGGCAGGTGCGTAGCTACCATGGTGCAGGGGGGCTCAGTTGCACGCGGGCCCATGCCTGTGGGGGCCCATGGCCGGCCGGAGCATCATGGCCCCGCTGTGAGAGGGCCCAACCACCGCCGCCGGCCACCCTTGCAGTTGCTGCCTGCCGCTTCCCCCCTCTGCAGCTTGGCAAGGCAAGCCGGGTCCTGGGCCCTTGGGAGGGAAAGCAGTGCAGTACTGAAGCTTGCCTCCTTTCCCTCCCCAGTCAGGCTAGGATGCAGTGTTGCAGCTCATTGCCTCCTCTCCCTCCTCGGCCGGGCTAGGACATAGCGCGGGCAATTTTTTTTGAAAAAAACAACAACTGCCCACAGACTCTCCACGGAGGTGGTGTTGCTCCAGTGACTTGCGCTGCCTCCCTGTGCGCCTGCAAACCAAGTCCCAGTGTGGACTCTTCAGGGACTGGGTTTGCGGGTGCAGGGAGGTAACGTGTGAGTCCCTGGAGGAGAAATACTGCTGCCGTGCAATGGGGACCCCCGGGCCCAGCCTCAGGTTAGTGGTGTGTGCCCCCGCTACCTGCCCCCGGGCCCCCTTCCCTCCTGCCTCCCCAGCCTGCAGTGTGCTCCATCCCCCTTCCCTCCTGTCCCACCCTCAGCCTGCCCCATCCCCCTTCCCCCCAGCCTGCCCCCACCCCTCCCAGTTTTTCCCCTCCCCTTCCCTCCTGTCCTCCCAGCCTGCCCCC
>QEPC01005559.1:606530-617960 GCA_003113815.1 Sphenodon punctatus | reverse complement strand
GAGAGAGCGAGTTGTCCTACTGGAGTCCCATCCACTTACTGGATGAGATGCTAGTAGGAGGGTTCTCTCAGTCTCCAAGTGGTAGGGTTTTACTCAGCAGCAAGGAGTTCCCAGTGTAAACTAATGTTCTACCCATCACATCTTAATGCTGAAAACTCTTTGTTGCTGGATTTTGGGAGGCTCCGCCTACAATGGACAAACCCCTCCCTCGAGCTGTGCCAGCCATAAGGTTCCGCGTGGCACTGAGACGGATGCCAGGGATGGGCAGGCCCTTCCCTCCCTTAAGCCCCGCCCCTCCCATAAGCCCCACCCACTTTGGGTTTTCAGAGCATGCAAGCGCGTGCTTTGCACGCGTGCACGTGAGGGGCCCATAACTAAGGCTTGAGCCCAGGCCCTTCTCAACCTTGCTACGCCCCTGGCCAAGGGCCCTTGGTGGTAATACCTAATAAATAAATAAATAAATAAATTATACAGTGAGGACTAGGGAGTATTTTTTTATGTTCAAGCACCACAGTTCTGTAAATGTAACCTGACAAGTAGAACTCTCACTGAAAGGAGAGAAAAAGCCGGACCCTCCCATTATAAAGGGTTGTAGTGCCCACCCCCAGAGCCCCTCTGATTGGTTGTGGGAGGCAGAAGGCATTGAGAAATAACAGAGTGCCATGAGACTGCTGGGGCCTGCGTGCACTGCTCTTTGGCCAGCAATACATCCATCAGATACTGCTGAGCTGATCGCCCCTCCCAACACAGGCACAGTTCAAGAGTTCAACTCTGTTAAGACTCTAAGATGTCTGCTTCCTCCTCCCCTCTCCACATTTTCCCTCCAAAACCCAGCTGCGACAGCACTAATTAGAACAATGGTAACATTGTCATTTTCATTTCTCATTATCGCTTCTCGTTTCTCATTTTCATTTATCATTACCATTTATTGTTTTCATTTATCAATATTATTTTTGGTATCATTTTTGGTATTCTAGGTTTTTGTTTTTGGTATTCTCAGTTTTCGTTATCATTGTTATTTTCGGTTGTCATTTTTGTTATTGCAATAACGAAAATGAAAATGACAATTTTCGTTATCGTTATTGCAATAATAATAATAATTATTATTAACAAACATTTATATAGCGCCAGCAGTGTACATGACACTTTACAAAGTAATAAAATAGACACGGTCCCTGCCCCTAGGGCTTTCAATAATGAAAACAACATGCACACCCCTCAGTAACAGCAGTAGATAGGTCAGCTGCATGTATACATGCGCTACCTAAGGCCAGTGCATGCACCTGGCTAGTTAGCTTAGACCCCAGGCCATTCCAAGCAGCCACCACCACTGCCCAGATCATTGCAGCCCTCTGACACCAGGTAAACAGAGCAGTAGGGGTGTACAGAACTTACTTTTCCTTGTTTATATTTTATGGGATAAAAACCCATCTGTTTTTTTGGAGGGCTTCATAACAACCCTCTTTGTTTTCATTTTATTTTTTGTTTAATTTTATTATAAATAATTTTTAAAATGATTTTTAAAAATTACTGCACATCCTCAAATGGCCATCTGGCTATTCAGTGCACATGCTGCTCTTTTCTAAAAAAGCGTCGGCAGTGTCAGTGCTATTTTGAAAAAGGGAAGACAGTCTGTTCATGTGCAGACTGGCTGGTCTTATCCAAAATAGTGCCAATGCTGCAGCACCATTTTGGAAACGGGTGTTCATGTGCAGATTGGTTCAGTAGCCAACATGCAAAAACCAGCTTCCCTTTTCCAAAATGGCACCAACACAGCCAGCGTGGCAGCGCCATTTTGGAAAAGGACACACATGTACAGAATGGCCCCAACAGCCATTTTTGCATGTCCAGTGATTTTTAATTATTCATAAATTTTATTTTCTATTAAAATAGGTTGTGGCTGTGGGGGGGAGTGCATTTCAGTAGTTACATCTTTTCTAGCGACTTCGTCCATATCTCTCAGACTCTGACCTTGCCACTGTCATCCATGCCTTCATCACCTCAAGGCTGGATTACTGCAATGCTCTCTACGTGGGGCTGCCCGAGAAGTTGATCTGGAAACTGCAGCTGGTGAAGAATGCCATGGACCGACTCCTTATGGGGGTGGGTTTCAGGGAGTACATGACACCTGTGCTCCGGGCTCTGCACTGACTGCCTGTAAAGCACCAGGCCTGGTTCAAGGTGCTGGTTTTGACCTTTAAAGCCCTTTACGGCCTGGGCCCTGCTTATCTGAAGGACCGCCTCACTCCCCATGTGCCCATTCAACCCCTGAGATCATCTGTGGGAGCCTTTTTGGGGTTGGCGAGATGGGAATGTTGGATCTTTTTCAGTGGCTGCCCCTGTGCTGTGGAATGTGCTCCCAGAGGAGGCTAAGTTGGCCCCACTCTCCAGTCAGTTTGACATTTATGTAAGAGCTGGCTGTCCCGCCAGGCCTTTGGCGAGGGAGGATGGTGGTTTCTCCCTGAATATGGAATTTTTTAACTTTTAGAATTGTTTTATTGTATTATTGTTTTATACTGTTGTTCGCCACCCCGAGCTGCCCTGTGGGCAGGAGGGGCGGGATAAAAATCTTTTATAAATAAAAAATAAATAATATAAATATAATGAATTTGATGAATTCCATATTTCCACTGAATATTACTACCAGCCCTGCCCTTTATTAAAATTTAGCAACCAGAATGAAGGGGGGGGCGATTTCAAAGGACCAGCGATATACAAGAATACTCTTAGAGAAAGATAACACTGTATATTACTTAAGGTCTTTACGTTACCCCATTGGGGTTTAGTGGGACTGAGGTGCTGCATAGGCATTCTTCTAGATCACTCAGAGGTAAGTTTAATTGTAGAGGAGACAAGTAAAATAGAAAGCACCACTATGAAGTACAAATACAAACTTGGGCTTAATTTTCTTGTTTAATTACTTGCATTTTATCCATTAAAATACATTTTGCTAGATCACAAATGAACTACTGTCAAAAGTATTCCCTATTCCTACCTGTGTGCAAATCCCTCTTTCTCTACCTGATGTATATAAGAGGGGTGTGCAATTTGTTCTTTTTTTTTTTTTTTAATCACTAAAACAAATGAGACCCCATTCATTTTGGTAATTAAAATACGACAACAAATGACAAAGGTAACCAAAACATATGAAAATGAGGGAGAAAGCATCTGTTTTCATTATAAAAATAAAAAATCAATGCCCATGTGAAAAATGGCCACCAGGGCTTTTCTGCACATGCTCGCTCTTTCCCAAATTGGAGCCGGTATGGTGCCAACACTGCTGGCCCTATTTTGGGAAAGGGCATGCATGCACAGAACAGCCACAGTAGCTACTTTGTGCATGCTCAGTGTTTTTTCATGTTTTTAATATATTTAAAATTTAATTTTTTTTTAGTGAAATGCGCATGCATAGGGCTTGCTAGGAAGGAGAAGCCCAAGCTCCGCAACCCCCAGTTATAAAACAAGCCAAAAACCTGAATAAAAAGTAAAAAAAAAAATCCTTGAAAGAACAGATATGCCGGGCAAACACAAGAGCAAGCAGAAAATCTCTCAGGCAAACACCTTAGAGAGATTCTGCCAGAGGAAAGAGACGGCAGGACCTGTGGAGCATGAGAAAGTGGCCCGGGGATTCAGCAGGATGCCAAATTTACCTGAGGCCGGGGAAGACTCAGCCTCTTCAGATTCTGGTGAGGAAGCAGGGGAAAGAGGGTCTGAGATGGAGGAAGCCCTTCTAGCTGAAGCCCTGGGAAGCTCTGGCAGGTGGAGAGAGGGGGAAGGTCCCGGAGGGACAAAGAAAGCTAACGGAGGCAGAAGCAATCCCCAGAGGCCTGGGGAGTGAGGAGCAATAACGGTTGTGAAAAAAAATGCGCCAAAATCCCATGAGAGAGAAGAAGTCACAGAGGGCTCAGAGGCAGAGGCAGAAACAAATGAGACCCCGGTGAACAAACTGATTCTCCAAATGAGAAAAGAAATTCTTGGAGAAATGAGAAGAATTAAAGGGGCAATAGATGAAGGAAATAAAAAACTGGAGGTACTGACAAGAAGAACAGAGGTAACAGAGGGCAGAATTTCCTCTTTGGAGGATCATGCCCTGGACACTGATGGCACCATTAACAAACTAAAAAAAGAAACAGACTTCTTAATGCAAAAATGCGAGGAGCTAGAGAACCGCTCCAGAAAGGTGAACGTGAGAATTCATGGTGTAAAAGAAGCTGAGGGGGCTGAAAATGTAAATGAAATAATAGGGACATTAATCAGGGAGAATTTTCCTGATAAAGAACATCTCCATATCCCACGTATTGATAGAGCCCACAAGGTAGGGCACCCTAGGCAGAGAAATACTGAGCCCCCCCACCCTATCATAGTGAAATTCACCCTTTACAACATTAAAGAGCATCTTCTGCAAGCTGCCAGCGTCAAAAGGAGGCTAATGTACCAGAAATACCCAGTCAGAATTCTGCCAGACTATGCAGTACAAACAGTTAAAAGAAGGATGAGATTGAATAAATTCTTTGGGGCTATGCTAGAAAAAAATCTCAGCCCTAGAATCATTTTTCCAGCACAGCTCCAGATCATATATAAAGGGGAAAATTAAATCTTCGATGCCACAGAGGATTTGGAATCCTTCCTGCACTCAATATCAGCGGTGACAAGAAATAGCAATGAGGAAGCAGCAGAATGAAGAGGAGAGATCCTCTGAGCAGGAAAGGAGTAACATTTCTGCTGCATCCATTTGGGAGCCCCAGTTTAAGAATAGTGCCCCTGAAGAATACTAGAGAGGGGACGTTGGCCCATTAAAGGGCTATTTGGGCACAGGCATTTTCAGTTTCCAGGCAGGGAGATGAAGTGCACCGTGGAAGAGGGGGGTTTTGATGCTCATTCAAAGATGTGTGAAGTGTCTCTTTGATGTGGCTGATGACCAGAGAGGGAAGCCTGTGGACGGGAAGAGCAGTTTTTTGAATTATATAAAGAGGCTTTACAGAGTTCTAAAGTTAGGGGCAGTCTGAGGGAAAAGAACTGGCAGAAAGAAAGAGGGGATTTTGTTATATGGGAAGGAGGGTATAACCCATGACATAGACAAAAGGTTGGTGTGCAGAAAATGGTTGGAATTAGAAGGCGGGGGAGGGCTTAGAAAGGGGCAAGAAAAAGGAAGAATCCCAGAGTTCCGGTAACTACACCAGATCTTCTAAGGAGAGGGGGAAGGTATAAGGGAGAGGGGGGGCAGAGGGAAAGGAAGTTGAGGAGAGTTGGTTTTAGTTTGTGTTGAAGTTTGAAAATGTTTTTGAAAGTTGAAGAGTTTACAATAGGCATGGGCGAACAGACCGCGGTTCAGGTTCAGCCATTCGGTTCAGCCATGTTCGGTTTGTGCGTTTGGCAATTCACCAGGTTTGGGTTCGGCCAAAAAAATAATGCGAGAGTCGGAAATCGTGCCGGAAACCGGAAATTCGAGTGCGTGCGGAGCTGTGTGGCAAGTGAGTGTGTGTTTGACTCGGTGGCTGCTCGGTTTGTGTGTTTTGGCTGTGATTGTGTTGGGTTTGGCTGTGCTGTGTGTTTGGGTGGTTGGTGTGTGTTGTGGGTGACTGTTTGGGGTGTGAGTGACTGAGTGTTTGTTTAAAAATAATTTAAAAAAATAATGAAGGAGGCTGTAGTGCTGATCCCCCGACTGGGGGCCAACTTGCCGGTTGAGGAGGAGGTGGTGGTAGCGGTCGAGGTCGCTGCCCCTACTGCTACAACTCACGTGGCACTGGTGACTTTCTCCTCAGATGAGGAGGAAACGGTGGGCTCTGGAGGTGCTGCCAGGTTTGTAAACTTTTTTTTTACTTTGAGGACAAGAAAGGCTCTATCTGTTAGAGCGAGCTCACTGGTGTGCGGGTGGGTGCGTGGGTGGTGGGCATCAGTCAGGCACAAACAGTGGACATCAGTGAGTGGCAGTGGATGTCTGTCACAGAGCGAGAGGGTACTGTAGTGTGGGGGGCTTTGGCATGAGCAGCACCCCCACCCAAACATGTGCCAGGCAGCAAGGGTCTCCACTCTCCAGTTGCCATCCCATTCCCTACGCACCCTCAAATAAGGGCAGGGTCTTTCCTCCACCCAGGGTCACATCTCCCATCACCATCCCTAGCACCCCAAGTAGGGCAGGATTTGCACGTGCCAGCCAGGGTGTAAGGGGTGGGGCAGAGGAGCACGGGTGGATACTGGGCCAAGGGGAGGGCACGGGGCCAGGGACAAGGACTTCAACTTGGGGCCATCTCTCCGCTGGTACGCTGGGTTACCAGTAATCCCCTCAGGTTGTCGGGTGGGCTTTCCTCCGTTCAGAAGGCAATCCATGTCATCATAGGGGAAGAGAGAATGTGCCACCAGGAGTCTAGCAAGAGAGGGGGGAAACCAGTTACTCTCCACAACACACTGCCCTGGGCACCAAAGTGAGGTGGGGGAAGGGGATCCAGGTGGGAAGGGTGACGGGGAGGGGGCCGGGGTGTAGAAGAGGAGGGGAAGGAGGACACGGGGGAGTTCTGGGGAGGAGGGGGTCTGGGAGCACACGCAACAGAAGGAAGGAATGGGGCGCAGGAACACGGGTAACAAGGAACACTAGAACCACGGGCCAATCAGGGTCTATGAGGATAGGGGTGCAAGGAGGCTTCAATCACAACAGTCTCACACAGTGGGGGGAGGGGGAACAAGGAATAGCAAGGCAAGGTACAAGGGACTCTCAACACTCTCCACCACACCACAAACACACCAAGAACTAAGCTTTCAGAAACGAAGATCAGGGGCCAGCTTCTCTCAATTATTACCGGCGGGAATCTGACACCCCACCGGTGCTTTTATCTACTTCCTGCTTCCCCCCAGGTGACAGCCCTTGTGTATAACTTAAGGCCCTGCCCCCCGCAGAGCATGCTCTGCCACCAGGCGCTCACTGCGTCGGGGCGGGGCTGGAGTTGCGGGCTGGAACGTGCCTGGCTGTGGAGGGGGCGGGGTTTGTGGGGTTGGCTGGAGAGCATCCTGTTGCTGTGGGGGCAGGGGCTGGTGAGTGCTCGGGGCTAGTTCTTTCTGTGCCGGCCTTCGGCTCACCCCCGTCTGTCTTCTCACCCTCCGCAGCCCCCCCTGGGTCCCCCACCGCTGAACCCCACCACGGCATTGTGCTGTGACACAGGGCCTTCCTAGTTGCAACCCCAAGCACCCAAAGGAGGGCAGGATTTGCACATGCCAGCCAGCCAGGGTCTCTCCATTGTCATCCCAAGCAGCACCCCAGGGAGCGCAGGATTAGCATGTGCCAGCCAGGGATTTTCTAGTTGCAATATCTAGCATCCCCTAGCACCCCTGGGAGGGCAGAATTTGCATGTGCTTTACTGCTTTCTAGTTGCCATCCCTAGCACCCGAAGTAGGGAGGAGTAGAGGCATCATCATTAATGCATGATATTACTTTGGTGTTCTTAATGTGTTCCCATTTCAGAGAGGAATCAGATGCTGGCCCCAGCATTGCTGCCAGGACCATGCCAAGGAGGAGGACTACCCCTAGGCATAGGCAGAGGTCGCCACAGCCAGCCACACCCCCAGACATTCGGCGCCAGACGTCGGATATCTGGAGGTTCTACCAAAAGGGTGACGGAACTGCCACATGCAAGGTACGGCACGAGGACTGGAACAACAGGGAATGAATTGCCCTATGACCTGTTAGGAATGGAAGTCCCCTGCAGAGAGAGATTGGATGGCCACCCCAGTCCACCTACTTGTGGAGATAAAATGCAGGCAAGGCTTGACAGACCATTGGTCTGACACAGTATAGCACTTCTTATGTTCCTATCTTTTTCTCCTCCTTTTAGATCTGCCAAAAAATAGTCTGGCGCCAGAGGGAGGGGACCATGTATGGGCTAATAAACCACATTGAGTGGAGGCATGGACTCAGAGTGAGGTGGCTGGGTGAGGAGGAGTCTGAAGTTATGCCCATGGAGCCTCAGAACCAGAAGAGGGGTGGGAGGCAACCTGAAAATGGAGGCATATAAGCCCTTCCCCATTCCCCCCTCCAGCCCTGACGTGGAGACCCCCATGCCCCCGGAGGATGCACAGGTCAAGGCCCTTCAGACCAAGTTGCGGCGGGCCACCATTGGTCATTTTGAGGCAGTCAAGCGCTCCTCTGCCGACCTGGAGAAGTGTGTGGTGGATCAGCTGCAGGCAGTCCAGGCGGAGTGGCAGAAGGTGGAGGCATATGACCAGTATGTCTCCACCGAGCTGTGCCGCGTACAGCTGTACCACCGGGCGGTCTCCAAGTGGCATAGTGAGCTGAAAGAGTTGGTGGAGTATGCCGTGGTCAACAGCGTGGTGGACTCCTCCGAGGTGGCTGGCCCTCAGGACTGTGAAGCATTCCAAGGCCTGTTGCCATTCCCCCAGTTACCGGGGGATAGGAACAGTGGCAGCAGAGACTCTTAGTTTTAGTTTAATTTATAAGTTTCCTTTAAATGTTTGCTTTTGTTTTATAAAAAGTTGTTGTTGTTGTTGTTTTCCTGTATTGTAAATAGTTTTAAGTAAGGTTTTTATATTTATTGTTACAGGCTTCGTTTAAGCTGTCCAATCTTTTATTCCTATGTGCTGAATGTCTGGCTGGCAGGTGACAGAATCTCATACAGCTTTTCGATCCCTTCCAGCAGCACCTGCCACCTCATGTAGCGTAGTTATTAACCCAAAGATGTGCTGTGCCAGCAGCAGGGTCTCAACTAGCAGAAAACCCCCCAGGAGGTGCAGGGTTTGTGTTTGTGTGGGTAGGTGTGACAGAGAGAAAGAGAGACAGGCTCCTTGGCAGCGGGCAGCAGGCGGTGGGAGCGGGTGGTCAGAGGGTCTTTTAGTTACAGCACCCAGATTCAGCGGGCATCCGTGGGTGGGTGCAGACAGAGGAGTAGGCTTTGGGGGAGGGGGGCCAGGCTGGCGTGCAGGCAGAGGGCTTCTGGATGCAATGGAATGGAATGCAGCCCCCAGTGACTGGAATGATGGTCCCATAATCTCATTGATGGTCCCTGGGACAGGTGGGCATGACTGAATCAGGGATAGTGGAATGACAGCCTAAAGTCTATGGGGCATACTTCATTTCATCAAGCAATAGGTGGTAGCAGGGCAGCAGGTCCAGGGACACACACAGGCAGGCAGGCACATATAATATGTTGTGGGTTACATTCCATCTCATTATGGTAGGTTTGCTGTGTGCTGGATGTGGGCAATGGGCATTAATGGGTGCATGAGCACAGATGGGAGTTCTTCCTGGTTCTGGCAAGTGGCAGCCAGGATATACCTACCTCTCCCCCACTAACCCCCATCTCCCTCTTTCTAGCTGGGAACCTCTCTCTCTCCGGCCATATAGTCTCGGTGACAGCATGGGTGGGATCGTGTCTGTCTTTCCTTCAAACAGTGGGTGGACTCTCTCTCTCTCTCTCTCTCTCTCTTTCTTGGCAGCAACCTGGGCGAGCAGACAGGCACCTTGGCATGAGAGGCAGGAACGCGGGCTAAGGCATGCTTTGAGCTTTGCGACAACCTGGGGTACAGAACACTTGACACAGACAGCATATAGGTCTAGCAGCAGCAGCTGTTTCTTTATGCCATGGCATCATGGCACAGACAGCATATAGGCCTGGCCTGGGGGCCATTGGCACTGGAAGAAGCAGACATTGGTGGCCATGGTACAGAACCATTGGCACAGATAGCATATACGCCAAGGATCTCTTAGTCGATCCAAAGAGATAGGCAGGCGTTGTTGTGAAGGGACCGGCTGGTGCTTGGGAAGGGGAGGGGTAGGCAGAGCCCCTGGGGCTGGTTCTGGGGCTGGAGTGGCTGCTTCTCGATGAGGTGGAAAGACATCACAGTGTGCGAGGAATGATGGCCCCAGACCCATCACGGTGGGTCCCAGGGCTAAGGTGGCAGCTTCTGGGTTTGGGCCACAGTCCTCCCTGCCTGTAACTTGGCCCCTGGACCCTGATGGCTGCTTTTATTGATGTATTTTATATTTATATTTTAAGTAATTTTAATTGTTTTTATTACTGTTGTTAGCCGCCCCGAGCTGCATTGCAGGAGGGGGCGGGATATAAATTTGTAAAATAAAATAAATAAATATAATGGTGGGTCCCAGTGCTGGAGTGGCTGGTTCTGAATGAGGTGGAAAGACATCACAGTGTGCGAGGAATGATGGTCCCAGACACATCACGGTGGGTGCCAGGGTTAATGTGGCAGCTTCTGGATCTGGCAGCTCCAGTAATGCGCTGGAAAGACATCGGAATGTGCAAGGAACGGTGGGTCCTGGGGCTAAGGTGGCAGCTTCTGGGTTTTGACCACAGCCCTCCCTCCCTGTAACTTGACTCCAGGACCCTGATGGCGGGTCCTGGTGCTGGAGCGGCTGCTTCTCGATGAGGTGGAAAGACATCACAGTGTGCGAGGAATGATGGCCCCAGACCCATCACAGTGGGTCCTGGGGCTAAGGTGGCATCTTCTAGGTTTTGACCACAGCCCTCCTTGCCTGTAACTTGGCCCCAGGACCCTGGCAGCACGTCCTAGGGCAGGAGTGGCTGCTTCTCGATGTGGTGGCATGACAGCACCCTGTGTGAGGAATGACAGGTCCAAGAACCTGTGCCACAGACAGCATGGGTGGCATTGGCAGCAGCAGCAGACATTGGGTTGTCTGGGCACAGAACCCATGGAACAGCAAAGACAGCAGCAGCAGAATTTGCCTATACACAGCCCCCCTGGATGGTTGGATTTACCAGGGAATAGTTCCCAATACAGCAGCAGGACAGCAGCAGCAGGATTGTGTTGACACATTTGGATTGGCCAGGTCAGAGCACCCCTGGACCAGCAGAAACAGTGGCGGGATTAACACACCAGTGGTGCACAATCACCCAGGGTTGCCAGGGTAGGCAGAGACAGGCATACGGCCAGTATCAAGACAAAGAACGGACCCTCCAACTGGTGAAATCCTCCCCACAGCTTGAATACCATGGAAGCACAATAAAGATCTACTCAGACCTGGCCCCAGAGACACAGGCCAAGTGCCAGGGATGGTATAAATACATGGACTTCCTGTTAAAAAAAAACAAAAAAAAAACAAACGAAAGCCCCAATTGTTGTTGCCAGTCAACAAGATGAAGGTCTTTAGAGACGTGGAGAGTTTCAAAGCTTTCTTAAGAGCCACTCCGGTGCTGCATGACATGGCCCCGGTAGATGGTGAGGCCTGATAAAATATCTGCCAATCGAAAGGAAAATATTTGCTTTAAACCCAGGTAGCAGGTGTCAGGCTCTGGGGTCGGAGCCTAGGGAAAAGGACGGAGGGGAAGATGAGGGAAGGCAAAAGGGGAGACACAGGATTAGCAAGGGAACCTCTCAGCCGCTCTCTGATATCCAGGAGATAAAGCACTCCACATAAGTACCAGCCAAGCTGGTCTAGGAAGGCATACG
>QEPC01005559.1:562726-594347 GCA_003113815.1 Sphenodon punctatus | reverse complement strand
CCCTACTTCCAAGTTCCCACACCCAGGGATCCTACCTTCATTGAGCTCCAGCGGTCCAGAGGCTTCAGGGCCGGCTGTTGCTGCCAGCTTCAGATGCTGGTAGGCCTTCCGGGGAACTTCTGGGTTTCCCTGGAAGGCCTACCAGCGTCTGAAGCCGGCAGCCACAGCTGGCCCTGAAGCCCCCGGACCGCCGGAGCTCAATGAAGGTACGAGATTCCTGGGTGGGAACTTGGAAGTAGGGTGATCCCTGGGGTGGGATCATACAGTATACTTACCGGCTGCTTCTGGGACGACCGCTGGGGCTGGGGCTGGCTCTGGGTTGCCGGTGGTGGCCTGGAGCTGCAGTGGGACACTCAGGGTGTCCCCTCTTCCACCTGCGCAGCCTGGGAGGGGGAGGGAAACGCGGTTTTTTGGTGGTTTTTTTTTTACATTGCGGCCATTCATTTGAATGGCCGCAATGTAAAAAAAATCCGGTACCAGGAATCTGGGAAATGGTCTGGATTACTGGGTTGAATCTGATAATGCCAGTACGCCCAGTACTGGCATTATCGGATACCGGAAGATCCAGTTTTCCCACCCCTAGCACGTAATACAGCATTTGGATTCACAGCAATGTGATCTAGGGTTGTTGACTGGTGATTTTAATTCAGATCTCACCATTAATTTACGTAGATTAGAAGGCTGACGAAAAGCCACAAAGGGAGGAAGGTTGATGGCTTTTTCAAGATGTGGTGAATTGGCTACTAGGCAGTAGCTTTCTTTAATCGCCAGGTGATACCTCGGAGATGCAGGATGAAAATCCACCACTAAGGGGATGTGGCGTTCTTTGTGAGTTTTTGTCACCACCTTGTAGAGGAGGAATTCTCTTGTTTTTGTAGATGCCAAGTGGATGTTGAAATCTATGACATGGGAGGGTTAGCTTCTAGTAAGTGGATGTTCCTTGAGTTCTTTTATGCATTTGAGGTTTATTTATTTATTTATTTATTTTCCAAATGTATACCCCGCCCCCTCCTGCAACGCAGCTCTGGGCGGCTTCCAACAGTCAACAATAAAAACATTAAAATTCATTTTAAAATATTAAATATAAAATATACCATATAATTGACATTGTTGTTACAGATGCATCTAATACGTAGAGCTAAGCTATCAATGATGTTCTTCTTAATGTGTTTTGGATGACAAGAACTCCAATTTAAATATAGGTGAGCATCAGTGGGTTTACTATATCAGTGGGTTTACTATAAGGATCATCAGTGTTAATCTTGTTTTGCTCAATGTTGAGAAGGACATCTAAAAAGGGAATATAGGAGCTCTCAATGGTGCAGTTGCATGTTTTCAGTGCTTCTTAGACTACAATTTTATTGTAGGATGGAAAGAGTTTAGAAAACTTTTAAATTGTTCAACTGTAGGATTGATTCCAGTTTATAATTCCTGTATCACTGTTTTGTTGCTTACCACCATTATCTGGTCCAAAATCAATAAAATAAAGTAAAACAGAGCTAATATTACTTAAGCAGGCCCTTGCAGTATTTAACATTGCCGACAATCAGAGGATTTTGAGGGATTTAATCTTTTGCATCTAGAGGACATCAGTTTATAGGCTAATTTTGCAACTTTCACTATCTGGTTTTCATGGGGATTTGTTTGACAACAATACTGCAACTTGGCATGAGTATGCCAATTTACTTTATCTTTACTTTAATACTAGTAGAAGCAATACCTCTCTTATCTCAGCTGAGAACTGATATGCAAATAGATAATGCTCCAGATCTTCTATATGGTTGAGATCACAGGAGCATAGTCACAACTTGAAGGGAATACGAGAAAATCCTCACTCTAGAATCTGAGGCCATCGACTGGAGGCAAAATAACATAAAGGCTTTACACACTTCAAAATCCTTCAGTACTGAGCGGTATAGTTCCCCGTCATAGAATAATTTTAAATTCGAATAGAAAGGATCTACTTTATTTATTTATTTATTTATTTATTTAATAGCTTCTATCCCACTCTCTCCAGCCTTACGGCAGCTCGGGGCAACTCACAAACATTTAAAAACAGTATATTAAAAATACATGGAAGGATTACTAAAACAATAAAAAAAACACTAAGAAGAGGTAAAACCACTGGCAAAAACCTCCCCCTCACTCTCCCCCTCCCCCAAAGGCCTGGACAAACAGCCAGGTCTTACAGGCCCGATGAAAGGCCAACAGGCTGGAAGCTAGACAAGCTTCCTCTGGGAGGGAGTTCCACAGCTGCGGTGTGGCCACCGAGAATGCCCTCTCCATCGTGGCCTCCTGGTTCAGCCGGGGGACCGCCAAGAAGGTGTCCCAAGTAGACCGCAGAGGTTGCTCCATGGCCCTGGGAGTGAAGTGGTCTCTCAGGTAGGAGGGGCCCAGACCATGTCGGGCTTTAAAGGTCAAAACCAGCACCTTGAATTACATCCAGAACACTATAGGCAGCCAGTGCAGAGCCCAGAGCACTGGTGTAATGTGCTCCCTACAGCCCATCCCCATCAGGAGATGGACCATCGCGTTCTGCACCAGCTGCAGCCTCTGAATGATCACCAAGGGCAGCCCCACGTAGAGCACATTGCAGTAATCCAGCATTGACGTGATGAATGCATGTATGAGGGTGGCCAGGTCAGAGCTTGAAACATATGGCTATATCCTCTGCACAAGATGCAATTGGCAGGAGGCTCCCTTTACCACTGCCTCCACCTGACAATCCAGGTGGAGGCCAAGGTCCAACAGAACCCCCAAACTCTGCCTCTTCGGGTCCATTGGGGGACAGATCTCCACAAGGGGAGCCTTCACCTCTGCTTCCCTACCCACCAATATCACCTCCAGTCTGCTCCATCTCATCCAGTCATTCACTGCTAGCAGGAACCGGGAAAGCACCGAGACTGCAGGACCTGGGTTCATCAAAAAAGAGAGGTAAAGCTGGGTGTCATCAGAATGCTGGTGGCAGCGCAAACCAAACCATCTCACAATCTCACCCAGAGGTTGCATATAGATATTACATAAAAGTGGAGACAGAATTGAACCTTGCGGTAAGCCACAAGCGAGATCCTGGGTGTCAGATGTTTCTTTCCCCAACACCACCCGCTGGCTTCTTCCTGAGAGGAATGAACAGAACCATCCTAAGACAGTCCCATCTATGCCCCCCCCCCCAGGGTCTGCAACAAAAGCAACCCATGGTCCACCATATCAAACGCTGCCGAGAGCTCTAATAGGACCAAGAGTGTTGAATGTCCTAAATCCTTCTCCCGGCAGAGGTCGTCTACCAAGGCCACCAATGCAGTCTCAGTGCCATATCCTGGACAAAAACCTGATTGAAAAGGATCCAGAAAACCGATGCTATCTGGATGGCCCTGGAGCTGCTGGGCCACCACCCATTCAATAACCTTCCCTAAAAAGGGAAAGGTTAGAGACAGGTCGGTAGCTGGTGAGGGAATCAATGTCCAATTATGGTTTTTTGAGCAGGGACCGCACCACCAGCTCCTTGAGGCAGTCCGGCACCCTACCCTCCCAAAGGAAGGCATTGATCACTCCCACCAGCACTGGTCCCAAAGTCTCCATGGAAGCTTTCACCAACCTAGACAGGCATGGATCTAGTTAAAAAAAAAACTTGCAAATCATAATTTCATGCTGTTTAGCCACATCAAAATGTCTGAAGAGTAGATGAACTTTAATTTGTGCATTGAGAACAGCTTGGGTGTGAGTGGAGAACGGGCTGGTAGCACAGCCGCTGCCTTTCGCTACCTGGGAGAGTTGATTGATCTGGGGACACCTGTGGAGCCTAAGCAGCCAGAGTCAAAAGGAGAAGGTGTGCCTGCAACAGTGTGGTGTGAGTGGAGAATGGGCTGGTAGCAGAGCCGCTGCCTTTCGCTACCTGGGAGAGCTGATTGATCTGGGGACACCTGTGGAGCCTAAGCGGCCAGAGTCAAAAGGAGAAGGTGTTCCTGCGGCAGTGTGGTGTGAGTGGAGAACGGGCTGGTAGCAGAGTCACTGCCTTTCGCTACCTGGGAGAGATGATTGAGCCGGGGACACCTGTGGAGCCTAAGCGGCCAGAGTCAAAAGGAGAAGGTGTGCCTGCAGCAGCACCATAGGCACGCGCCGTGGGCAGCGCGCTTAAGGACCGCACGCCTAAGGGCCGTGCATATAAGGGCGTGCCCTTGTACACGGTCTTAGGCGTGGACCAGGGGCATCAGGTTCCCAACAATAGCAGCTGCCACAGCGACTCATGAAGAGATCTAAATGCCCAAGGCCTGAGGCGGCTAATTCCTCCCTGCCATCAGAGAAACTGTTAAAACAATGAAGGATGTAGAGTTTCCTGCTCGGGAAGGGTGGTAGATCAGACGGTTGCCTGGACCTTTTTGAGGGGAACCGTTTTGCTGTCCTGGCCTCCCCCGTGCTATTGCCGGAGACTCCTTTGCAGGATTTACTATCCCTTACCCCTCCGTGGAATCACACGGCCATGGGGCGATGGTCCCCTGTGGTTGCTCATCATAGAGGTGTTGTGGAGGAGGCTGGGGTGACCAACCTGACTGATATCCTCACAAGTCATGTGGCCCTTACAGCAGATACTATGAAATTTATGTTTGTTCAGCTAAACCAGTTACATGAGAAACTGGAGTTATTAAACCTATTTGCATGCAAGGGAAATTGGTGGGGTGAGGGTGGTAAGACTCTGAACCAAGAGTTGGCCCATAAGCCTAGAGAACCAATTGGGCTGGGGGAGGTGAGGAGGAATATGAGTGGGGAAGGGCCAGTACCCCAGCTGGGTATCCAGACCCTGAATGTAGTGAACCAAGCGGGTCCTGGAAGCCGCCTCCCACAATCATTACTTCAGAGACAGGACCAAATAAACATCCCTGGCCAGGATAATGACCAGCCATTATATAAGCTATCCTCCAGGGAATTAATCTTTACTGTATGTCCCTTGGCCAATGGCTATTTACCCCCATGGAGTACCCCCCTAGATATTGCAGAAAACCTACGGTTGTTGACCCAAAAACCTATTGTTAGTTATAACATTATCTCCATTGTTGTTGTTAGCAGCATAAGAAATCGCCATATGATGAAAATTCTTTTTTATTCCCCTGTGTGGGTTTCTATAATTTTAAAAAGGGCAGAGGTATTAAAGAGGAAAGCATCTATATTGCTAGAGTGGCACAAGTTGATTTGGATGGCTTTCAAGCAATGCAGGCCAAGCATCATTCATATGGGAACAGCACCTTTGTGGTGCAATTGGATGCCCAGGGAGCCCATAAGCTAGAGGGAACCCGAGGATGTGCAGCTGCCTCTAGGATCAGGGGACTGCAAATCTGAAAGGCAGGGAACCATTATATTGAGGAGGGGTCTGCAGTTGGCATGAGGGTACCAACTGTAACAAGGACTGTCTGCCCCCCCAATATGGAATTACCATCTACAGGGCCTATTGCAGACCCTTTGCCCCCTCGGGGTGAGGAAGTTAGCCAAGAAGTCGGGAGTATGGAGTGTGAGCAGGTCCTGTCAGGCCCGCCTCAGGCAGAGGGACCAGGGCTGATAACCTCTAGTTCAAACTTATTTCAGGCTACTGCCCAGATAAACCAGAGGGGCTTATTCGATCAATTTGGGGTACTGTCTAAAAAACTGGGGGAATTTAAGACCTGTAGAACACTGCTGGGCTCTTCATCGGGGTGGGAAGGTGGCAGAGGCTGTGGGATGGCGGCTAAGGTTCCCACTTCCCCATTCTGCCCTCCAATTTCCTCCTCCTTAGTTGAGATGGCGGGGGGGGGGGGGTAAGGGCAGAGGGGAACTGTGTAGTAGATATTCCCCCCTCGGATTGTAGATTAATCCCCTTAATGGATCCACTGTCACCTCGAGTTATCAGGCTGTCTCAAGCCTCAGGAGATGCGGAGGGGGGAGTGGAGTTTGGGAGGGGTAAGGACAGGGAGTGTAGATTGTCTGATCCTCTGTCCCAGATTCCTGAGGTATAGGTAATTTCCTCACAACCTTTAGGAAGTGAGGACATTAGGGCTTGTTCTCCTCAGATTGATAAAGAGCTGCCTTTGAACAAATGACATACAGCTGCAGATTACCCTGGGTTAAGAATACTGAGCTGGAACATTGCGGGGTGGAGAGCCCGCCAGCTGGACATAGATTTTCTCTCTTTCTTGTCCGGATTTGATTTTCTTTTGTTACAAGAGACTTGGACTTTATCTGATCTTCGGTGCGAAGGATTCCGGGTGTTTGCCCTGCCTGCTTCCCCAGCTATTGGGCCAGGCAGGCCAAGCAGGGGCCTTGCTCTTTTGGTTTCTATAGGTCAACAGGTTCAAATTCAGGTTTACAATTCTTTAGGCTCGTATTTCGCGTTATATCATTGCCTGTTCCCTTCGGGGTTGGAAATACTGTTGGGGAATTTATATTTACCCCCTACTTCTTCTCCCTTTTTCTCACCTGACCTGTGGTCAGGGATTTGTAAGAAACTGCAAAGGTACTGTACCCTACACCCTGGGGCTATTCTGCTTATAGGGGGAGACTTTAATATAAGACTGGGTAATCCTACTCTGACTACTGAACCCTTAAGGCTTGACGATTCTGACTGGCTAACTGGGGTTCGCTCCTCTAGGGACTGTATTGTTAGCTCCAGTGCCGGCCAGCTGAGGGACTTTTTGTCCTCCTTCGGACTTATGGTTTTGAACGGCCGCTCCGATGGAGATTGTGATGGGGCCTTTACTTTTCATTCAGCTAAAGGATCTAGTACTATTGATTATCTTTTGCTCTCAGAAATGTTTTTTCAGAACGTACAAGAATTTTGCGTTATTCCAAGAGAAGAGTCGGATCACTTCCCGTTATCTTTGTGGTTGGTGGACCCTTTCAGTCTGCCATTGGTGGGTAAGGGTTTGGGAGCTGGGGAGGGGGGCGGGTTAATGTGGATCCGATGGTCCGATGATCTGAGAGCAACTTTCGGGGATTTTATTTTACAACCAACAGTAAGAGATCATGTGAACAGGATGGTAGCTCAGGAAGGCAATTGTCTTGTAGATTTCAATGAATTGATGGCTCTCTTACATCCTTTTTTAGTAATATCTAAATCTAGAGGTGTTAGGCCTGGGAAGCCTCCTTCATGGTTTGATAAGGAGTGTAGAATGCAGAGGAAAGAGCTGCACCGGCTTGCCACTAGGCAAAAGAATAACCCTACTACACTGCTTAGGCTGACTTTTCTTGCCTCCCGGATGCACTATTGTCAAACGATTGTGTCCAAGCATAAGGGGTATCAGGAGTTGAAATGGGCTCAGCTGCTAAGGGTCGCCCTGGATGGCAACCAGGGCTCCTTTTGGAAGCTTGTTCGCCCGGGTCGATCTAAGAACTCAACCCCGGCAATTCCAGTGGCTCGTTGGGTTGAGTTCTATACGGGAATATTTTCTGCTGCTGTCAGTGATGGGATTCCTCTATCGCCAGCAGAATACCTCCCTGAGTGGCCCCCCATTTCTAAAGAGGAGGTGATCGTCTTTATTACTCGATTGAAATCAGGGAAGGCCCCCGGCGAGGATCTTCTCTCCTGAATTATTGAAGGCTGATCCTGAATGGTGGGCTAGTTTTTTGGCCCCCCTTTTTTCCGAAATAAATTCCACCAGGGAATTTCCCTCTGCATGGTGTAATGGTATAGTAGTCCTTATCTATAAGAAGGGCGATGTTTCCCATCTCGGGAATTATCACCCCATATGCCTTTTAAGCATTGTAGGGAAACTGTACACCCGTTTTTTGTTGGAAAAGTTATTGGCATGAATGAATGAGAATAATATTCTAGAGCCGGAGCAGGTGGGATTTCAGAGTGGGACGTCTACTGTGGACCAAATCCTTGTACTTTCTTCCCTGGTAGATCGTTATGTTGCCCACCAGCGTAAATTCTATCTGTGCTTTGTGGATCTCTCCATGGCCTTTGATTCCATCAATAGGGAAAGGCTATGGGTAAAGTTAGGGGCCATCTCGATAGATCGAAGGCTCCTTTTCCTATTGATTAAGTTACATACGAGGAATCAAATCTGTGTCTGTTTGGGGCCTGCTCAATCGCTTACAGAGGGAATTAAGGTTGTTAGGGGTGTTAGACAGGGATGCCTGCTGGCACCGGCCCTGTTTAACCTTTTTCTAAACTACTTAATCCCTTTACTTAAAACCTATGACACCCATGCCCCCCAAATTGGCACTAGGGGAATTCCAGCTCTGTTGTATGCAGACGACACGGTGCTTATTTCCCAGACCCTGGTAGGCCTAAGGAGGGCACTGCTGAGGTTTGGGGAATATTGTAACAGGGAGGGGCTGAAGATAAACTTCCCTAAAACCAAGGTCATGGTAATGGGAAGGCAGACAAGGAGGAAGATTCACCATTGGGATATTAGGGGGAACCCCATTGCCCAGGTGAATGAATTTAGATATTTGGGGGAAATCTTGTCCCCTTCCTTGAGTTGGGAGCCTCATTATAGGGCAATGGTGTTGCAGGCTAAGAATACACTCAGAGCAGTATTGGGGTTTTTCTATACTCAGGGGGGGAGATTAGCATTACCAGCCTTGCGGCTTTTCAGGGATAAGGTCGTCGCGCAGTGTTTGTATGCCTTCCCTGTTTGGGGTGTATCCTTCTTGGCAAGTTTAGAGCCTATCCAGAATCAGGCTTTGCGATCCATTCTGGGGGTGCCAAGGGGCACCCCACAGGTAATTCTTAGGCATGAAACAGGAAGTCCAACTATGCGATCGCGTGCCCTCCAAGTAATGATAGGGTACTGGATTAAGGTTATCCTTTTCCCCCCACAGGACCACTCCCTCCTGGCGTTGGCTGTGGGGACAGGGCTGGCTGATGCCTGGGGTGGATGGATAGATGCCGAGGTCAGGCTGCTTGGACTTTCAAGAGAAGCCCTGGGGCCCTTGGGCCCCAGACAAGCTTTGTCTCTTATCAGGCGGGGAGGATTCAGGACCAAGAGATACAAACTGAAAGGTCCTGGTTGTCTGCCCAGAGGGTTGCGCCCGATTACCCATTAGGGGGTCCTATGAACATCAGGGCCAGTTACCTTTCCCAGTGGCAGGATTTCAACCAACTCAGGGCCTTTGCATGTTTTCGTTGTGGTGTCTACCCCTCTGCTCTCTTGGAGGGCCGCTACAGAAGTGTGCCGAGGGCCGGAAGATTTTGTCAGCTATGTGACCTATTGGAGGTGGATTCCTACGATCACATCTTCTTCAGATGCCGAGCCTTGAAGGGGCCTAGAGACACCCTATTGGGTAAATTTATCCAAGACCCCTTTGACCTAAGGGTCAAGGTGGGGGAATTTCTTGGAGGGGTGGATTCAGCCTTATCAAGGATGGTAGCAAGGTACTGTCAGATTTTTATACAGTCTGCTCAGGATGAGGGAGAGGGATAAGGGTATGCTGACAGAATGCGCTAGGGTATTTTTCTTGATAATTTGTAAATTATTGACATTTCCTAACTGTCGGGGGGGGGGGAATTGGGTAGGATGTGGGATTAGCATTTGTTTGTGTGTATGTATTATGTATATGGGTGTGTGTTAAAAAACCTATGGTTAAACAATAAAATATAATTGAATTGAACTGAGAACAGCTTGATCCATTAGATACGAGAAGCCCAGCTGGTTCAATAATCAATCCGATTCCAGACTTCCCTTCAACGAATATTTAGAGTCAGCCAGCAGGCATTCCTGCCAACAGAAATAGGGTAGTCTATCCTGGGACATTTCTGTGCCAGTAGGCAATTACTCTCCTCTGAGCATTGACTTTAACAGAGTAGACCTCAATTCTGCCTGAAGCAAGCAAGTGGGTGTACCTTTAGGGGTCCCCAAAATAGTTCTTACTAAAGTGGTTTGAAAGACTTCCATATTGTCTTTGAGAATGCAACCCCATATTTCAGCTCTGTACAGGGCTTGCGGGAGTTATATTTGTTCCAATATTTTAACTGCCAGCATAACTTGTTTCCCACCTGCTGTATTTCAAAATTTGATCACCCCTCACATGGACTGTGCCAGTTTCAAATTGGTAGCTCTAAAATGGTCCTGCCAGGTACATGTAGCAGAGAATAACACACCAAGTACCTATAGGACTGCACTTGTTCCAGGGGGCAAACATCCAAATACCAGGAATAGGAGGATTGTCATTTGGCAAACACAATGATTTTAGTTTTATCATAATTTATAGATAAGTCATTAATCTTACAATAAATGCTCAGTGATTCCAAGAGATGCCTAATACCCACTTGGGAGGAAGATAAGAGGATCATGTCATCCGCGTATAAAAGCAGAGACAGCTGTCTTCCCCTGAGATATAATATATGATATTTGCTCCTGATAGCTCTTTAACTATATCATTTTTAAAAAGGTTAAAGAGGAACGGAGCTAAAACACACCCTTGCTTCACAACATTGTTTATAGGAATTGGAGTGGATAAATGACCATAGTTGGACAACCTAACTCTCATCTGAGTGCTATGGTACAGGTTCCTCACTAAAATCAAGAGTCTCTTGTCAATATCCATCTTGCTTAATTTCAACCATAGCTTGTCTCTGTTTATGGAATCAAATGCCTGTTTCAGGTCTACAAAGGTGGCAAATAATGTAGATTTGATGTTAACGTATTTGTCAATTAGATGGGCTAAAACAAAACAATGATCAATGGTCGAATTACCTTTTCTGAACCCTGCCTGTTCTTCCATTAGCAAATTTCTATCTTCAGCCCAGCTTTCCATCCTCAGGAGCAGTGTTTTAGCATAAATTGTTGCTGTTATATTGAGTAGACTGATAGGTCTATAATTTGATGGGCTATTTCTGTCCCCTTTTTTAAATATGAGGACAACTATACCAGTGTTACATGCCAGGGGTACCCCCAAAAAACATATGTGGTCAAAAACCGTACATAGTACAAGGACCCACCAATTTATGTGTTCTCTCAGAAATTCCCCTGACACATCATCTTTGCCTGGTGCTTCATCAGAAGGGAGCTGTAAAATCAAATCAGTTAGTATCTCACTTGATACTATACCATGAAGGCAAAGATAATAACGCCTGATCTTCCAAAAAATCTGCATTGTTGTAGCTGTTATTAAAGATATATAAAAAATGAGATTGCCATTCAGGGCCAGAGATTTCCGAACATAAAGGAGAAAAATTCCTCAAAGTGCCCCAGTTCACCAGTTGCAAAAATTTCTTACTATCTTTCTGCATCATCACCTCATTTAAACACCTCTAGAGAAAGTTCTGATGAGCTAGGGTTTTTCTTTTTAACCAAAGCTTTAAAGTTCTTCTTTTTTCCTAGGTATTCTTCAAGAATTTCCTTATCCTTCCTTTTTTGACAGCCTTCACTGCTTTGTTCAGCTGGGTTTTTAGCTATTTGACATTCATTATCAAACCAAGGAGGATGGCTTGGGTGGCTTGGTTTCTTATCCTGCATTGTTAGTCTGGGATAAAAGATCCACTGTTATTTTGTCCATGAGCTGAGCAAAAAGCTCTAACACATTTACATCCAGAAAATGATTGTCTAGAAAATTTTGTCTATAGGATAATAGTTCAAAAGACTAAAAAAAACCACCTGGCTCTTACAAGCTAAATTTGGACCCCATCTCAGTGTTCTTCTATTTAGGGTTTGAATGTATCTCAGTTCAGGATGTTCCTTAAAATATAACAGGGATTCTACAGTCATTAGGGACGGGCGAATGCAGTTCGGAAGTTCGAATTTCAGAATGAACTCGACCAGTTCGGTCAACCGAACCAGATTCCGAACTGAACTCAATTTTCGAACCAAACCAAACCGAATTTCCGAACTCGGTTCTGTTCGCCCATCCCTAACAGTCATACAATATATCACCTTTAAAGGCTTGTGGTCACTGCAACCATATGCTAAAACTTCAAAGTTCTCAAAATAAATTATCTTATCAAAGGGGGCACAAATATAATCCACTAAACTTGACCCTCTACTAGGGAGGAAAGTTAAACTTCCATTACTGCCTGTAGGAAATTTTCCATTTAAAGTTCTCCAGTTAATTTTATACAGAAAATTCAAAAATTTTAATCCATTTGCATTAATTACAGAATCCATAGACTCTCTATAAAGAAACCATCTTAACTATCTGGCTAGGAGTCAAAGAAACCATCCTCAGTATCTAGCCCTATAAATTGGGCAATTTCTGAGTCCTTGATCCTTGTTACCAATTCATGCATTTAGACCACCCAAAAGTACTATACAAGCACCAGAGATATCATCTTCTAATTGATCTATGAATTCTTCTCAATGTTTCCCAAAACTAGGGGTGTGCAAACACCTGGAGTTTTGGGGTTTGGCCCATTTGGGGTTTGCCCCCCCAAAACCATTTGGGGTTTGGCTGTTCAGCCCAAATCTATTCAGGGGGGCAAACCCATTCGGGCGGGGGGCAGGGGGGAACCCGGTTTCCCCTCCCTCCAGGCTGCGTGGGTGGAAGGGATGCCGGAGCTCATGTCCCCCCCCACCCTGTGCAGCCTACAATTTTTTTAAAAAAAACCACACCCCAGGGATTGACTTACCTGGTGGCACCGGGGCTCTGGCTCCAGGTCCCACGGCAGCGGCGGGGGCGGGGACAGCTCTGGCAGTGCTGCGGAGGGCTTCAGGCTGCTATTTCCAGGTCATGTGTAAGTCTGATGTGGCAGCAGCTGTTACTGCACCACGATTCCATTCTGACATTTCGGAATTCTGCTAATTCTGCCGGAATTCTGCAAATTGCGGAATTGCGGAAAAATTGCAGAAACTGTTGGAAAACCACTGTTCCGCTATTTTTGTGGTGCTGGTGGAATGGCAGAAGTAACAAAAATGTCATATTTCCGCTATTTTGCGAAGCCTGTGGAAGTAGCGGAATGAAATTAATGGAACTGCGGAAGTAGCGGAATGAAACTAGCAGAATGAAAGCCTCTGCCATGCCGTACCACTAATTGCGGAAACACTGTTTCTGGCAAAAATAGCTACCACTGTGACCTTCCACTACAACCCTAGTCATGTGACCAAGTCAGGTGATCAGGAAGGCCTAGTAGAGGCCTGAAGCACTCCGAAGTGCCACCGGAGCCAGACCTGCCACCACTGACGGACCCAGGGCCAGAGCCCCGGCACCACCAGGTAGGTCAGGCTCCAGCCCCGGGTTCCACAACAGCAAAAGGGCGGCTCCGGCAGTGCTGCAGAGCAATTCAGCTCTCTACTAGGCCTTCCTGGTCACCTGACCCAGTCACCTGACCCAGAAGTAGCAGCCTGAATTGCTCCACATTGCCACTGGAGCTGGCCCCGCTGCCGCCATGGGACCCGGGACCAGCGCTCAGGTGCCACCAGGTAGGGTGATCCCTGGGGTGGGAGGGTTTTAAAACATTGTAGGCTGCACAGGGTGGGGAGGGGAGGTAAGCTCCGGCACCCCTTCCACCCACCCAGCCTGGAGGGAGGGGAAACCGGGCTCCCGCCAGTCCTTCCCCCCCCGGCCGAACGGGTTCAGAACCTGAACTTTGTTCGGCCGGTTTGGGCGGGGGGGCATTTTGGGTTAGGGGTGTTCCTGGACAGCCCAAACATCCCGAGTTGGCGTGAACCCAGAACCGCGTTCGCACATCCCTACCAAAAACAGACTCGTTCCTGTAAATCCATTAAAGGGGGTAAGTATATGTTTATAATACTTAAGTTTTCTCCCTTGCAGGAAATATTCACCACCAGGGCATTACCTGGAGCATTTGGTAAATTAGAGCATACAACTTTAAGTGACAAGCTAACCAAAATGGCAATGCCTCCTGCAGGCCTTCCCATTCTGTTTGGTTTCTAAGCTTGGATTACCCAAGATTTATATCCAGGAAGAATATTGTCAGCATTTTCTATTTTCCAAGTTTCTGAACACAAATTATAGCAGCATGGGCAAAGATTTCTTCTGTATCATTCAGAGTACAGGCTGCCCAGCCTGCAATATTCCAAGAGATAATATCTACCTGGTTTTGAGACTGCTTGTTGGTTTTATTGGAATCGACTCACAGATTAGCTGTCCCTCCATTTGAAACATTGATGAGAACATCCTTAAACTCGTCGTCCGCCACCTCTATTCTATCAAAAAATGAGCAAACTACACTCTGGTCCACCACTAAGTTTACCAATTTCAGACCACTTTGGTTATCTAAGGCTTTAACCACTTGCAGATGCTCCTCAAATTGATTTAAAGCTGTTCCAGACCCTTCTCCATTCTTTGAATTGGAATCAGTCAAAGTTGATTCAGAAGCTTGAGAACCTAACTCATTAGGATCTAAAAATCTCATGCCATCCCATAGATCATTTCTACCTTTTTCATTTAACTGGTCATGAGTCAAGAGTTCAGATGCTTGATATTCCATTTCATTGCATTTAATCCTTCCCTGGAGTTCTTGCAATCTTTGGATTATTTTGTCTTGGTCTAATACCAGGAGGTTGTCAAAGGCAGTTTGCCACTCAGCAAGGTTAGAGTCTGATACCCTATCTACTGCACATAGCCTTGTAAGCTTTTCTCTAGCCTGTCTGACTACTGCCATAGATGTTCCATATTTGTCTTCCTGAATGGAAAGCCAGTATGTGCTTTCAATGACTTTGACTTTAATAAACCTGTTTCATCTGAACACATTCATTTTGGTCTTTCATCCAATTGCCTGTTATTTGAATCTGTACCCTTACTTGGAAAAGTCTTATGGCTCTCTGAGGGATTCCCATGAGTAACTGATAAGTCACCCTCCTGAATGAACACCCTGTCAATAGAGACCCCTCTAGACAAAAGGTGTTTCCTAGCTTATAAACGGCTTCAACAAGAGTTGGAGATTGGAAGGATAGACTCATGAGAGCAAACGCCCTCTCTTTTGGGCGTGGTGGACATTTACTATATCCGAGGTCTCTAACTTAATTTTAAGTAGATAAAAAAATATTCTTCATGATAAAATAATCATTTTCCCAATTGGGCATCCTACCATTTGGGAAAGGTAGGATTTTTTAATTCTATTGAACATTTGTCCCCTGAAAGCAATCTTCCCCTTTTCCTAAGTTTATTTCTCAATAGATGATTCCTAGAGTTTGTCTGCTGGCTAGGCAGAAACAATTAATCATAACCCAAATTTCCTATCCTTCCATCGACCCCATCACTTACAATTTATTTACACAAATTGACCTTTTCTAATCTTTTAGAAATCATTCCAAGCTTTTCAAAAACATCATTCAATACTGAACTTAAGTCAGAGATATTAGTAAAAATTAAAGAAACTCTTTTTGCAATCAAATCACATTGTTTTTTTTAAAAGATCTCTAATATCACCATAATGCAATGTGCCTTCATTAATTGGAGGGCCACATAAAGCAACCTTAGGTTTAGCAGTCTCTGAAGTTTCCTGATATTCCATATTATCAATATCATCAGAATTACTTAAACATTGAGTTTCATCAGCTGATGCCAGGCATGCAAATTTTTTCTCAAGAGCAACTGGACAAGCAGCAATCAAGGGTTTTTCAGAAGCCGTAGCTACAGCAAAGTCTAATATCCTTGCTTGCTTCAATATAGTTGGAGATCATTTCACCCGAGGGAGATGACACAGGTCTGACTCTTTTCTTGTCCATCCTGACACAAAAATAATCCACAAAGTCTTTCCAAAATATTACAGTTTTGGGGGCATAACCCTCTCCTGTGGGGAAAATGGGGATTTGTCTCTTGTGTTTTCTAATTTTTTATGTCTCTTATATATGACAAACTGTCAGTGCCCCCACCGGGGCCGCCCATGACGGGGGCGTGAGCCTCAGAGCGGACCCACTGACCTGCCTCCCTCCATCGAGGTACAGCCAATCACAGAAGCGCTGGCCACGGGCTCAGTCCAAGCACTTGGGGTTCTGCCCCTGGCACAGCAGATGCCAGTGGCTGCGCCCGACGCACAGAGCATCAG
The DNA here is from genome assembly GCA_003113815.1 of Sphenodon punctatus. Classification (NCBI taxonomy): domain Eukaryota; kingdom Metazoa; phylum Chordata; class Lepidosauria; order Sphenodontia; family Sphenodontidae; genus Sphenodon; species Sphenodon punctatus. The sequence goes on along the minus strand of QEPC01005559.1, from coordinate 578,431 downwards.
GCCAGGGCTGTATGACATATCAAGTGAGGCCACGCCCCGATACGCTGCTCAGCATGCCTCTGGGTGTACGCGGGGAGCGGGGCCTCGGGGACAAATACCAGCGCCACGGTTCAGTCGGCACTGGTGATTGAAGCAGAGAGACCGGCCTGAGAGAAAGCTAAGTGCTAGATTGTGATATTGATTGTTGTGTTTTTGCTATGTGTTTGGATCCTTGCCTATTGAGTTAGAGAACGAGTGTTGGAACCATCCATGTTAACCCTTGAGTGTGTGAGGAGAGTATGAGGGAGTTTGAGAGTGTGGGTGGGTCCTCCCGGTTCCCCCTTCCCCTCCTGTGTGCATACCCCGTCCCTTTTCCCCTGTGCCTGGATACCACCTCCTGGTTTCCCCCCACAAGAAGCATGCCACCCTTCTGTTCCCATTTGCTGGTTTGGGTTATCAAAGGAGTGTGTTTGAGAATTGGTCTGAGGCTCCCTACAAATGCTTGTCACCCTATGATGATAGGGATCTTTCCTCAGTGAGGCCTCATGATCCACATACTATCCTGATGGGCATTTATACCTCGATAGACTCCTCCCAATCAAGGGCTCAGGTGCATGACTGGTTAGTTGGTGTGCAAGGGAATGGCCCTTCATGCTCCTTGATTCCACCTTTTCACCTTTTACTCCCCACCTGTCCCTGTGACACCACCTTGCACAATTGGAATGATGTAATAATTAGGGCATGCACCATATAAAACCCTTCCAAGCCTCAGAAGCAGGCTTTGAGCCTGCTACCCACAGAACTTCAAAAATGGAAGGTAACAGATTGAAAGAATTAAAGGCCCTGTCCCTCAATGCCAGAGGACTTAATAGCCCAATAAAAAGGAGTAGAGTAAGTTACTTAATCAAGTCATTAAAGGAAGACCTATTCTTTCTGCAAGGAACAAATCTTCTGAAACAAGATACCTTTAGACTAAAAAGCAAGTATATGGGTTATATATTCCATGCGTGTGCTCTGAATAAAAAGGTTGGAGTAGCAATAGACTTCTCCCAAAGGGTAAATTTATATTTATACTGTTTAAAACTTTTTATTGTAAGTCGCCCTGAGCTGCCTTTGGCAGGATGGGGGGTGGGGGGGTAGAAGTTATTAAAATAAATTAAAATAAATAAATATATACAAGGCCAGATTAGGGACAAGACTGGTAGATAGCTGATTTTAATTGGTTCCCAGAAGGGGAAATCATCACTCTGGTAAATTTATATGCCCCCAATGGGAACTCATCTGTCTTTTTTAGGGAAGTGATTCCTATAATCTGGAAGCATGCGGAAGACTATACTTTAGTTATGGGTGACTTAAATCTGCCCATGGATGTGAGGGAGAGATTCTCTTCCCTCCCATTTGATAAATGGCAGTTGACAATAATTGACTAACTTAAAGATGCTGGTCTTCAGGAAGTTAGCAGGATCTTAGACCCATGTCACAGAAATTTTACTCCCCACAACCACTAGACATAGAACCTACTCTAGAATTGATCACGTCCTAGTAAACAACAACATGGCAGCGAGGTGTCAGAACTGCTATACCCACATGGTAACCTTCTCAGACCACAATGCTGTAATCTTAGAATTGAAAACAGAACTCCCTATATAGAGGTCAAACCTCAATCCTGGACATTGCCCAAGGTATTGTTACAATATGTGATAATCAGGGGGGGAAATTCAGCAACATGGGAGGAGTACATAAAATTCAATGACTCTCCTGAAATAGCAGTACATACAGTATGGGAGGCAGCTAAGGCTGTACTTTGGGGACAGTTAATTGAGCTAGATGCTCAAACCAGAAAAGATAAAGCAATCAACTTAAAAGACTTATATGAGCAGGTTAAATGTCTGGAACTCAAAGATAATCAAACCCCAAGCCAAACTAGACAGGCTAGGTTTACACCTAAGGAGAGTGATAGACCTATTGGAAACATCTAAGGCAGCCCAACAACTCCGAAAATCCAAAGCCATATTTCATGACAAAAGCAACAAAGCGACATAATGTTTGCTAACCTCATCTAACAAAAACATAAAAAGACCCAAATACTACAGATTAAAGATTAAAATGGTGCAATCTCCACGCAGAATGCAGAAATTACTACAGACCTAGTGGATTTTTATCAGACCCTATACAAATCCCAGCATCAAGATTTTGACAGAATCAAATCATTTTTGAAAACCCTAAAATCCCCAAATTATGCCCAGAGAATGTTGCCATGATAAATCAAATCTGCAGCATAGAGGACAGTCAGGAAACTATACGCTCTCTACCTAAGAGCAAGGTGACAGGACCTGATGGAATTTTACACACCTAGCCTCTATGTTATGCAGGGTTTACGATAACATTTTAAAAACATGAAAATTACCAAAGACCTTCTATGAGGCTACGGTCACTCTGATCAGAAAGGAACGTAGACCGGCTGACGAATGTGCAAACTTTTGTCTGATATCACTCCTGAACATGGACTTTAACATTTTTACCAAAGCCCTTGCAAATACACTCAATAGATGTGTCTCCACCATTATAGATACAGATCAGGTGGGGTTTATTCCATTTTTTCTGGGAGTGGACAACATCCAAAAGGCAGTAAATCTGATGTATCAAGCCAACCATTCCCAGAAGGAGGCACTAGTTATCTCTATGAATGCAGAGAAAGTGTTTGATCACATTGACATTAAATTTCTGGTGGAAACCATGCAGGAAATGGAGTTCAGGGTTAACTTTCTTAAGTGGATTTTCACAATCTATGCAAACCCAGTCTCTCAGCTTATCATTAATGGAGAACTATCCCCTCCCTTTCCTTTGGAGAGGGGAACTAGGCAAGGTTGCTCTCTATCCCCCTTTTTGTTTAACCTTGCCCTGGAACCACTCACCATCATGATCAGATAAGACACGGAAATAAAAGGTATAACAGTAGACAAAGTGGACCACAAAGTCGCACTGCATGCCAACAATATGTTGGTTTTTCTATTTGACCCTGAGAACACTGTCCCTAGACTGACCTCTCCCATAAAAGACTTTGGCACAATATTGGGGTACAAAATTAATTTCTTGAAGTCCTCAGTACTTCTATATGCCCAATCAGAAAATAGATATAAGGACCTGTTGGCTACCATCCCATTTAAATTAGAAAAAGACAGATTCAAATACCTTGGCATCATGCTTACTAAAAATACAACACATCTATTTAAAGTTAACTTTCACTCTATGCTTGAAACACTTAAAAGATTAATGGATTCCTGGTCATCTCTCACTTGTTCTTGGTTAGGTAGGATTAACCTTATCAAGATTATTATTATCCCTAAAATACTTTGATAAAATACTGGCCCTCCCGGTTAAGATTCCAGTTCAATTGTTCAAAAGTATTGAAAGTAATTTTTAAAAATGGATATGGCAAAATAAAAAGCCCTGGATAAACCATTACTCTCTAAAAGTTTCCATGTTTTTGGGAGGGCTCAACATGCCAGATCTGTTGTCATACTATAAAGCTGCTGCTGTGTGGGCAGTTAGGTACTGGTATCAGGAAGCCTCATATGCAAAGTGGGTTTGACTGGAAATGTCTCTCTTCAACTTGGACAAAACAAAAGAAAGATTGCTTTCCTTAGAATTAAAATATCATTCTCTATGGGAGGACCACCCATTTGCTGGCATGGCTTGGTTGTATTAGCCCAAGTGTTGCCATAAAATAGAGACCGAAGGTGCACTTTCTCCACACTTACCAATTGATAACAATAGCCTCACTCAATGAATAGGTACCAGGACCATAATTAGGAAGTTTAAGGGAAAAGGCCTCACCACAGCAAAGGACCTTTTTTGTAACAACACATTTAAAACCAAAGTGGAATTGGAGAGAGTGTTACAAGCCCCCCTTTCTGTTATGCATTATACCCAATTGATCAGAGTTGATGGTGGGGTGGCTCTATATGTAAAAGACAACATTAAGTCAAGTAGAATTATAATAAAAAATTTAAAGATGCAAACTGTCTCCTATAATCTCTATAGATAGAAATTCCAGGTATAAAGGGGAAGAATATCGCAGTAGGACTATATTATCGTCCCCCTGACCAGAACAGAGAGACTAATAAAGCAATGCTAAAAGAGATTACACAGGCTACTAAAGTAGGCAACATAATAATAATGGGGTACTTCAATTGCCCTAATATTGATTGGGGGAATGTTTCCTCGGGGCGGGATGTGAAGATCAATTTTCTGGATGCCCAAAATGACTGCTTCCTAGAACAGCTGGTTCTGAAACCAACAAGAAGAGGAGCTATTCTAGATCAAGTCCTGAATGGCATGCAGAACCTGGTGTAAGGAGTAACTGTGGTGGAGCCACTAGGTAATAGCAATCATAATGAGGTTGAGCCATCTGCAATTGAATCCTGACAAGACGGAGGTGATGTTGGTGGGCGAGGGCTTGGGGGACCTGGGGGTGGTTGAATCTCCTCTTGTTGGGAGGGTTTGCCCTTCCATGGTCTCTCAAGTGAGGAGTCTGGGTGTGCTCCTAGATTTGTGGCTCAGCCTGGAATCTCAGGTTGTGGCTGTGGCGGGGAGTGCGTTTTGGCAGTTACATCTTGTCCAGCGGCTTCGGGCATATCTCTCAGACTCCGACCTCACCACTGTCATCCATGCCCTCATCACCTCGAGGCTGAATTAATTCAACGTGCTCTACGTAGAGCTGCCCGAGAAGCTGGTCTGGAGGCTGCAGCTGGTGCAGAATGCCGTGGCCCGTCTCCTTACAGAGGTGGGTTGCAGGAAGCACATGCCACCAGTGCTCCGGGCTCTGCACTGGCTGCCTCTAAAGCACCGGGCTAGGTTCAAGGTGCTGGTTTTAACCTTTAAAGCCCTTCATGGCCTGGGCCCTGCTCATCTGCAGGACCACCTCACTCTCCATATGCCCGTGCAACCCTTGAGATTGTTGGTGGGAGCCTTTTCGGAGGTTCCCCGGGTGAGGCGGGTGGACACCGATGTTAGATCGTTTTTGGTGGCCGCCCCTGTGCTGTGAAATTCACTCCCGGAGGAGGCTTGGTTGGCTCCCACTCTCATGCTATTTCAGTGTGTATGTAAGACCTGGCTGTTCCGTCAGGCTTTTGGTGAGGGGGAGGGTTTTTCTTTTCCTTGCATATTGTATTTTTAAATTGTTTTAAAATTTTTAAAACTGTTTTATTGATTATTGTTGTTCACCACCCCAGGCTGCCCTGTGGACAGAAGGGGCAGGATATAAATGTTACATAAATAACAAATAATATGATTACATTTGACATACATTCTGTAGGGAGAAAGCTAAAGAAAAGTACAGCAGTAGATTTTAACTTTAAAAAGGGAGACTATGATAAAATGAGGAAACTAGTTAAAAAGAAAGTCAAAAGCCCAGTTGCAAGGGCTAAAAGTTTGCAAGAGGCACGGAGACTGTTTAAAATCACCGTTCTGGAATCCCAGATTAAATGCATCCCACAAGTTAAAAAAGGAAGCAGGAACTCCTCCACTGTGGTTAAATGGGGAGGCGAAGGAGGCAATTAGAGCCAAAAAGGCATCCTTTACGAAATGGAAGGCTAGTCCCAATGAAAATAATACGAAAGAGCATAAACACTATCAGTGTAAATGTAAAGTGTTAATAAAGCAGGTCAAGAGAGATTTTGAAAGGAGGCTTGCTAAAGAGGCAAAAACAAGCAACAAAAACTTTTTCAAATACATCAGAAGCAACTCTACGGAGTCAATTGGGCCATTAGATAACAAGAGAGTAAAAGGGACGCTCATGGAGGATAAGGACATTGCAGAGAAGTTGAATTATTTATTTATTTTATTTATTTATTTATTTATTTTAAAAAATTATACCCTGCCCCTCCTGCTACAGGCAGCCCAGGGTGGCTAACAATATTAATCAATAAAATATAATAAAACATATAAAACATATAAAAGCATCATATAATAAAAATGAGGAGGAAGAAAAGCCCTCCACACACCCTCATACACCCTTACCCTTCTCCTTCGCCAAATGCCTGACAAAACAGCGAGGTCTTACAATTCCTGTGGAAAACTGGGTGGTCTGGGGCCAGATGGGTCCCCACTGGGAGGGAATTCCAAAGGCGTGGTGCAGCCACCGAGATTGCTCTCTCCTGCGTGGCGCCCCAGGAAACCCGAGGGACCTCCAACAACACACACCCAGATTACTTCAGGGGCCAGTCCAGAACCCGGGGAGTGAGGAGATCTCGCAAATAGGCAAGGCCCAGACCGTGCAAGGATTTATAGGTCAAAACCAACACTTTGAATCGGGCCTGGAAGACTATTGGCAGCCAGTACAGAGATCAGAGCACTGGTGTAATGTGCTTGTGGCGGCCCAGCCCCACCAGGAGCCGGGCTGCCACATTTTGCACCAGCTGCAGCTGCTGAACCGTCACCATAGGTAGTCCCACGTAGAGTGTGTTACAGTAGTCTAACTGAGAGGTAGGGATTTGCGAAAGTGGTTCAGATGTTCGGAGTTCTGACCGAACTCGGTCTGTTCGGATGTCTGAAGCGAACGTCCAAACTGAACTTGAAAACGACCGAACAGTTCGGTCATGTTTGGGTGAGTTCGAATGCATTCGGGGTGGGAAAAAACATGACTGGAAGACCCATTTGAGTGGAAAAAACGTGACTGAAAGGGGGGAGCTGACTTCCTGGCACCAGGGGTGGGGACCAGGGATGGTCTCAGGGCCAAATAATACTGATACTGATACTGAAAAAAATCGGTATCGGTAATGATAGTGCTATTTTGAATGTTCAGGAATGTTCAGCTGACCCAAACTCCGCCGAACTGAACAACTGAACCCGAACTCGGTTTTTGAATTGAACGACCGAATGACCGAACATCCAAACTGTGTTCTGTTTGCACATCCCTACCAAGAGGGATATTGTAATATTGTGATAAACTGTGGGATTATTGGGTTATTTTTTGTATTGAATTATAGTAGTTATTATTATGTACATTCTACCTTGTTTGTTAGCCGCCTCGAGTCGTCGTAGGTGAGAGAGAGCGGGATACAAATAAAAGGTGAATTGAAAAAAAAAAGAGGTGATAAAAGAATGGATGATCGTGACCAGATCTGGAACTGAAACCAGCGGCCAAAGCCGCTGCACCAGATGTAACTGGTGGAAGGTACTCCTCACCACAGCCTCCACCTGGAAATCCAGGCAGAGCATCGAGGAGCACCCCCAGGTTCCGCACCTGGGAAGTCAGAGGGGGACAAACCCCCTCAATCAAGGGGGCCGTCACCTCCACCGACTTACCCACTAACATCACCTCCATCTTGTCAGCATTCTGTCGCATTCGATTAGCCCTCATCCAGTCCCGCACAGCTGCCAAACACCGGGTAAACACCGAGACAGCCGTGCCTGGGTCAGTTGAAAATGAGAGGTACAGTTGGGTGTCATCCGCATAATGATGACACCTCACTCCATACCCCCTGATCACCTCACCGAGCGGCTGGAGACTGCATGTACACGTTGAATAGGAGAAGGGACAAGACAGAACCCTGCAGGACCCCACACAAGAGATGAAAAATAATCACTGAGCACCACCCACTGAGTTCTCCTGGCCAGGAATGAGCTTAATCATTCAAGAATGATCCCACCCACCACCGCACAGTCCTGCAGGCACGTCACCAACATCTCGTGGTCAACAGTGTCAAATGCTGCTGACAGATCTAACAGGACCAAAAGGGTCAATTGACCCTTATCCTTTTCACAGTGGAGATCATCCACCAAAGTCACCAATGCTGTCTCAGTGCCATGCCCTGGACGAAAGCCATATTGAAGGATCCAGATAACCGACACGGTCGAGATGCCCCTGGAGCTGCTGAGTCACTACCCGTTCAATAACCTTCCCTAAAAAGGGAAGTTTAGAGACAGGCCGATAGATGGCAGGGAAGTCAATGTCAAGTGATGGCTTCTTGAGACCACCACCTCCTTGAGGTAGGCCGGCACTGTGCCCTCCCGTAGGGAGGCATGGACCACCCCAGTCATCAATGGCCCCATTGTCTCCTGGCAGCTCTTAATCAGCCAGGATGGGTACAAATCTAATTCACAAGAGGTGGCTTGAACAGCCCCCAGCACCCCCACGACGTCAGCGGGTGTCACCGACTGAAATTGATCCGAAAAAATCAAACAAGTCGGGGTTTCTCCTACCTCTACCTCATCTACTGTATTCATTGTGGCATTGAGGTCGTGGTGAATACGAGCTATTTTCTCCACAAAATAATCTGCAAAAAGGTCACAAAGGGCAGATAACTCAATTTCAGGGTTGAGGGAGGCCGGACTGACCAGCCCCCAAACAACCCGTAACAGCTCAGTCGGACAGGATTTTGCGGATACTATGAGGGCTGCAAAGAATTCCCTCTTTGCAGCCTGCATAGCCATGACATAGGCTCATAAACTAGCTCTATGGCACAATCTTTCAGCTTCAACCCAAAAACAAGGCCACCATCGCTCCAACCGTCGCCCCCCTGATGGGGCGGAAGTCACGCTTTGTATCTGAGCACCAGCCCTGCACCCTCCTCCAACCAGGGGAGTGGGAGATGACACTGGGGCCGGCTACTCACTGTCACTCCGGTCCGCTGGGGGGCTCGGCCCCGCTACTCTCACCGCCGCTGTTGGTTCTGTCATAAGCTCTAGAGGATGGGGGGGCAGAATGGAGAGTGCCCCTGCAGTCGTGCAGCCGAGCCGCCAGCCGCCTTTGGCCCTGTTGGACTGGAAGTTGCACTCTGCGTCTCAGCGCCGGCCCCACCACCTCCTCCAACCGGGGGAGGGGGAGATGACACCAGGGCCTGCTACTCAATGTCACTCTGGTCTGCTGGGGGGTTCGTCCCCACTGCTCTCACCGCCGCTGCTGCCTCTGCCATCTTTGCATTGGTCTTTACTGCGGAGGATTTTGGCGAGGTACCCATGCTGAATCCTTGCTTTGTGGGTGAGGAATTAGAAGAGCTGTTACAAATCAATGTGACGCTGGAGGATGTCCTAGGGAAAATTGACAAACTGAATACTAACAAGTCACCAGGACCAGATGGCATTCACCCCAGAGTTCTGAAGGAACTCAAATATGAAATTGCAGACCTACTGTTAGTAATTTGTAACCTGTCACTAAAATCTGCCACTGTACTCGAGGACTGGAGGGTGGAAAATATAACCCCAATATTTAAAAAAGGGATTCAGAGGGGATCCTGGAAACTGCAGACCAGTAAGCTTGATGTCTGTGCTGGGAAAAATGGTGGAAACTATCATTAAGGACAGAATTACAGGGTATCTTGACAAACATGGCTTAATGGGGGAAGAGTCAACACGGATTTAGTAAAGGTAAGTCATGTCTCACTAACCTGTTGGAATTCTTTGAGGGTGTAAATAAGCATGTGGACAAGGGAGACCCAGTAGATATAGTGTACCTGGATTTCCAGAAAGCATTTGATAAGGTCCCTCATGAGAGACTCTTGAGAAAATTAAAAAGTCATGGGATAGGAGGTAGTGTCTTACTATGGATCAGAAACTGGTTAAAAGATAGAAAGCAAAGGGTAGGACTAAATGGTCAGTTTTCACAATGGAGAGATGTAAAAAGTGGTGTGCCTCAGGGATCTGTATTGGGACCGGTGCTGTTTAATGTATTCATTAATGATTTGGAAAAGGGTGTTAAGAGTGAGGTGATCAAATCTGCAGACGACACCAAGTTATTCAAGGTAGTTAAAACAAGAGTAGACTGTGAGGAACTGCAACGGGATCGTACGACACTGGGTGCCTGGGCATCTAAATGGCAAATAAGATTTAATGTGGACAAGTGCAAAATGATGCATGTAGGGAAAAATAATTCAAACTATGCGTACACAATCCTGGGTACTAAGCTAGGAGTTATCACTCAGGAAAAGAATCTGGGGGTGGTTGTGGACAATACAATTAAATCCACAGTGCAGTGCACAGCAGCAGTCAAAAAACCAAACAGAATGTTAGGAATTATTCAGAAGGGGATAGAGAATAAAACTGTGGAAGTCATTATGCCTCTATACAAATCAGTGGTGCAACCGCATCTGGAATATTGTGTGCAGTTCTGGTCGCCACATCTCAAAAAAGACATCGCTGAACTAGAAAATGTACAGAAAAGACAACAAAAATTATCAAGGGCATGGAAGGGCTCCTGTATGAGGAGAGGCTTGGTAGGTTGGGACTCTTCAGTTTGGAGAAGAGACGACTGAGAGGAGCTATGATAGAGGTCTATAAAATCATGAGTGGGGTGGAACTAATAAACAAGGAGCAGTTATTTACCCTCTCAGCTAGTACTAGAACCAGGGAACACTCCATGAAACTCATGGGTGGCAAGTTTAAAACAAATAAAAGAAAATATTTTTTCACTCAGTGTATATTTGGGTTGTGGAATTTGGTAAGGACCAGTACTATAGCTGAGTTTAAAAGAGATTTGGACAAGTTTGAATTTCTGGAAGATAGGTCCATTAACAGCTATTAGACAGACAGGATCAGAGAACATGACCGGAGCTGGGGGAAAACAACAGGGAATGGATCCCCCATTGTGACCTGTTGGATGCTTCTCCCAAGCCACCCTGATTGGCCACTTTCGGAGACAGGATGCTGGGCTAGATGGACCATTTTAGTCTGACCCAATATGGCACTTCTCATGTTCTTATGTTCTTATGTTTTTTTGCCAGCTCTAAAACAAAAAAGAGTGCTATATCAGTACCACTGTATATGGTTATGGCCTAAATTGCTCTCATTTTGGACTACTGTATGGAAGAATGTCAGAGAGGCTATGGGAATATAATTTCCTTTCAGTCCTATTATTACTTTACTGGGAGTTTATCCAGAACTACCATTAGTGAAAGTCCATAGACAGTAATGTGTGCAAATGTTTTTGGCTGCCATCACAGTGATCACACGCATCTGGAAGAACTCATCGACACAAACAAAAAAAGAATGGCTCCAGCATCTGTGGCATGTAACGTCCATGGAGAAGGTCATTGTGGAAGTGTTCAAGATGTTACAACTGCATCAAAGCAAAAAAAGGACATGGACAAACCGGATGACCTTGTATGGATAACTTTTATTTAATACCGTTTGAGTACTTAATAAGAGATCTTTTCTTTTTTTTTTTTTCTTTCTTTTTTTTTTGTTGACATCACCAAGGGAGGGGAGGGAGGAAGGGTTGGGAGGGTAAAATAAAATAAAATCAGTTATACCTCTCCTTATATGTATGTAAAGTTCAAAACTCCTTTCTCAGTTTCTGTACCTCTGACCAATTTACTTAATAAGAGAGAGAGAGAGAGAGAGATTCTGCCTCCTGCCAAAAGAACCATAGAGGGATAGCAGATGGGACAAGTCCAAATTGGCTGCTAACAAATATAACCTTTACTAAATCATTTCAAAAAATATTTTAACTATGAAGAAAATAAACATTTGAATTAAATACAAAAAAGGGGGGGGGGGAAACCAAAACAACAACTTAAGATTCTTCTACTCTGTCCTCTGGAACATGGAGAAAAGGGGACAAGGATCCAGGGGAAAGTGATGTAGGACCTCAGGGACCTCTGTCCCATGCCGCCTTGCAACATCAAGCGCTCTCGATGTTACTCCCTTCCAGCGCACCAGGTGGAACACCTTCATGCCATCCTTCTTGGTGTAGATGTAGTCGACGTATGCCTTTGCCTGCCACCCCCTTATCTCGAGCGCCTGGAACCGCTCCACCAGACTTTCCTCAACATCCCTCATTCTGGCCTGGAAATCCTCGAGGTACTTGCTGGCAGTGTTCCTCAATGCCCCATTTAATGCCCTCACTTTGGAGTGTTCTCATCACTTGGGGCTGGGGAATCAGAGGAGCTGGAGGGGGAATGACAGGGATGCCTCTTCTTGAGGGTTTTCTTCTCCCCTCCCCTTGATCTTCCTCCCTCAGTCTGTGTCTGCCAGTGCCATCAGATCTACTCCTCTTCATTTCAATTTGGTTGACTGCCTCTGCTGAAAGAGTCTCTCTGTCAGACCCACAAATAAAACATACAAGTCCTGCCCCTCCTGGGGTGCTGTCTACAAGTTGAGACACTGGCATGTCTTGGGGTGCTGCTGATGCTCATGCCTGACTGCCCATCCATTCACCCGCCCGCCCACCAGCCTGCTCCTCTCTTGCCACCCACTGATGCCCGCTGATGCTGCTGAAAGAGCCCCTCTCTCTCTGGCAGACCCACAAATAATACACACAAGTTCTACCCCTTTTGGGATGCTTTCTGCAAGTTGAGACCATTGCATGCCTTGGGGTGCTGCTGCTTCTCATGCCTAACTGCCCACCCACCTACCTGCCTGCTAGCCAGACTACCTGCCAGCCTGCTCCTCCACTGCCACCTGCTGATGCCCACTGCTGGTCCTGAAAGAGCCTCTTTCTCCATCTTTCTCTCTGGTAAAGCCACAAATAATATACACAAGTCCTGCCCCTCCTTGGGTGCTGTCTGTAAATCAAGATCCTGGCATGTTTTGGGGTGCTACTTCTGTTCATGCCTGTCTACCCACCCACCCATCTGCCAGCCTGCCTGTCTGCCAGTCTGCCCCTCCTGGGGTGCTGTCTGCTAGTTGAGACCCTGGCATGTCTTGGGGTGCTGCTGTTGTTCATGCCTGACTGCCCACCCACCCACCTGCCTGTCAGCCCGCACTCCTGCCAGTTCGCTCTAAAGGATAGTATTCTTCTTGTCCCTCCCTCCTCAAAGTTCTCTGGAATACTAAATAAATAAAGAAAAACATTTTTTTTTCAAACCTGGCAGTGTCACCTCTTCTGCTCTCCTCCTCCACTGGTGAGTAGCCCACCTCCACCACCTCACAAGATGGTCCAGCCTGGGCTTCCATGATTTGTTCCTCCACCTCCACCATGATCTTCCTCCTCAGGTTCTACCTGCTTCCTTCCATCCTCACACAGCCACACACAAGTCACACACACAAAGCTAACTAGCCACAACAGCTACACACAGCCAGTCATCCACACACCATGCCACCACATAGTTGATCAAAGTACCGTTTCCGGTTTTGGTATTGTTTCTGCTTTCACACGATCATGATACCAAAAACAAACTCTTCATTGGCGCAAGAAATCGTATCTATACCAATGAAAAATGACATTTCGTTACTAACGACAACCAACACAACACATTTTAATAACAAAAACAATAAAGAAAAATGAAAAAATGGCATGCGGCCCTAGTGCACACTCCTAACGCACGCAAGCCCCCCAGGCTTGTGGGGCCCAGCGTGGCTGCATCATTACAGTTACACCCTGTTTCCATACATCTTTGTCCTTCTTATGTACTACACTGTATGCTAAGCACCATTAGCTTAGGTCAGCCACATTACTATACCAAAAGAAACTTCTTCAGTAGAGGCAAATGGGCAAGAGGCCAGAGGGAATTCTGCACTTAAGCAACAGGGGGATGAATTCTTGGTTCCTCTGAACTGAATCTATTGTCAAAGTGTTGACTGAATTTAGTGGGGCCAGGATTTCACTGAGGGATTTTACCCTATCACTTCCACAGACCCAACACTATTAATTTGGCATAGTGGGTTAGAATATATTAGACTGTGTCCAGCCAGATTCCCTGCCCAACGTTTAGAGTAGCAATGCAGTCACCATGTGCTGGACTGGTGTGGAAAGCAGAACAAACATGCAGCCTCTCAGTAGGGCTCAAGTGGCAGCAGCTTTTACCACGCCACGATTGCATTCCGCCGTTTCGAAATTGCCCGCATCACACCGTGGCTTTTCTGCTGACATTCCGCTAATTCCGCCGGCATTCTGAAAATTCAGAAACTATCAGAAAAATTGTGGAATTGTCAGAAACTGTTGGAAAACCACTGCTCCGCTATTTTTTTTAGTGGAAGTAGCGAAAATGGCATGTTTCCACTATTTGTGAAGCCTGTGGAAGTAGCAGAATGAAATTAGCGGAACTGCGGAAGTAGTGGAATGAAATTAGCGGAATGAAAGCCTCTGCCACGCCATACCACCAACTGCAGAAATGCTGTTTCCGATGGAAATAGCTACCGCTGCGACTTTCTGCTACGGCCCTACCTCTCAGCAGCTGCCACACTGCCTCCATGTCCTGGGTTGGGCCAAGGAAGCGAGCACACAGGCAGGTCTTGGGTCCAGGAGCAGTGGTCACTGGCCTCCAGAAACAGGATCGGGCCTGTGAAAAGCAGTCAGTGGCAAAAAATCATTCCTAGACTCTGGACCAGAGTGATCCCATCTTGGGGTTTTACATGGCCCCTTCCTGGCCCAAAGCACTCTCATCCCAGCCTGTCTCCCCCCTGGACAGCTTTCAGGGTGCAAGGGAAACCAGTGGCCCTACCTGGGATAGAGCTGTGCCCGGAGAGTGCCCCGCAGGCTGGTCCCTTGTGCCCGAGAGTGGTTCCCAACCTTGTACACAGACAGTGGTGCATGCCCAGGTTTACCACCAGTGCTTCTGCCCCCAAAGCGTGTCCAGCTGATATGTGGGGCAGGAAACATGGAGGGAGAGATGGAGGGACTCTGAGAGGCTGAGCTGGGTTCTGGGACCCACCATGCCTAGGGAAGGGCCATCACCCTAGGTTCCTCCCTCCCTGCCAGAAGCAGCTTCTGAAAGGTGACTGGGTGCATGTGTCTACTGACTCTAAGGTCACACCATCAGCTGAAAGGTGGAAGGAGGAGTTCTTCTCACTCTCACAGCCCACACCACCCACCTGACAGGTGGCAGTTGGGACCCACCATGCCTGCAGAAGGGTGATCTCTTTAGGTCCCTCCCTCCCTGACAGCAGCAGCAGCTTCTGACAGGTGTCGGGGGGTGGGGATGGGGGGGTATCTACTCACGCTTAGCCCACACCATCAGCTGACAAGCAGCTGTTGACTGGTACTCCTGGGCCTGGTCCTTGCTGACATCATGGCATTGTTCACGGTATTGGCAGACTTTGCCCCACACAGGGGCTGTGCAAGACCTAACAGGAGACAGTCTGGATTAGTCCAGCCTTATCCTGCACCACATCAACAACCTCCTCCAGATGACATAATTAGTGTTGCAGCCACCTGCTTGCCCCATGGTGGCAGTGGGTGAACATCTGATGGCCACCAAACTGATGGGCAGGTGATTCATGGGGTACTGCAGGTGATTTTTGGCTACTGTCCCATTTGTTTTCACCAAGTGAGATGGGGGAAGAATAATTTCCTTTCGCTGGATATGTTTGTCTTGAAAGGATTTTGTATTAAAATGAATTTACTTAAAATAATAGCAGGTGCTCTAGCCACAAGGAAATATTTTGTAGATCTGTTTTTAAAATCCCTTTTAAGCAGCGTTTTCGTTTCTGATCTGTTATTATGGAGCCATGCTAGTTGCTCCATTAGTTAAGGTGGAGCTAACGTTCTGTATTGAGAATTCCATTGACTTCAATGGAGCTCCCCGGGGCAAATTCCTCTGGGTTGCAACCCTGATGTTGACAAGGTTTTCTCTGTGATCATACACTTATAGACACAGATGGCCACGTAGAACAGATATTGAGTATGCTAAGTATGTGCTTTGGTCCAATATTTCAATGAGGTGGCAAGATGTCCCTGGCATTTAAAAAGTGCTTGCTGCTTTGTGAGAGATAAGCTCTCTGGGAGGTAAGCAACCAGGGATCCCCCAGAAAAGCCTCTGAGGGATCCTTGGCTGCTTCCCGCCAGAG
>QEPC01005559.1:476595-562626 GCA_003113815.1 Sphenodon punctatus | reverse complement strand
GTGGGGGTCCGTTTGACCACGCTTCCAGGGATATTCCCCCGGCTAGCCCGGGAAGCGTGGTTGAAATTGACCCCATGTGCGTATTGAGCATGGTGAACATCTGGCACGCGCTGAACAGACGTTCATGCCCCTTTAGCCCCCTCGCGGGGTTGAGCGGGGTTCACTGTGATTGAGCGTGTTCTCGTAACATCCGAAAATACCCTATGTGTCTCACGGAGGAATTAGAATGTAAGGGTAGGGGCTCCTACCTCTGGATAAGAGGGATTAATGTCTCCTTGAAAAGGCTGGGGTTTTCCTTTTCATGCTTTGTGGGGAACTCTGTAGCCTAGCAGAAACACATTCTTAAGCAAAGAGAGCAGGACACAGCTAAACAGGAGAATATTGCGGTAATTGCCTCATGGAAAATTGCGCCTATGTTCAGCTCTTTTAAGATCCTCCATAAATTTGAGGATTATTTAGATTATTTGTCTGATCCAGCTTTGTGCAGGGCCTATACTCTCTTTCATTTTCAACTTTTTCCCTCTGTCATAGTGGAGGGCAGGTACGTGCATAAATCCCACAATTCTTGTACTTGCCTCTGTGGGATGGGTGCAATAGAGGATTTGGAGCATTTGCTGCTATGTTGCCCCTGTTATGTCTGTATTAGGTCTGCGTGGCTTTCCCCAATTTTGATGGGGAAAGAATATACTCCGTCTATGTATATAATTTCTTATTTGCTTGCTTCTAGTCATGAATGGGTGATGAAAGAAGTAGCGATTTTTTGCCTACTCATTATGAGGGAATGCGTGTGGCTGCTGCAGGATTAGCTGATTTTTATTTAAACTGCTTTCCGGCTGGTTGCAATGTGTGGTATTAGTCTTTCATTCTGTTTCTGGCTCTAATATGTGCTATTCCTGACCTCTACCTTTTTATATTAATGTGCTGTTGATAAGTTTATGTATTTATGTATTTGTTTATTTGTATCCATGCTAGTGCCTTGTGACTTGATATAGGACTAAATGCAATGCGGTTGTTGATGTTCTGTTCTGTACTTATTCTGTTTTGTTTGTTATGCTCGGCCAAGTCAAAAGTTGGTGCCGATAATAAATTTACTACTACTACAAGTCAAGTCAAAAGAAATTTATTGATTGACCTCCAGGGTCATTACAATACAATACAAACAAAAATTTAAAAAATATAAACTACACAACAGAATCAAAATCAGGTTCAATAAATGTACAATTTACATTCCATATTCTCACCCCTTCGGGACAGATTGTTTAAGACATAATACTGAAAAACAAAACCTAGCAACCCGTTTTACACGGTCAGAATCAGAGCCTGATATAAGAACAATCAAGAGATTATCATACTGCCATTCAGAATAATCTCTTATATACAGTGCTAGATATTTCTTGTGGATTTTAATGTAAAAAGAACAATAAAAGAAAACATGATTAACTGTTTCAAGCTGCCAGCATGAGCAATGAGAACAGTATCTCTCTTCCTTTGGGATCTTGTTATAACGACCCTCTAACATAGAGGAAGGGAAAACTTCTACTCTAACAAGTGTTAAAGCCTGCCTAAGATTCAAGTCAGTCCATTCAAATAAGTAATGATTTACCACAGAGCACAATCGTATCTCTGGGTATAATTTGGTCACCTTTTGGTTCTTTATTAGGGAGTATTAATTTTGGATCACCTGGTCTTTTATCCTCCATTTAACAAGTTCTCCTGCTGCTATAAAGCCCAAAGGGGCCAAAAAGCTTTTGGACAGACCCAACTTTGCAACCTCGACGTCTATCTTATTATTACAATTATCTCTCAGTCCCGAGTTCACTAATAAAGAGTACAGGGACTTAGGGTGATTTCAGATGTTACGTGTTCCAGAGTCACCACAGTGGATTCCCAGTGGTGGTGAACCGAACAACCACCCCCCGTGGTCAATAAAGGCCCCAAACAGACATGACGGGAGCGGAACCACGGCAGGGAATCGGGCTGCCAGATCACGGCCCAGGGCGGCACAACAGACGTGACACTAATTCCCAGCCATGGTCAAAACACCCAGAAGGAGCTGGGGAGGGGAGGGACACAGACATGGCCACCTGAAGGCAAAGGAAGCCAAAAGGGACACAAGGGAATGCCCACACAAGGGAAACGGAAAGGGAAGGGGGAGACAGAGAAGAGCTGCCCAGGTACCACACAGAATAGGCACACAGACAGTGAGGGCACAGTGGAACACACAACATAAACACACACGCCCGGACAGGAAAGGGGGGGGGAGACACAGCGGGACAGACAACACACAAGGCACAATGAGCAAGGGGGGGAGGGGTAGCGAGGGACAGGGAAGAGGAGGGGAAACCTCACAGGGGCACACCAGGACACAGGCAACAGCAACCAGAACCCCCAATTCAGAACAGTCCACACAGACACCCCCCACAGCAACACAGGCAGTCCCAAAATGGGGGTCCCCAGGCAGTCCAGGCACAGGCACAGCAGGGGCACACACAGAACAGGGAGAAGGCCGGGAACAGTCTAGGAGGCACATTCGGAACCTAGTGCAGGCAAGGGGGCAATGGAGGGGAGACAGGAGGTCCAGGGCAGTGAAGCGGGTCCAAAGTCACACAACCCCCTACCCGGAAGGAAGCCAAGGGGGGCAGTCCGGGATTCCCAGAACTCCAAGATCACAAACACACTGGGGGTGTGTGTGCAGAAGGGGCCACAGGTGAACGAGGATGGTCAGCAGCACCCTGGGGAGCAGTGGGGCCGGTCAGGGCACCGGAGGTGGACAATGAAGATGGTGGCCACGGAGGGGAACACCAGGGACAGAGGCAGACCGGGGGGGGGGGTCCAGAAGGGGCCCAGAGCCACAGGCAGGGCCAGCGACACCCCAGGAGGCAGGCAGCACAGCAGCATGGCCGGGGCAACAAGGAGGGAGCAGGCAGCGGGCCACAGGAGCATGACGGAGCCGAGAGCCCGCACGGGGGCCAGGAACAGGGGTCCGGGAGACACAGAGGGACTCACAGCCAGTTGCTGGGGGCCATGAAGGGAGCAGGGGTCAGCTGCCCCACCTGGTGAATGAGGTGTGGCCAACGAAGCATGCCCCGGCGGTACCCCTGCACTGACATGTGGTGGGCGAAAAGGTAGTAAGCCTCAAAGGGATCCTGAATGGAGAGACCCAGTTGCACATTGGAACAGGACCACACACCTGACAGCACCACCAGCTCCACCACGGTAGGCTCAGACATGCAGCAGTAGCAGCAGGGGGCCATGGAAGCTGACCCAGCTCCAACACCTGGTGATACACCGCCTCACGGGAGCGCGGGTACCCATGGGCCCCGTGAATGCAACCAAAGTAGGACATGGCTAAGGCAGGGCCCCCCTCTGCCAGACAGACCGTGTAGGTGGCCAGGCTGCACACAGACAGGGAAGACATGGTCTCCGCTGCAGACCAGGCCACATGCGAGCACCTCATCTCCAGGATGCGCAGATCAGGAAAGGGAACCAGCCCCAGCATCTCAGCATGCAGCCGGAAATTCCAGGTACTAGCCTCATAGCCGAAGTAACGCAGGCCACAGCTCAGGCTCGCAAAAGCACCCGGCAGGCTGTCCAGGCAGTTCAGCAGCAATTGCCCCGCTGGGGTATGCGACAGGTCACACAGGGCCATGGTCCAATGAAGGACTGCGGATAAGGGGGCCCCATGGGGCCAGGAGCCGGGAGCCTGGTGGAAGCACAGTCTGCCATAGTCCAGCACGCCAGGGAGAATAACACCATGGACAGGGAGGCCCACATTACCTCCAGGGGCAAGAGGGGGCTCTGGGGGTCACCAAGGCCAGCCGAGATAGGCACAGGCCTGTAAGGTTCTGCTTGGAACATACATGCTGGAGGTGCCAGGGCATGCAGAGATGCCGCCGGCAGCCCCCGCAGTGCGACGAGCAAGAAAAGCGTAGCATATTGCTGCATCATGCCGTACACGTAGGGGAAACCCCAGACACGCAGCAGCGTAAGGAGGCGGGGCCCGTAGGCTCCGTGCGCCATTCCGCTCGCCTCCAGGCATTGCGGGGGACAGAGCCTGGACTACAAAAGGGGGATGCAGCCATCGCAGTAGCATCGGTGATCAGCGCAGCTGTGAGACTGGCCCCTTGCGACGGAGTTTGAAGAGAGTTGACTTGCAGTGCAGAGAGTGTGGAGAGTGATTGTCGGAGTGAGTGTGGAGTCTGGAGAGATTGTTTGCAACGACGTGAGTGGGATTAGTACGAGTGTAAGTGTGTGTGACGAGTGTGTGTGCCCCCACGCCTATCCTTCCTTCCCTTCCCTCTTTCTTCCCCGGTTCCCATCAGACCCTACTCCTGGGCATGTGTGTTGCCTTCCCCCCTTCCTCCTTGCCCTGCATCTTCTCTTCCACGGTTACCCCCCACGAGTAAACCACCACCTTGTCTTCATCCCCTGCACCACCGCTTGGTTGAGATTGGGGTGTGGGATAAAGGTGCCTTTAGAGACTGTGTCTTTGGTGCATGAGTGGGGGCTGAGCTCTGGGCCGTGTTGTCTCCACCCCTGTGATGAAACGGCCTGCCTTCATTTGAAAGCACTAGGGCCAACTGTTAACCTGAGGGGTAGTTTTCCTTTACAAGAGCATATAGCCCGTATGAGTGAGAGGCACATCCAGGGTTGGGGTGCCTGGCAAGTGTGGGGTGTGCACAAACCTGTCCCCTCTGGGTATTTCCCTTCCTGTCAACCCCCCTACCCTAACAGTATCACCGGCATGGATCTAGAGGGGAAATTAGAGGAGATGTCGAGGGCTATTCAGTCCCTGGCCTTCGAAATTAAAGATATTAAGGAACAACAGGGCCAAAAGATGCTAGAAACCATGCAGGGAGATGAGGACCCTAAAGGGCAACCTCCTATGGAGGAGGAGGAGGAGATACATGAAGGGGCTACACCAGGACAAAGGGAACCTAAACACCCCTCTATTGTGAGGTTTAGTGGAGAAAGAAAAAAGTTTCAGGGGTTCCTGGCCCTATGTAAATTGGCGTTCCAATTGCAGCCCCAGACTTATTCCACCGATGCCCTTAAAATAGCCTTTATCATATGGCATTTGGAAGGAATAGCCTTAGAGTGGGCTACACCCCTGTTAATAAAAGAGAGCCCCCTTCTAAAAAATTATGAAAAATTTGTTGACGAGTTCCAATTCTTATTCGATTATCCCCATAGGATAAAGGATGCTGAAATGGCAATTATGACCCTAAAACAAGGCAAGGGGCCATTATTAGAATACATAACACGTTTTCAGCATTTAGCGGTGGAATTAGAGTGGCCAGATGAGGTTCTGAAGGTTCATTTTTGAAAAGGCCTTAATGAGGACCTAAAAGCTCAATTAGCATTAACAGCTACCCCTGCCACCTGGTCTGCACTGGTGAATTTAACATGTCAAATTGAGGACAGACTAATGGAAAGGAGGCGAGAACGGTGATTGGAGGCTCCCCGGTCTTGGGGTCCTCATGTAACCTACCTACCCACCTGCAGTTCCTCAAGCAGAGGATAAGGGAAGTGAGGAACCAGAACCCATGCAATTGGGGGCCTCACGAGGGCCTTTAACACCCCCGGAAAAAGAACGACAAACAACTCCTCTGTTTGTATTGCGGGAGACCTGGACATTTTGCCTCCGAATGCCCTAATCTTCCCCCCGAACGACAAAGATTGGGAAACGAGAGGAGCCGAGACACACAGGGGGCATCTCGGCCGGATCAGTAAGAGCCCCTGCACAAGCTCCCCGAGGAATTGGACCTTCCCCTCTAAATGTACAGCACCTTTGTATACCCTTAACCTTGACTTTTTCAGCTTGTCAGAGCGTGGTAATTCCTGCTCTTGTGGATTCCAGAGCCTTGGGGAATTTTCTTGAAGAGGCCATTATACGTGCCTTTCGTATCCCGACTCGACAGAAGAAACATCTGGAAGCGGTTGTTACAATTGACAGGATTCCTTTGAAATCTGGACCAGTGAGACACCAAACCTTGCCCCTCAAGGGTTCCATCGGAGACCATCAGGAAAGTCTTTCCTTCGATATTGTAAGTACCCATCTGTTTCCTGCAGTTTTAGGTCTCTCTTGGCTCCGCGTACACAATCCGTCCATTAATTGGGAGGCAATGACCCTTGTATTTACTTCCGAATATTGTAGATCCCAATGCCTGGTCCGAAAACCACAACTCCTGCCCTTGACAATGGCAGGTACAGACGGAACCTTACCCAAAGAGTCAGTTCCTCCCTAATATCATGACTTATTAGAAGTGTTCCAGAAGCAAGAGGCCTTAGATTTACCTCCCCATCGGAGTTATGATTGCCCCATAGACTTGCTTTCCCAGACTATGCCACCCTATGGAAGGATTTATGCCCTTTCGGAACCCAAATTAAAAACATTAAAGGGGTACATTGACGACAATTTGAAAAAAGGCTTTATCCAACCTTCTAACTCCCCCGCGGGGGCGCCCTTATTTTTTGTCCCCCAAAAAGATGGGGGCTTATGCCCCTGTATAGACTATAGAGGTCTCAACGCGATCACTGTAAAAAATCATTACCCGCTTCCCTTAATCCCAGAACTCTTAAATAGGTTGCAGGGAGTGGCCATCTTCACTAAGCTTGATTTACGGGGTGCTTACAACCTTCTGTGCATCAGGGAAGGAGACGAGTGGAAAACGGTATTTCGGACAAGATATGGGTTGTATGAATAGTTAGTCATGCCCTATGGACTTGCCAACGCCCCGGCCACCTTCCAATATCTAATTAATGATATCTTCCGAGATATACTAGATGTCTATATAATTGCATATCTGGATGATATTCTTATCTACTCCAAAACCTAGACAGAACACATTCAGCATGTCTGTAGCGTCCTACAACATTTACTACAAAATAAACTGTATTGCAAGATGGAGAAGTGCTCCTTTCATCAAAACATAGTCCATTTCCTAGGCTTCATCATTTCCCCCCTAGGCATTAAGATGGACCCCGTTAAAATCCATGCAATTATGGCATGGCCGGCACCCCAAACCGTCAAAGCCCTGAAACGCTTTCTTGGCACAGTGAATTATTATCGCCAATATATTTCCGGCTATGCCGAAAAGACCGCTCCCTTCACACGTCTATTAAAGAAGCATCAGCTCTATGTGTGGACCAAAGAACAACAACAAGCCTTCCAGTACTTAAAAACAACCTTTAGTAAGGCCCCTATTCTTCAGCACCCAGATTTCTCCTTACCCTTTATTGTAAAGACCAACGCTTCTAGTAATGCTATTGGAGCAGTCCTGTCACAATGCAAAATGGGCACCACCAAGCCCCTACCATGTGCCTTTTATTCAAGACAACTTAAGCCCGCTAAACAAAACTACACCATTCTAGATCCAGAATTGCTTGCCATAAAAATGGCATTTGAAACCTGGCACCACTACCTCGAAGGCGCCATACACCCTGTACAGGTGATAACAGATCACAAAAATCTCACTTACCTCCAAACAGCCTGTATTATGAATGCACGACACACCCGATGGGCTCTATTTTTTGCGCGTTTTTTATTTCAGATACAATACCACCCAGGGAAAGCTAACATCATTGCTGATGCCCTATCCCACTACACGGAGTTAACAAGAACCGTAGTGCCATGGAAAGAGACTGTATTACCACATCACGTCTTTGCTGCTACAAAAACAAGGGCCACCAAGACTAAAAGGTTGGTACACATGAATCCATCTCTTCCAGACCTCGAAATACTGCCTAACGTAGTAGATCCCGGGCTTCAAGGACCAACGGGCAGGATCCCTGTACCCGAGTCTACACGACAAGAAGTATTATGAGCCCACCATGATGCGCCCTTAGCAGGGCATCCAGGACAACGACGTACCTTCACCTTACTCCAGTGACATTTTTGGTGGCCCTCAATGCGCTGAGATACACAAACATATGTTCAAGGATGCCAGGTATGTAACCGCACAGAGGTTCCTCGCCAAAAGCCCCTAGGCCTTTTGCAATTAAGCCCCTTACCAACAGGGCCTTGGCAACGAATCAATATGGATTTTATTGTAGAACGTCCCCCGTCTCAGGGTTACACCACCATATATGTGGTGGTGGATCAGTTCACCAAAATGGTGCATTTCATCCCATGCAAAGTCATGCCTACAGCACCACAAACTGCACTTTTGTTCCTACAAAATGTTGCTAAATTGCACGACCTCCCACAAACCATTATATCTGATCGGGGATCACAGTTCATTGCACAATTTTGGCGAAGTCTCTTTAAAATGATAGGAGTGCACCTTACTTCCACAATGGCGTACCACCCACAGGCCAATGGTCAAGCCGAACGCATTAATCAATCATTAGAGCAATATTTACGATGTTATATTGACTACTTGCAAGATCATTGGGTGGATTTTCTGGCCTTCGCCGTATTCGCGCATAACAATGCCCCCAATGCTTCCCTTGGATTTTCTCCCTTTTACATTTCATCTGGTATACACCCTCGCCTTCTCTTCCCAGAAGTTCCAACAACCAACGTCCCCACCACCGGAGCTAAAATCCAAAAACTACACGCCTATCATGCCATGGCCTGCCTGGCCCTACAAAAGGCACGCCTCCGGTATAAGACCTTGGCCGACCATCATCGTCTCACAGCTCCTCCCTTCCACGTTGGGGACCTTGTGTGGGTAGACAGACACCACTACCCCAGTGGGTGCCCTGCCCCTAAAATGGCTGGCAGGTACTTTGGCCCCTGTGAGATCCTTTGCCAACTGAATCCCATCACTTACCAAGTGCAACTTCCCCCTCACGTACGCTGTCACCCTGTCTTCCATGTCTCGTTGTTGAAGCCGTACTCTCCCCCTCTGTTTCCCCCTCCAGACCCTGCCGATTGCATCCCTGTCCTGCATCTTGATCCCGAATACGAAGTCCGAGTCATTATTGACTCCCGGCGCCGGTATGGCACCCTCCAATACCTTGAGGACTGGACAGGGTACGACGTTTCCAACCATTCATGGGAACCCGCCACTGCTGTCCATGCCCCATGCCCCGCTCCTTTCACTCCCGCTACCCCTTTAAACCCCGACCTTCCCAGAAGAGGGGGGCTTGGGGGGTACTGTAAGGTTCCGCTTGGAAATTACATGCCAGAGGCGCCAGTGCATGCAGAGACACCGCCGGCAGCCCCTGCAGTGCAACGAGCAAGAAAGGCATAGCATATTGCTGCATCATGCCGGACACATAGGGGAAACCTCAGACACACAGCAGCGTAAGGAGGCGGGGCCCATAGGCTCCGTGCGCCATTCCGCTTGCCTCCAGGCATTGCGGGGGATGGAGCCTGGACTACAAAAGGGGGATGCAGCCGTCGCAGCAGCGCCGGTGATCAGCGCAGCTGTGAGACTGGTCCCTTTAGACAGAGTTTGGAGAGAGTTGACAGAGAGAGTGGAGAGTGATTGTCGGAGTGAGTGTGGAGCCTGGAGAGATTGTTTGCAATGACATGAGTGTGATTAGTATGAGTGTAAGTGTGTGTGATGAGTGCGTGTGCCCCAACACCTATCCTTCCTTCCCTTCCCTCTTTCTTCCCCGGTTCCCATCAGATCCTATTCCCGAGCATGTGTGTTGCCTTCCTGCCTTCCTCCTTGCCCTGGGTCTTCTCTTCCCCGGTTACCCCCCATGAGTAGAGCATCACCTTGTCTTCATCCCCTGCACCACTGCTTGGTTGAGATTGGGGTGTGGGATAAAGGTGCCATTAGAGACTGTGTCTTTGGTGCATGAGTGGGGGCTAAGCTCTGGTCTGTGTTGTCTCCACCCCTGTGATGAAACGGCCTGCCTTTGTTTGAAAGCACTAGGGCCAACCGTTAACCTGAGGGGTAGTTTTCCTTTACAAGAGCATATAGCCCGTATGAGTGAGAGGCACATCCAGGGTTGGGGTGCCTGGCAAGTGTGGGGTGTGCACAAACCTGTCCCCTCTGGTTATGTCCCTTCCTGTCAACCCCCTACCCTAACAAGGCCACAACAATGTTGGCAATGTATCCCTTTGGTCCACCGGGGGCACCTTTCTGGAGGTCTCCCATGTAAGACGGCGGGCCACAATGGAGAGGGCATTCTCGGTGGTTGGGCCGCGGTTGTGGAACTCCCTCCCAGAGGAGGCCTGTTGGCCTTTTGACGTATCTGTAAGACTTGGCTGTTCACCCAGGCCTTCGGAGAGGAGGGTGGGGTGTGTGTGTTAATTTTTGTGGGGGGTGTTTTAAATTTGTTTTAATTATGGTATTATAGATTTTTTTATGTTTAAAAATTGTTTTATATTATGTTGGAAGCTGTCCTGAGATGTCGTAGGCATGGGGGGTGGCATATAAACATAAATAAATAAATAAATAAATAAACAGAGCGAGGCATGGGGTGCAGACTCAGCACAGTTGCAGGAACTGAGCACACAGACAGGACAGCCGACACATGAATCAGGCCGACAAGGACACAATGTTGCAAACAGGGAGAGGTAGGAGGTGATGACAGGAGACATGCAGCTGCAGCCTGCACGCCTGTGCACGCGCCGGCCCGTGTGCATGGCTCCCCCCAGGGAGAGCAGGTGTGCTCCATACTGCACACCCGCCACCCAGGGCCACCTGCCCTGCACAAGCTGGCACAGGCAGCCGTGGAGGGGAAAGTCCATCACCAGTGGCCCCCCAGGGCTCACCTCACCATGAAGCGGGACAGGTTGGGTGCATGCGGGATGCTCCTTGCACTCTGTGCCAAGTGGTGCCGCACTCACATCGATCACCTGGGCATCCAGATTGCTGAGGTGCACTTGGGCACCCGTCTGAGTGTTATCATGGCCTGGAGCCCTGCAGGGGTCCACAGGGCTCACCAAGTCCGCAGGTGATCCCTGGCCTGGCTTAGGGTGCAGCAGGTGTCCGGGGCGGTCTTACAGGCCATGAGCCGCAGTCGGACCTGGCCTGCGGCGATCCATGAGGTTGCCAGCTGCCTCCAATAGAGGAGGGAGACCATGCGCCGGGCTGCCCTGATCACTATGCCCATTGCCCGGTGGCTATGGTTCTCGGAGCGAGACCAGGGCTGGTGGTCCCAAGTGCTGACTCAGTTGGACGAGGCCGCCTGGAGAGCACACTTCCGGATGGACAAGCTCACCCTACTGCAGTTCGCGGAGTTGCTCATGCCCTGGCTGGAGTGACAGCACACCCCCATGATGAACCCCATCCCCATGGTCCAGCAGGTGGCCATCGAGGTCTGGTCCCTGGCAACGCCCGACTCCTGCCGGTCCATCTTGCAGCACTTCAGTGTCAGGGTGAGCACCATGGCCTGTATCCTACGGGATGTCTGTGAGGCTGTGGAGGGCGTACTCCTGGACAGGGCGATCCAGCTGGTGGATCAGGGGCCCGTGACAATGGGACCTCCCTGCTCCTGCACGTGGGCACTATGTGCACCTATGTGATGGCAACCACCCCGCTGGGCACCCTGCCTGGCCAGGGTCTCATGCCAGGTGCCTCAGCACCCCCACTGCCTTCCAGTGTGGGCTCCAGGAGACCCAGGACTTTATCCGCATCTGGGGGACATTGCCGCCTCCATTTCCCACACTATCTCCCAGAACACATGCTCATTCCACTGATTGAGCGCTAGCTGTAGCTGATGCTCCAATGTCCCCCAGATGCGGATAAAGTCCCGGGTCTCCTGGAGCCCACACTGGCCCCCTCGGTGGTAGGTTCTCCTCCTCCTCCTCCTCTGCCTCCTGTCTCGCTCCATCCCACCACGTCCCCCTGCTTCTGTGTGCCCTTTAAATCTCCCTCCACGGCCTGTGTTGTTGCTGGTTGCCTGGCAGCAATGCTGCATGCTTTGTCCCCAGCTGGGAATCATTTTGCTTCATTCTGGCTGGTGATTGCCATTCAGACGTTACTTTTTTTTGTTTCCCAGTGGGAATCTCTTTGACCATGCTTTCGGAGATGGTCCGGGCCAGAGGTCTGGAAGCATGGTTAATTTTGACCCCATGTGGGTATTGACTGTGGTGAACATCTTGTGGCCACCGAACAGACGTTCAGGGCACTTTGGTCCCACTGCGGGATTGACCGTGGTTCACTGTTGTTAAGCGTGATCTCGTAACATCTGAAAATAACCTTAGACTCAGGGGGAAATAGGTTCGATCTCAGCCAGGATTAGTAGATGACAAAGGGTATTTTCAGATGTGACAGGGCCAATAGGCCCCGTCACAAAAACAATAAATTCATCCCCCGTCAGGATGAACCCGTCATGTCCTAACAGACGTGCCGGGATCCCGGCTGGGAATCGGGGAGGGGTTGGAGCCACACGGCGCAACGTGCAGCCGCATAGCCCCGCCCCTCCACGCTCCCCGCCGCCCGCCCTCTGGGGAGACGGGCAACCGCTGCGATCAATGCGGTTGCAGTGCTCGCCCGATTTCGCCACGGGCCAGAATCCCTGCGGGGATTCCGGGTCATGGCTGCCATCCAGAAGTGATGGCGGGGTTCATCACAGTGAGAATCGCCTTCGCCACGCGACCGCCGCCAGTCGTAACATCTGGCAATCCCCACCGTTGTAACATCTGAGGGGAACATCCGTTCCCCCCAACAGACATTCCGTGATCGCAGCCACCACAGGGAATTGACTGTGGTTGACTGTGATCTTGTAATGTCTGAAAATACCCAAAGTCTCAGTTCACAGAATAGCCTGTGGGGTACCTTTGGGAAGTCCCAAGATGGACTGGAGAAAACAATTTTGTATATGCTTCAGTTTATCTCTGAATTGAAATCCCCAGATTTCAAAAGCATAGAGCAATAGGGGGAGAACCTTGGCCTTAAACAATCGTAAGGTGGGGGAGACTAACTTTCCCCCCTGATGAAAAATGTAGCTCGAGATGGTATTAGCAGTTGTTCGAGTCATATCAAGAGCTGCAGAGTAATGAGCATGGCAACTACAATTTTCAGAAAAGGTGACACCTAGTTATTTATATGTTCGCACCTGCTCTATTAAGTTTTGTTCAATTTGCCAGTGTAAGGTTTTCTTAGCTTGACTCACTATCATTACTTTGGTTTTAGAAAAATGTATTGATAGGCATTCCTCATGACAAAATTGATTAAAATTGACATACTCCTTCGGAGTCCAATGGGGGTTTGTGACAAAATGACAGCGTCATTCATGTACATCAAAACAGATATTTTCCAGTCGTTGAGCTTAGGGGGATGCAAATCTATATATGCAAGGGAAGGAGTGATGTTGTTAATATAAAAATGAAAAAGAGATGGTGCCAGGATACTGCCCTGGCGCACACCTCGCTGGACTGAAATTCTCCTGGTTAAAGCTTGGTTACTTGCATATTGAACTTGCAAGGTGTTATTCTTATGGAGCAAGACTATTAAATACAAAAGGCGTAAATGAATGGACGTAAGACTCAATTTTGCCCATAGCCGATCTCTACTAACTGTGTCGAAAGCCTGTCTAAGGTCAATAAAACACATGTATAGAGCCAAGTTGGCCTGTTTATTTGAGTATTTACTGCAAAGTTGTTTAAGAATAAAGATGTGATTCACTGTAGAGCATCTGCTGCGAAAGCCAGATTACTCGGGTTCTATAATTTGATGTTTATCCAACCATGCCTGTAGTTTGATCAATACAAATTTTGCATACATTTTACTAATAATAGGAAGCAATCTTATGGGCCTATAGTTAACTGGTAGAGCCAGATCGCCTTTTTTAAAAATAGGCACTACCAAGCTGTTGAGCCAGTGAGCCGGAAATTCAGCAGTTGCATTAATGAAAGTGACCAATGGAGTCAAAACGTTTGACTACCAATATGGATCACTCTTGAGCATTTCCATTGGGATATAATCACATCCAGAGGCTTTCCCACTCTTTAGGTGTGATATCAAGCACAAAATTTCAGATCTCTCAACTGGTTGCCATCCTTGCAACTGGTGACCATCTATGGCATGAATAAGGAGCTGAAAGGTAAGATTACTAGAGTATCCAAAAAGAGTTTCAAAATGGTGTTCCGAACTAGACGGAGGGATTGTAGGGGCTTTGGGCTGCCCCCCCCCCAATTCTGGCCTTTTTAATAAGATGCCAGAACCACCTTGAGTCATTTTCTGTATCGATAGACCACCTTTTGACAACCGTACTAATATTAGTTGGGGTCCCTCAAAAAGAGAAATTTGGTGAGAACTTTTTAGGTGCCAAGGGATCAAAAAAGTTTTAAACTAATGGTAAATGATCAGACTCAGATGTGATAACAATTTCCAATTCCAACATACAGAAAAGCAAGGAGGTAGATACCATAATATAATTAAGTACACTTGCACCATTGGTGGAAAAGTAGGTGAAGTGTCCCTCTAAATCACCAAGCAAACGCCCATTCAATACCACCAAATTTAATTCCTCAAGAAGATGGTTAATTATCGAGGCTCTGGAGTTTGTGACGTTGTCCATAGAAATATGTATGTTGTTGAAAGGGGGTACAATACAATCATCATCATGTTCCTTATCAGATATCTTATTATTGGTAATTCCCAATCTTGCATTCAGTTCCCCTCTCAACAATTATTTAGCCATAGGAAAAATCCTGACTGCTTTATAGATCTGAGGGTGATTTCAGACGAGATGGGGTGGCATTCGCCCCGTCCAGGAATCACTCTTCAGATTCCCCGCCGGAATCAGCCCGTCACGTCCAACAGACGTGCCGGCTGATCCCGGCGAGGAATCGGGGAGGGGGTGGGGCTGCATGCCGCAATGTGTGGCCGCACAACCCCACCCCCCCACGCTCCCCTGCCACCCGCACTCTGGGGAGACGGGTGGGCGCCATGGCCAATGCGGGCGCAAGCGCCCGCCTGAATTGACCATGGCCCGGAATCCCACCGGGGATTCCGGGCTGTGGTTTCCGTCCAGATGAGATGGGCCCCTTCATCGCAGTGGGGAATCACATTCACCACGCAATCAGTGCCGGCCCCGCCAGTTCCGCCGATCACGTGGTGAATGTGATTCCCTGCCGTGATTGACCATGGTTAACATCTGGGAGGGAACTTCTGGTTCCCCAACAGATGTTACGAGGCCATTCCCCACCACAGGGTATTGACTGTGATTGAGCGTGGTCTCATAACATCTGAAAATACCCCGACAGAGCATATCTAACCATATATCATTATTATAAGGAGAGGTTGCAGGAGGTACATAGATGTTTCCTATTAATAATTCGAAACCACTCCTAAAAGTGCAATGCCACAGGGCAAATTATGATTGATAGGCACCAATTAATTTTACCTTCAAATCAATCTCATTGCATATGAGCAGGGCCAAACCTCCACTACGTCTACCCTTTATACTGTCTGAGTTATTCCTATACAATAAAAGCTGTTTCATAGTACAGAGTGTGACTGTGCAGACTATATTATGTATAAAGTCTAGTCTAGGCTTTGTAAAGAAAACAATTGCATCCATGTAACTTGTGCCTTATTAGGAAGGGCTTCCAGACAAATATTAATAAATGAATATGGATAATGTTTAAGTTTAAGGTCACTATCTTGAAACTGCTACTTAAGTAATTACTTACTACTTGTATTTTATTTAAAAGCCTGTAAGTAGTTTCATGATTGCAGCCTAAATTTCTAATCTCACAAAAGCTTCTACTCAACTGTGATCACGAATATTCTGAAAGTTTGATATTGCCCACACTGGAAGTATTTGCTAGTGGTCAATGTTCTGTGTAGGTCTCACAGACAGTCTCACTCTGTTCCTTTTAATGAAACTAATGCTTTACTAGTACACATTAGGAAATATCTATCTCAGGTAAACACAGAATTTCTTTCCTATCCCATTCTAGTAATGGAAGAAAAGCTTATGACATAAAGAGAGCTCAAAGGCACCCTAAGGCATTTAAAGTTTTCTTTATAGTTCAGAATGTTGTAGTATAGTAGTCCCCATGCATGCACTGAATGTTCTTATTATTTAGGCTTTATAATTATAACATATTTGAATTTTGGAGTTAATTGCTCAACAGCTAAAATATAGGCACCATCTTCATACCAGAATCTAGCTAAGGCTTCTGTTAAATAGTATCTGAGCACCTTACAATCTATTTTAATGTATTTATCCTGAGAGGCACTGAAGTACTATTAATTCCATTGTTACTAAAGGAGGACAGAGTCATAGAGAGGATAAATGACTCCACCAACATCATGTAGAAAGCTTGTGGTGAGACAAAGAACTAGGTATTGATCCCCCAGCACTGATCTTCCTTTTCCTGAAACAATAGCCAATGACAACTCTGACAAAAGGGAATCATCACATGACATAGATGTGGGAGCAACATTGGTTAATTTCAGATGTGTTGCCACCACAGTCAACCACACTGGATCACAGTGGATCCAGTGTGGTGGCTGTGATGGATGACACATCTATTAGAACACCGCCAGATGTTCACCATGGTGAATTCCTGGTGGGGTTCAAAGCTAACCACAGTTCTGGGGGTGAGGCTGGCCTCACCTCCAGAACCATGGTTAGATGAACCATGATCAGGAAAGGGGAAAAAGTAACGTGTGTTGCCTTGCCCCATACTGGAGAGTGGTCCGAACAATGGTATGGAATCAGGATGCAGTGGCCTCATTGGCTGCTGCACCCACCCATTTCCTTGAGGGCAGGTGGATGTGGGAGCATGGGGGGGCGGGGCCATGAAGCCACACATCACGTTGCATGGTCCTTCCCCCTCCTAGATTCCCCTGTGTGATGAAGCTGGGACGTCTAAAGGATGGACGGCTTCATCACTGACCGGGATCCAAGATGGATCCCAGTCTGGGTTTCAGCATGTTGGTCCTGGAAGCCCAGCACATCTGAAATTACCCATTAGGTGCCATCTACTACAGCCTGAATTAGGGACACAACAGGAAATTAGTTCTGAATCAGATTGGTATGCACCACCTCAACTGTGTCCAAACTTTTTGTAGGGTCTATCAAACTTATCCCAGCTCAAGATTGGTGAAACAGAAAGATTACTTAGATTCCAACTCTTTGACTGCACCAAGACTGAACGTAGCACAGCTGAAGACTAAAACCGTATAAGGATCAACCATTTAGCAGTGCACTTTGTTGGAAAATATATAACTTTGTAAAAATTGCTGACTTTTTATTGCCAAAGAAGGATACCAACTGGTGTTGAACAAATGTTTCATTTCTATTCATATCAGTTTGGATTTGTATAGCCAGGGCTGGCCTTAGAATGTGTGGCACCTAGGGTGAAAATAAAATGTGGAGACCCAACAAACCCACCCTCCATAGCTGCACCTTTTCAACCTCTTCCTTGAAGACTCTACATTCCTACCTTTGGAGGGGAGGGGAGGGGAAGGGAGGTGGGACAGGACTTCAGAGGAAGCAGCCACCCTGGCAGCTGAGAGTTACAAGACCCTGAAGAAACAGCCCATCCTAAGGCCTCAGGATACAGGATACAACAAGGACTGCCCTCACTGTAGGACTCCTTCCAACTATGGGGCTAGGGCCATAGGCCCTTCTTTAAGACTGACCCTGTGTATAGTCAATGATTTATTTTATTTTATTTTAAAATTTCTATGCCAGGCCCAGGTCAGCTCACAATACACAATTTAAACAAATTGTTAAAATTCATAAATAAAAACACCCTCCCCTCAAACCCCCATCCTCCCCTGCAACCCCACTCAGAACTCCAATCAAATGCCACCTACCCCTGCCTGCCAAATGCTTTTCCAAATAAAAACGTTTTTCACCACCTCTAGAAGATAACCAGATTTAGGCTCAAGCAAACCTCCCAGGGAAGGGAGTTTCACAACATGGGGACAGCAACTGAGAACACTCTCCCATGCAACCCCACCCCATGGACAAGGGTAACAGATGAAATGCACAGGAAGGCACCCCTGGCCAACTGTAGAGATTGCAAAGGGACATAGTAAGATAGGTGGTCTTTCAGGTATATGGGACTCAGGCCGTTTATGATTTTAAAGGTCAAAAGCAGCACTTTGTGCTCAGAACTGTGCCCAGAAAGCTATAGGCAGCCAGTGCAGACTTCAGAGCACAGGTGTAATTTGCTCCCAGTGACTCGGCCCTGAAAGGAGCTGAGCCACTGAATTCTGCACCAGATGCATCTTCCAGTCATCAAGAGCAACCCCACATAGAGTGCATTGCAGTAATCTAGTCTCAAGTTGATGAAAGCATGGATGGCAGTAGCTATTTCTGAATTAGAGAGAAAAGGCTGCAGCCTCCTCACCATATGGAGTTGGTGAAATGTGCTCCTGGTCACTGCTGCCACCTGAAAATCCAGGTGCAGCGAGGGATCCAAAAACATTCTGAGGCTACAAACCTGAGTGACCAGAGGGGGCCAGACCCCATCAATGATAGGTGTCCCAATCCCCTCCAAGTCACAAGACTGGCTAACCATCATCACTTTAGTCTTGTCAGGATTCAGCTTCAATCGGCTCAACCCTCATTCAGTCCCTGACAACGTCCAGGTATTGGGTAAGCACCAAGACTGTGGAAACTGGGTTGGATAAAAAAGAGAGATCGAGATGAGTGTCATTAGCATATTGATGTCACCTCACCCCAAGCCTCCAAATGGCTCTAGGGTGCTGCCAACTTGCCAGCATGTAGTGCAAGCAACAGCAGCATCCAAACTTATAAGGGGCAATCTAGTAGCCTGCTTATGGCGACCCCAGTGTGCTGCACACAGCCAGAGCACGCGTGTTGAGATGTGCACATAGTGCCATGCATGCAGCACAATCATGTGGGGTGGGTTACATAGACTTTTGCCCCACGTGGCTGTGCTGTATGCATGGCACCACATGCACGTCTGAGCATGCATGTTCTGGCTGTGCGCCGCGTGCCAGGGTCAGCATAAGTAGGCCATTGGATTGCGCCCTTAGTATATTTGGCACTGGTGACAACCCCCAGCCTTGCCCCTAATATATGGACAGCCCAGGCCAACGGAAGTGGAGATAGGCAGAGATCCCTCTGGCCTCAATGGTGCCAAGTAGCAGGCAATAGCAGTGTGGCACCCACTTTTTTTTTTTTTTTTTTTAAACCATGGCATGGTGGAAACAACTACCCCCATCCCCCAGCATTCTCCCTATGGCCAGGCCAGGCCAGGCCAGGCCAAGCCAAGAACCCCTCCCACCCTAAAGCCAGTTACTAACAGATCAGTAGGATAGAGAACACAGCCAAATTCAGTACATAATGGAAAATGGCTGTATAGCCACTTTTATTTTGCCTTTGTGTCAGGGGGTAGGGGTGCGGGAACTGATACGCTGAGGGCAACTATAGGCCGAGCCCAGGGGACCCACACAGGGGGGAAAACACCAGGAAAGGAAAACCTCTCAGCCAGTCTCTTGGGTGTTCGAGACTGCTGTCGTTCCTACAGCTAAAAAACCCAGCCTCAAAGTGCATGGCTCATCATTGAGGTTATAGGAACAGGAAACGGAGCAGGATTCCCAAGGTGAAAGGGGGCAGTGGAGTGTGAAGAGTAACAATGGGGGATACCGGGGAGGGAGGAGCAGGGCAGGGACAGCACAGGGAGATAGCAAGGGGAGGAGGGAACACAAGCCTTAAGGGAACGAGATCAGGGCCAGGCTACAGGCAGATACAAGCTTGGGGGAAGGGAACCAAGCAGAGCCACAGGGGANCCGCCAGATGTTCACCATGGTGAATTCCTGGTGGGGTTCAAAGCTAACCACAGTTCTGGGGGTGAGGCTGGCCTCACCTCCAGAACCATGGTTAGATGAACCATGATCAGGAAAGGGGAAAAAGTAACGTGTGTTGCCTTGCCCCATACTGGAGAGTGGTCCGAACAATGGTATGGAATCAGGATGCAGTGGCCTCATTGGCTGCTGCACCCACCCATTTCCTTGAGGGCAGGTGGATGTGGGAGCATGGGGGGGCGGGGCCATGAAGCCACACATCACGTTGCATGGTCCTTCCCCCTCCTAGATTCCCCTGTGTGATGAAGCTGGGACGTCTAAAGGATGGACGGCTTCATCACTGACCGGGATCCAAGATGGATCCCAGTCTGGGTTTCAGCATGTTGGTCCTGGAAGCCCAGCACATCTGAAATTACCCATTAGGTGCCATCTACTACAGCCTGAATTAGGGACACAACAGGAAATTAGTTCTGAATCAGATTGGTATGCACCACCTCAACTGTGTCCAAACTTTTTGTAGGGTCTATCAAACTTATCCCAGCTCAAGATTGGTGAAACAGAAAGATTACTTAGATTCCAACTCTTTGACTGCACCAAGACTGAACGTAGCACAGCTGAAGACTAAAACCGTATAAGGATCAACCATTTAGCAGTGCACTTTGTTGGAAAATATATAACTTTGTAAAAATTGCTGACTTTTTATTGCCAAAGAAGGATACCAACTGGTGTTGAACAAATGTTTCATTTCTATTCATATCAGTTTGGATTTGTATAGCCAGGGCTGGCCTTAGAATGTGTGGCACCTAGGGTGAAAATAAAATGTGGAGACCCAACAAACCCACCCTCCATAGCTGCACCTTTTCAACCTCTTCCTTGAAGACTCTACATTCCTACCTTTGGAGGGGAGGGGAGGGGAAGGGAGGTGGGACAGGACTTCAGAGGAAGCAGCCACCCTGGCAGCTGAGAGTTACAAGACCCTGAAGAAACAGCCCATCCTAAGGCCTCAGGATACAGGATACAACAAGGACTGCCCTCACTGTAGGACTCCTTCCAACTATGGGGCTAGGGCCATAGGCCCTTCTTTAAGACTGACCCTGTGTATAGTCAATGATTTATTTTATTTTATTTTAAAATTTCTATGCCAGGCCCAGGTCAGCTCACAATACACAATTTAAACAAATTGTTAAAATTCATAAATAAAAACACCCTCCCCTCAAACCCCCATCCTCCCCTGCAACCCCACTCAGAACTCCAATCAAATGCCACCTACCCCTGCCTGCCAAATGCTTTTCCAAATAAAAACGTTTTTCACCACCTCTAGAAGATAACCAGATTTAGGCTCAAGCAAACCTCCCAGGGAAGGGAGTTTCACAACATGGGGACAGCAACTGAGAACACTCTCCCATGCAACCCCACCCCATGGACAAGGGTAACAGATGAAATGCACAGGAAGGCACCCCTGGCCAACTGTAGAGATTGCAAAGGGACATAGTAAGATAGGTGGTCTTTCAGGTATATGGGACTCAGGCCGTTTATGATTTTAAAGGTCAAAAGCAGCACTTTGTGCTCAGAACTGTGCCCAGAAAGCTATAGGCAGCCAGTGCAGACTTCAGAGCACAGGTGTAATTTGCTCCCAGTGACTCGGCCCTGAAAGGAGCTGAGCCACTGAATTCTGCACCAGATGCATCTTCCAGTCATCAAGAGCAACCCCACATAGAGTGCATTGCAGTAATCTAGTCTCAAGTTGATGAAAGCATGGATGGCAGTAGCTATTTCTGAATTAGAGAGAAAAGGCTGCAGCCTCCTCACCATATGGAGTTGGTGAAATGTGCTCCTGGTCACTGCTGCCACCTGAAAATCCAGGTGCAGCGAGGGATCCAAAAACATTCTGAGGCTACAAACCTGAGTGACCAGAGGGGGCCAGACCCCATCAATGATAGGTGTCCCAATCCCCTCCAAGTCACAAGACTGGCTAACCATCATCACTTTAGTCTTGTCAGGATTCAGCTTCAATCGGCTCAACCCTCATTCAGTCCCTGACAACGTCCAGGTATTGGGTAAGCACCAAGACTGTGGAAACTGGGTTGGATAAAAAAGAGAGATCGAGATGAGTGTCATTAGCATATTGATGTCACCTCACCCCAAGCCTCCAAATGGCTCTAGGGTGCTGCCAACTTGCCAGCATGTAGTGCAAGCAACAGCAGCATCCAAACTTATAAGGGGCAATCTAGTAGCCTGCTTATGGCGACCCCAGTGTGCTGCACACAGCCAGAGCACGCGTGTTGAGATGTGCACATAGTGCCATGCATGCAGCACAATCATGTGGGGTGGGTTACATAGACTTTTGCCCCACGTGGCTGTGCTGTATGCATGGCACCACATGCACGTCTGAGCATGCATGTTCTGGCTGTGCGCCGCGTGCCAGGGTCAGCATAAGTAGGCCATTGGATTGCGCCCTTAGTATATTTGGCACTGGTGACAACCCCCAGCCTTGCCCCTAATATATGGACAGCCCAGGCCAACGGAAGTGGAGATAGGCAGAGATCCCTCTGGCCTCAATGGTGCCAAGTAGCAGGCAATAGCAGTGTGGCACCCACTTTTTTTTTTTTTTTTTTTAAACCATGGCATGGTGGAAACAACTACCCCCATCCCCCAGCATTCTCCCTATGGCCAGGCCAGGCCAGGCCAGGCCAAGCCAAGAACCCCTCCCACCCTAAAGCCAGTTACTAACAGATCAGTAGGATAGAGAACACAGCCAAATTCAGTACATAATGGAAAATGGCTGTATAGCCACTTTTATTTTGCCTTTGTGTCAGGGGGTAGGGGTGCGGGAACTGATACGCTGAGGGCAACTATAGGCCGAGCCCAGGGGACCCACACAGGGGGGAAAACACCAGGAAAGGAAAACCTCTCAGCCAGTCTCTTGGGTGTTCGAGACTGCTGTCGTTCCTACAGCTAAAAAACCCAGCCTCAAAGTGCATGGCTCATCATTGAGGTTATAGGAACAGGAAACGGAGCAGGATTCCCAAGGTGAAAGGGGGCAGTGGAGTGTGAAGAGTAACAATGGGGGATACCGGGGAGGGAGGAGCAGGGCAGGGACAGCACAGGGAGATAGCAAGAGGAGGAGGGAACACAAGCCTTAAGGGAACGAGATCAGGGCCAGGCTACAGGCAGATACAAGCTTGGGGGAAGGGAACCAAGCAGAGCCACAGGGGAACGCAGGCTTGGGGGGCTTGGGATCAAAGCCAGGTGACACAGGAACACAAGCTTGGGGGAAGGGAACCGAGCAGAGCCACAGGGGAATGCAGGCTCAAGGGGACTGGGATCAAAGTTGTGCGACAAGGGGACACAAGCTTTGGGGAAGGGAACCAAGCAGCGCCACAGGGGAACACCGGCTTGAGGCAGCACCCTTGAGGCAGCGCTCCAGATCCTCCAACGCTGGGGGTTCAAGACCCAGTCCTGACATTCTTCCAGGCCAATCAAAACTTGCCATATACCTTGTCCATTGCTCAACTGTCCCCTCCCATACCCCCCTTCTTCCAAATACAGCACTATGTTTTGTTTCCTATCTCGGAGAAACTAGCGGGTCAACCATCTGGATCACTCCGGTCATGCGCGCAGTGGCTCCAGTACTTGATTGAGACATCCAAAATTTTCCAATGACTGGCCTTGGTACTCAAAACTTTGGACTTCAAAAATCCAGGACCAAGTACCGGAATCCCCGGTGGATTCCACAGTTTTCCAAGGACCGAGTTTCAGCTCTAGTTAGAATGATCTCTAGGAACTTGGTACAGAGGATAACAAAAATTAATAACACATTTAATGTTGCGCTATGTTGAGCTATTTATTGGAATATGTGGAAATTCATTCACTCAATAGACCACCAAGCCTACTTAGTTACTTAGCATCCTAATTCTCAGACATATAACTTCCAGGTTTACAGGACCTCCCTTTGTCTGCTCTGTAGTTTCAGCTTTTCAATTTTCTTCTAACAAAGTATGATTTGTTGGAAGTGTCTGCTTCTTTGAACTCATTTTTAAATCATTCAAAATTCATTTAAATTTTCTTAAGCCATACAGATTAGATTGAGCCTCACCTGAGGATGTGCCTGATAGAGCTGAGACAAGAGAAATATTTCCCATTATGCAGGGAAATACAGAACTTTCAGAAATGCTTGTGTTTGTTGTTACTTTGTCAGTCACCAGTGATTCTGCATTTGTGTCACTATCGATATGGCGCCTCTGATTTTTCATCATTTCTCACTAATTTCATAACATTTCGGCATTTTACATCATTTTTCATCACTTTCAGGCATTTTTTCCCCCCATAATTTTCATCCATTTTTGTCACTTTCCGGGACTTTTAATCACTTTCTGGGACTTTTATGACAGTTTTGCATCACTTCTACAGCAATTTCCAGCACTTTCTCAGCACTTTTGCATCTCCACAGTCCCCGGAGGTGTGTGCAGGATACATGGGACTTGGGTTCGGCCCTGTAGCAGTTCTATTCAACTAATACAAAATAATGACAAATGGCAAAAACAGCGGAAAAGCAGGTAAGTTTCTATGTCACACGAATGAAGGCAAATGACCTGTTTCTGATGGAAACAGCATTCACCATGGTTTGTCATTTCAGGCCTAGTGCTAGATCATGACAGAATCCAACCTGAAGGAGACTAAAAGGTCAAGAAAAAAAATCACAATTTAATTGAAAAGTAGAGGAAGTGCTGCAGGGAGAAGGGGATATAGTTCAGGTGCTGCAGTACAGAGACCAGGTGTAACATTAATGTAAGAATGACCAACTTGGTGAGCTGTGCTCCTCAACCAAAACAAACTGAGGCCCCGATTTAAAGTTAGTGCATGTGGAAAGCAAACCTACTGTATTTGTCCTGATACACTGTGCACACTTACAGTGCCACAGCTGAACTCCACTCCTGCCAATTGTGCTGCCTCCCATAATACTAAAATATCAGGATGAAAAATTGAAAAATAAATAGAGAAAACAAACAAAATTTGGGACCAGAAGTAAAAAAAATTGGGACTGGAAGTTGACGTTCCAGGACTGGAAGTTAACTTTCTGAAACAGAAAATTTAAAAAATAGGTGTCAGAAGTTGAAAAATCGGAACAGAAGTTGAAAAATTGGTACCAGAAGTACATTTTGGAACAGAATCGAATCACAATTATAAAAATAAAATAAAAACATTTTAAAAACTGTGCAAAATGGCTGGGGGGGGGGCCCTTCTGCGCATGCGTGCCCTTTCTCAATAATGTGCTAGCATCATCGGCGCCATTTGGAAAAAGAGCAGCCAATCTGAACATTGGCAGTGGGCATTTTGCACATGCACAGACTCTCTGCCCTTTACCAAAATGGAGCTGATATGGCTGGCACCATTTGAATAAGGGGATGCATATGCACAGAATGGTCCAGCAACCATTTGCACATGCACAGTGATTTTTAAAAAATATTTTTATCTATTTGTTTATTATGTGTAATAAAATAAATGAATAAAACAACAAAAACCTTGAAAATTGCAAGGTTTTAATTACACACACCCCCTTCTTCCCTACTCCCCAGAAAACCAAGGGTTTTTTGTAAATGGAAATGAGAGCAAATGATATTCCTGTTGCATATACTGTACCACAGTACCTGATGTTGTCAGGTCAATTTGGGTACCAGAAATTTGTTTGGTACACCTGTTTTTGCCAGTTCTTGTTTCCGCTCTAGTCACTAGACGTGTTGCCAAACCATTACTCAGCCAAAAAGTTTCTCTGCCTCTTCTCCATTTCCTTTGATGGTGACTCCGTCTGACCTGTTCCTCAGACACATAGTCTGGGGATCATCTTTGTCTCCTCCTCTCCTTTACACCTGATATCCATTCCAGTGGTGGTTGCAGCCCCAGGGTGCAAGGGACCCGGGGGCTGGGGGACTTGTCTTGGAAGGAGGGGGGGATGTTATCATAGGGATTATTATGCGATGATATCACATCTGGTTATTACATAAAGATTGGCAATCTGTATGTAATAACCAGATGTGATGCCATCCCATAATATGGTTCTTCTGCCTTTTTAGTATATTTTTTTGTAATTTTAGCATATTTTTAATTTTTTTAATTATGATTTATAGTATGTTTTAATTATGAATTGTAGCTGTTGATTGTGTTTTATGATTGTGCTGCCATCTGCCTTGGGGGACTGCGGGGGAGGGTGTTGCACTGGGAGACATGGGGGAGGGGGTGGTGTGGAGTGGGGTGCACTGGGGGAGCAAGGGGACTCATGGAGTCTGTCTGGGTTAGGGTTGCCATAGATGCCAATTCTTAGAGGGCACTTATGAGATATGCAGGTTGCAGGGATGTATTGGAACCAATGCAGCCCTGCAACCTGTATATCTCATAAGTGCCTTCTAAAAATTTGCATCTATGGCAATGCTAAGTGGGGGGAGTGGGTGAATGCCACTGAGAGACATGGGGGAGGGGGGCATGGAGAGTCTCAGTGGCATTCACCCACTCCCCCCACTTAGCGTTGCCATAGATGCAATTCCTCGCTGCCGCATCTGTGGTGTGTTTAGGATAAGATGGTTGGTTTAAGAAGATGTGGTTTGCTTTTGCTTATTATGTGTTTGCACTGCTGGCTGGTTTCCCCCCTCCTCCCTCAAGCATGTGCAAAGCCTGTGTGCCATTTTCTGGGACCTCAATGGCCATGGCTACTTTCCTAGTTAAAATTGGTCCCTTTCCTCTTTCGACATATGTTTGCTGGGTGGGGAATCCAGGGGCTTGGATGGAGGAAGGTTTCCAATCTAATTTTTGCTGAAATGTTCCTTGCATTTTAAAAGGGCCCCACCCTTTGCAGTTTCATGGGATGTTGTGAGAAGAGACCAAATGGCTTCCCCCTCTCTAGTAGAGAGACCATTTTGTAAATTTGTAGGTCTAGTGCTCGTGGCTATTCTTTTTTAATGGTTCCTCCCTTTGCTGTTTCACTGCTGCTGGAAAGTAGTTTGCTTGCAATGCAGGCCAGCAACAGGCAACCTTTTTTAAAGGGTCTGTGTTGTGTGCTTGGGACAGGCATTTGGTGGTGCAGCTTCTTCTAGGAATGCTGGTCTGGAGGGACCTGGGTTGCTTTCAATGGAGCCGTGAAAGGGGCCAAACTTTTAATAACAGGCCTACTGTGTGCTTGGGACAGACATTTGGTGGTGACATATGAATGCTGGTCTGGAGGGGCCTGGTTTCGAGGCAATGCAGCCTCCAAAGGGACCAAATGTTTAAAAACAAGTGGCCTGTGTGCTTGGACAGGCATTTTGTGGGTGTATCTACTAGGCATGCTGGTCTGGAGGGGCCTGGTTTTGAGGCAATGCAGCCTCCAAAGGGGCAAAATGTTTAAAAACAAGTGGCCTGTGTGCTTGGGCAGGCATTATGTGAGTGTATCTACTAGGCATGCTGGTCTGGAGAGACCTGGTTTTGAGGCAATGCAACCTCCAAAGGGACCAAATGTTTAAAAAACAAGAGCTTGTGTGCTTGGGCAGGCATTTTGTGGGTGTATCTTTACAGAACATGTACATGTGCCTGGCGGTGTACAGAACATAGAAATAGACATGGTCCCTGCCTGTGGCTTACAATCTAAAAGACAAGGAGGGGGAGAGAGGGAGAGGGGACAGTGGGAGAGACAGGGGAGAAGACAAACAAACATTCAGGCGGATGCGAAATCTCAGGTGCGTGTGTTTGGCTTGGTTGCAGCAGTCTGCAGAGGAGGGAAGACAGCAAGTATATGGGGAATGACTAGCAGGCAATGGGAAAGGTGTTGAGGAAAAAGTGGGTCTTGAGGAGGGATTTGAAGGAGCGGAAGGAGGGGGTAAGGCAGATGTGGGTAGGGAGGGAGTTCCAGGCATGGAGTGGCAGTGAGGGAGAAGGGTCGAAGGCAGTTAGGTGAGCAGGAGAAATGAGGGAGGGGGCAGAGGAAGAGCAGAGAGCACGTAGGGAGATTAGGTCCAAGAGGTAAGGGGGAGCTTGGTTGTGGAGTGTTTTAAATGTGAATACCAGGAGTTTAAACAGGATACGTTCAGGAAGGGGGAGCCAGTGAAGAGAGAAGAGGAGAGGCTGCACATGGTCGAAGCAACAGGCAGATTGAATGACCTTGGCAGCGGAGTTTTGGATTGCAATAAGGGGTGACAGGTGAGAGCGAGGGAGGCCAGCAAGGAGGAGGTTTCAGTAATCAAGGAGAGAGAGAACCATGGCATGAACAAGGGTTTTGGCCGAGGAGGTAGAGAGAAAGGGGCGGATCCAAGCAATGTTGTGGAGGGTGAATCGGCAGGATTTGGCAACAGAGTCAATGTAAGATTTAAAAGAGAGGTGCGTGTCAAAGATGAAGCCCAAGCTACGGGCTTGGAGAACAGGATGGACGGTGACTCCATTGATGCAGA
This sequence comes from Sphenodon punctatus, assembly GCA_003113815.1. Taxonomy (NCBI): domain Eukaryota; kingdom Metazoa; phylum Chordata; class Lepidosauria; order Sphenodontia; family Sphenodontidae; genus Sphenodon; species Sphenodon punctatus. The sequence continues at coordinate 534,566 of QEPC01005559.1, read as the reverse complement.
TGGGCAGATTAGGGTGAGAGAAGAGGCGAGAGGAGAAATGAGGAGTTAGGTCATGGCCATGTTGAGCTTGAGTTGATGTCGGGACATCCAGGCGAAGATCTCAGAGAGACAGTTGATGAGACATGAGTGGACAGAAGAGGAGAGAGAGGGGGTAGAAAGATAGAGTTGGGTGTCATCAGCGTAGTGATGATATTGGAATCCATGGGAGGCAATAAGTTTGCCAAGGGACAGGGTGTAAATAGAGAAGAGGACAGGGCCAAGGACAGAGCGTTGGGGGACCCCAACCGAAAGGGGAAGGGAGAAGGAGTTTGACTCTGGGAGCGAGACTTTAAAGGAGCGGTCAGAGAGGTAGGAGGAGAACCAGTCAAGGACAGAGCCACGGAAGCCCAAAGAGTAAAGTGAGACCAATAGAAGCAAGTGGTTGACAGTGTCAAAGGCAGCAGAGAGGTCAAGGAGGACAAGAATGGAGTAGAGGTGCTTAGATTTAGCGACAAGTAGATCATTGGTGATCTTGGCCAGGGCAGTTTCAGTAGACTGGAGGTGGCATGCTGGTCTGGAGGGGCCTGGTTTCGAGGCAATGCAGCCTCCGAAGGGACCAAATGTTTAACAAACAAGGGGCCTGTGTGCTTGGGCAGGCATTTTGTTTGTGTAGCTACAGCTGGTGTAGCCCCTCCAGACATCTACAGTTGGTCTGGAGGGGCCTGGTTAAGTACTGTAACACCTGCAATTCTGTACCATTTCTCTGCAGTACCTTGGAGTTGGAGGACAGACCCCTGTGTCTACCTCTCTTGTCTGTGCTGCTCTTGTGGACTGAACTGTTATTGTGTTTGCATCCTGATCCAAAGTATGGCAGAAGTCTGGTGGTTCAGAAGATGGAGGCATGAGATGGCATGAGATCATTCCAACGCTGGATAGGATTCAGAGGAGACGTGATGTTCCACCTCCAATGGGAATCGTGATCCACTGTGGTGGGAATTATGTGGGTGACCTCACTGGTGTAGAGTTGGTGAGTGCCATGAGACATGACCGGCACCATATCATCCACTCCTTTCCAAGGAGCAACATCTTGGTATCAGATTTAATTGAAACAGTAGTCAATAGGAATGCAAGGCCAAGCCCGACTGATTCTAGTGCACTTCGTTGGTTGAGGAAATCGATGAGAAATGTGAACAGACTAATGGATGCTTTTCTGCATCATCAGAGAAGGGCTACTACAATCTGGCATAGGTTCTCAAGACATCAGCTATCCCTGTATGATGTAGATGGAGTGCATCTATCAAGAGCAGGATAGTTACATTTCTTTCATGCACTCCGAGAAAGCATTAGTCAACACATTTGAAGACTTTAACAATGTACACATACTATGTATGTTAATGGAGGCTATAATTGATTGTCTCTGGTGGTTTCTTCTTGTCCCCAGAAAGACCAAGTTTAGGATAAATATTAAATTTTTAAAATTGTTTCTAAATAAAGTATTCAATAAATTGGTTTTTTTACTGTTTGGGTTAATTTTGCATGGGACAGTGGATTACATAAAAAGGATCCGTTTGCATATGTGAAATGTATTCATTATTATTTTTGTTTACACATAAGACATCACTTTAAGGTGAGGGACAAAAGGCAAGGTTACGGGGGGATGTTAATATCTTTGAGAGAGTGCTGCTAGTGCCATTCCCCATTTTTCTTTTTTTTTTCAGAGCCTACACTTTAAAAATGAATACCGTGGATGCTCTTATCGCGAAGCCATTCACCACGCTGACTTATGAAGAGAAACTGCAGGTCAAAGACATGGGACCTCACCATCCAGAACTGCGAATTGAACAAGCTGCAAAGGACAGAGGGAAAGGCTATACATGCCAGTTCCAAACATATTGGTACGAGAGTTCTGGTGGCTATGTGGCAGTGTTTCCAACAAGTCATTCTGTTTTCGTTGCCTGCTGTTTTGTGGTGATGCAGCATGGACAAAGATGGGAGTCAATGACATTAAACACCTGTCTGAGAAGACAAAGAAGCACGAATCTTGTAAAAGTCACCTTGACAACTGCCTAAACTTGTCACAGTTGGGAAAAACAAACCTCACCAAGAGACTCAATGAAGGCTACCGTGTGTCTGTAAGAAAGCATAATGGGGATGTGGATCAAAATAGATACATGCTCTTCAGAGTAATAGACTGCATAAAGTTCTTTGATGCCTTTGAATTGGCGTTGTGTGGACATGATGAAAGCGAGGAATCTGTCAATCCAGGGATTTTTAGAGGTGCAATAGATTTACTTGCCACAGCTGACAGTACGCTACAGCAACATTTGAAGTCTGCAACTGTCTTCAAGGGGACTTCAAAAACTGTGCAGAATGAACTCCTGCACTTCATGCTGCAAATTGCTTGTGATCACATAATTACTGAAATTAAAAATGCAGATTTTGTGGCTATCGAAGCTGATGACACCATTGATGTCTGAACCATCTGCCAGTCTGTCATGATTTTCTGCTACATTGATGGCAGGGGTTCAAGTGTGGAAAAAATGTTCAGCTTCACACACTTGACAGGCTCCCGTGCAGAAACAATCACTGAGTCCTTGCTTGAAACCCTCAGTGTTGCTTTCCCAAGGGACTCTGACAAACAGAAACTCATAGGTCAGAGCTACGATGGAGCGAGTGTGATGAGTGGAGAGCATGGTGGAGTCCAGAGGAAGATCAGGGATATATACCTGAACTCACTTCGTTCACTGTTTTGCCCAGTAGCTGAACCATATTGTGCAGCAAGCCATATCCCAAATAAGACAAGTAAGGATTTTCTTTCAAAGTCTGTCTGGTTTTCCTGTTTTCTTCAGTTCGTCTCCAAAAAGGACTGAAGTTCTGGATGCGATGGTGAAGAGAAGACTCCCCAAAGTAGCTAAAACATGCTGGAACTTCAGTATGCGGACAGTCAAGGTCATCTATGAGCACAGAGAGGATCTGGTTGAGTGCTTTGAACAAATACGACTAGATAGTTGTGATGCCAAGACTGGTATTGAGGCCAGGTCATACATGAACATGTTGGAATCTGACGGGGAGTTCCTCTACTTCTTGTCCTTGTTCCACAGAATCATGCCGCACATAGACATACTGTACAAGGAGCTCCAAAAGAAAAACATTGACTCTGTAGGTATTCAGAGCTATACTACAGACTTCGAAAGAGTCATCAATAAAATGAGGGACATTGGAACTCTGAGCTTGGAGCTGCCGGAGAATGCTCAGATGGGCAGAAGTGCACCTAGCATGGACACGCTAGAGCAGATTGCTGTGGAAGTGTGTGATATTATAATCTCTCATGCACGTGACATATTTTAATTCATGAAACATCTAGAGAGCACAACTTTGGTTCAGGGGACTTTGTTTCAAAGGCACAGTGAACGCTTTCCCATCCAAGCATTTAATGCAGCAATGGAAACCTACCAAATGTTGGAGAGAGACTGATGGAGGAGTGAACTTGGGACTTTGTATGACAGGTCAGAATTCTATTCTGCCAAAGATTCCTCTGTGTTACTTGCTGTGTTGACTGAAGACAACTAAGGGCTTTTTTGCATGGACGGCACAGCAGTGCCGATGGGTGGAGATGTGGGTGGGTGAACACACCCAGCAAACACCTGGCAGCCCCAAGCAGGGAGACATTTACATGGACAGCATCTCAGGGGGTTGTGGGAAGGAAAGGGGAGGGGCCGTCAAACACCCATCCCAGGGAGCACCCAACAAACACCCGTGCAAGTACATGGACAGCTGGGACCGGTGGGGAAGCCCCGCCCACACAGCAATGGCACAACATGGATGACTGAGGGCAAATGAAGCCGTGCAACATGGCCCCACCCCCGATCCACCAGGACCCGTGCGGGAGGAGCAGGAGGGAGATGGGATGACAGCTGCTACAAAGGAGCCAGCTCCACACAGCCCCAGCACAGAGCCCAGACAGCCCGGTGCCCCACCCCCCCACAGAGAAGAGCAGCACACACACAGCAGGCAACAGAAGCACACAGAGACAGGCCCATGGCCCATGGGAGGCCAGGGGGAGAAGGAACCCACACAACACAGACAACCCCCCAACACCTCCACAGAGGCACCTGCACAAGGGGAGAGGTCACAGAAAAGCACAACACAGACACACCGTGAAGAAACACAAAAGTCTTTAATAAAACATGGAAACAGCAACAGGAGGCAACAACAACAGGGCAGGGAGGGGGAAGGGGCAACAGCAGGGGGGGCAGTGCCAGCAGCGGTAGACCTGGGACAACACCCAGTCAATAGGGTCAGCAACCCCACACCCGGCTCCAGCGCTCAACCTGCACACGGTCCAACCTGTGCAACTGCTCCAGGATGTGCAGGAGGAGCTCCAACAACTCCCCCTGCTCCTGGGTCCACTCCACAATCATGGCTTGCACTGAATGGGACAGAGGGAGAGGAGACAGCCATCAGAGCTGGCCCAAGTCACCAAGCAACAGAACACACACACCCCGGAGGGACACAGGCACAGGGCCCAGCAAACAGGCAGCACACTCACGGATGCCATTGAACAGCCACCACACCGCCTACATGTCCCATGCCGCATGCTCAAGCTGCTGCAACATCGCACCTAAGTGCAAGATAGCCAGTAGCATGACAACAGTAGCTGCAGGAGAGACGGGACAGGGCAATGGGGAATGCCCACACCAACGGGCACTGGGAGGGCCGGGGGCAGCAACAACACCAAGGGCACACCCCACATGCCGACAGCCACCACCCGGAGGAGCACCAGGACCCCTGCATGAAGGGGGATCGGTTGGGCCAAAGACCGGGGACCCCATAACACCTACTCATGCTCAGCCGCCCAGTGCTCATGGTGCCGCTGCCCATCCATCGCCACCACCATACACAGCCCGCACCAACAGGAGGAAACAGCAGAGGAGGTGGAGTGGAGTGGAGGGCAGGGCCACACCAATGCACAGGTGAATCCAGGGGGTGCCCAGCCAACCTCCCACTGCCTATACCACCCCTAGAGCAAGACCAGGCAGCAGCGCACGGCAGGGTAGCTGCCAGGGGAATACACACCACACAACCGATGGGCACCCCACAGGCCCGGAGCCCACCAGTATACACCAAGCACACCCACTGCACACAATCACATAGATGGGGTCAGGAGGGCCGCCAAGGGGAAGGGGCACCCAGCCACCACAGCAGCAACAGAAGCAAGGCAGGACAGACCATCACATAATAGCATTTTATTGGCACTGGGGGAACGGGGGCCCACAAGCACAGAGAGGCAGAGTAGGGGGGAGCAGGTGGACCCCTGGCCAGGCAAGAGAAGCATAACAGGAGGGCACAGGAGCACCCACACAGAGTGGGCGAGGGCACCAGGGCAGCCCAAGCAGGAAGGAGTAGTGGTCACCCAGAGGGGGCGATGGGGTCCAGGGAACCAGGCGGCAGGCAGCAGTGATGCAGATGACAGCGCACAGCCTGATCAGGGGCACGGGGGTGGGGGGGCAGACAATGCACCAGCCAGGGCACTGGGGTGGCTGCGAGTGTGTGGCGGTCAGGGGGCACTCACGGATGGTCTGGTGAGCACTCCTGGGGTGGCAAACCCTACGCTAGACCCTCCCAGGTGAACAGACCTCATCAGAAACCTCGGGAGCGCATATGAGAATCCACCAGGAAGCGGGGAAGAAGGAGGGCCTCTCCAGCAGCTTGAGTCCGCACAGCTGGAAGGTTCCTCACTGATCAAAGGGCAGCGAGCTCCACAGAGGAGGGGTCCCCGGTCTTGAGCGGCCCACCAACCTCAGGGATAGGCAAGCCCAGGTCCCACAAGAGAGCCCCCATGTCCAAGGGTGTGCGCGGGATGCTGCGGGCATGCAGAAGGCTGCCGGTGTACAGGACAGCAACAAGGGGACCCCAAGACAGCAAGATGAGGCCAAACCTGGGTAGCTCCATCAACAGGCGAGCCGCTGTTAACTCCTCAGCAGTCCACAGCACGACAACAGCGGGCGGGTGCCCCTAAGGTGGCTGGCACAGGGGGAGTGAAGCTGATCTCGAGGGAATGGCCCCGGCATGCTGGGGTCCCTACCTGGTGACCCATCATCCACATGTACCACAACAGGAGACAAAAGCCATCCTCCGCCAACAGGGAGTCTCCCATCAACAGCTGAATGTCGGGGCTCAGTCAGAGGATCGCCAACAGCATGTCCACAAAGGGTGACCACCCCTCCCCAGCTGAGGGCCCAACAAAATGACTGGCCATGGCAGCAGTGGGGCCCACTCCGGTGCAGCAAACAGCAGGAGACAGAGGGCTGTCATGACTGGGACAGGCACGGGACCAGTGGCTACCCTCGCCCACAGGTGACATTGCATGCCAGAGACAGCCCGGCCCGCTGTTGACTGGGTGCCACAACCCACACACAGGACATAAGAGATGCAGCACAGGTGCCGAGAGATGAAGGAGGCCATGGCCAGGCACTGCGCCAGGGCAAGGAGGTGAGCCAGGCATTGTATCCACACCGCGCACAACTGCAGCATGCAAAGACCATGGCTGGGGGAATTGTAGTACAGGTGCGGAGGCAGGGGTACCGTGGAGTGAGCACGGTCCCATCCCCCCCAGCGACCATGCGGCCTGCGCACTCGTGGGGATGCTTAGCCGGACCTGGCACCTGGTTGCATCCCCAGAACACCCCCAGTCCAGCATCAACTGGTGCTCTGCCCCCACTAGCCTACACACTACATAAGGGGCCTACTGCGGTTGGTCGGACATGGGGCGGTGGGGCTGTAGCACGGGATCAAGCAGCACACTGAGAATGGCAACCCCAGGCTGGGCAGACACAGAAGAGCTCCCGCAATACCAGGGGAGAGTGGGCCGTGGTCACAGGCCATACAGCGGAGCACACAGCAGCTAGGGCACATGCCAGCAGAGGGTGGCTGGGAGTGGGGAGTTGAAGAACCATGCTGCCGGCGGACAAGGAGCCAAAGCCCAGGGACATGCTGCTGCACCTCTTGGGCCCTTCCCTCCTGCTGCAGTGTATGCTGCTACAGCAGATAGCCCTGCTCCGCCTGCCAGGTCACCAGTCTGTCCTCCTGGGGGCACGGCGGCGGAGGGCAGCAAACCTCCAGAGGGCAGAAATCGTCTGATGGGCGAGGCAGGTGGCCATCCAATGCCACACCCTGTTGGGTTCTGCGGTATCCCAGCAAGGCCAGCTCGTCCTGGCCCGATGGACCCTCAACGTGTACTCCCGCCGTGTGATCCTACCGACCCTGCGATGGCACCGGTCGCGCTCCCACACCAATGACTGGTGGGGGAACATGTTAGCCACCTGGATGGATGTGGAATGGTCCGACCACTTCCGGATGCCACGCTCCCTCCTGACCTGCTTGGGGGAGCTCCTCAACCCCCACCTGCGGAGGCAGGAGATGAACATGCACTTCCTGCTGCCACCAGGAATGCACATGGACATGGCAGTGTCATGGATGGGGGAGCAGGGGAGCTGGGGGAGTGTGGAGGAGCAGTTTGGGGTGGGCACTGCCACCATGAACAGGGCCCTCCATTATGTGTGCGACCTGCTCATGGAGCTCCTCATGGAGTGGGTCATCCAACTCCATTACCCCGAGAAGGTGATGCGTGGGTTCGAGGAAATGGGGGTCTCACATTGCATCAGAGCCATTGACAGCACCCACATCCCCATCATACTCCCCCCTCATGAAAAGATAGACTACATGAACCGAAAACAGGCCTTCTCTATCGATCTGCAGGCCATAGTGGAACATAGGGGCCTGTGTATAGATGTGTACACAGGCAAGTCGGGGCGGAGCCTCGACGCATGTATGCTGCGTGCCTCCCCCTTCTATGCACGCATGATTGATGGGGAGATCACACCCAAACAGTACTATGTTATACAGGGGATTCCAATGGCCCCTCTTGTGATAGGGGACCCCGCCTACCCACTCAGCCCGTGGCTATCCAGTGGCGCACAACCCAGACCACCGCCTGTTCAATGAGTGTCTGTCATCTGCACACAGCATGGTGGAGCGGGCCTTTGGGCTTCTCAAGATGCACTGACACCTCCTGATAAATAGGAGCCACTTCGCCCTGGACCACACTCCATCCTTGTCCTGGCAGCATGCATTCTGCACAATGTATGCGAGACAGAGGGCACTGCCCTGGACAACCCACCACCGGTGCACAGGACTGGCCCCGTGCCCCTGTACTAACATGCCCAGGGAGGGGCATTATGGCATATCTCAGAGGAGAACAGGGATGCCACCTGCTGTGGCATAATTGCCCAGGCAGCCAAACACCGGGCAGCGCCCGACACACACCCATGTCCATAGTCCTGTGAGCCCCTTCTCTAAAGCTGGGTCCTACCCATTACCTGCAACCGTGCCTCTATTCCATGTGTGGGCTAGGGTGTACCGGAAATTGTTCCCGTGGGTTGCCTGGGTGTGAGTACCCTCATTTTCCTCTTGGCCGCAGTGTGCATGGGTCACGCAAAGCCCTGACATCCAACACTAGTCGTCTCACCTGTACAGGTTCAGTGTACACCTGTTCTGGCCACCTCAACTGCATGAGGCCTCACTTGGCAGACCCCCAGCCTTGTCGGCCGGGCAGGAAGTGTACAGAGCCCCCAACATGCCAGTGCTCCCCTTCACACCACACCCCCCTGGCCACATGTCCCCGGACAGAGGAAGCAACAGCAAGGTAGAGGTACAACACGCTTACTGAAGGAGTAACTGAACAATGGAAGGCGGTGGGGGTTAAAGTCTGGGGCACCCTCTCCCCCTCTTGACCACACCACCGGGGCTTGCAAGCTGGCATGCCCTGGTGCAGCCGACCGCAGCACTCGTCAGCCAGCCGGCCCAACCTCCCTGTCATCCACTGGCCGCTCCACACCAGCCTCCGTTGACAGTCCCTGAGTGGAGAAACAAGAATGGGGTAAGCGATCCTCGTGTGCGCTCACCTCTGTCCCATGTCAGGGCCTGGGCCAGTGGGTGCCACATGGTCATCCAGGGGGCCCCCTACTCCCCACATGAGCATAACATGTGCTGTAGGGCGATACCTGTTGGTGTGAGCCCCTGGACAGCCAACCCATGGTATTATGACACATGACCATTCCAGTAGAGCATCACTGAGTAGGTACACTTGCCTCTGGCAATGGCAGTTGCTCCCCAGCTTGTGTAATGCGTGTGCTCAGGGTGGGTTCTACAATGTGTACCCTACTGGGGTCCTTCCTCGTGCTAGTCACCAGATTCCCAGTGCGGCCCTCGGTGTTGCACCCGCTACACGCACAGACCCAAGGTGCTGCAGCCTTACTGGAGGGGGTGGGGCAGCCACCATGGGTGGCTGGTCATTCTGGGGTGGGGGCATCACCTTCCAGTGGAGGGGTTGGGGTGGCAGCAGGGGTGGGACCACAGGGAGTGCAGGCTGGAAAGGCGGCCCCGCAAGTGGGTCCGGTTGCCCTATGTGGGGGAGAGGGACCTCGTGGGCCAGGCCCAGGTAGGGTTGCTGCTGGGGGAACCATGGGTGACCGACGTGCAGGGGGGGCACCTGCACCAGTGGGAAGCCACCATGCTGTTGGTCAGCTGCCAACCCTCCTTCTGTGGCATGACGGCATCTGTCGTGCTGAGGGTCATGCTGCAGCGCCTTCCTGGCCTCCTCCATGAGGTCCATGAGCCGTGTGGCCTGACACTCCAGCCCGTCACAGGCGTGCTGCTGCTCGCGTTGGAGGGTGGCAGCCTGGCGCCTGTCCCAGAGGTGCTTGGTGCAGGACCGGGGCATCATGGTACCCAGGATCTCCCAGTCACTTTCCCCCTCCCTTGCCCTCTGATGAGCTTCCTGTTGAGTGCGAGCTCCCGGGAGTGCATCTCGGCTAACCATTGCAACTCCTCCAGCTGCTCCCTGCTGAGGTCCTCCCCCCGGCACCGGTTCCTGACCCGCATCTCCTGGTTCCACTCCACACTGCAGGAAGCTGCTCCCCTCACGCAAGCGGGCGCCTGGTCTGTGACTGGGAGTTTTGACACATTGTTAGTGCTTCGGGCCTATGTGCACCACTGGCTGCTACTGCCTGACCTGGGGTGCCTGGTGGGGTGGCCCTCATAGTGTGGCAGCTCCCCTCAGTCCTCCTGTCACATTTCATCACTCTTTTTATAAATAGGGGAAAAGGCTAAGTTTCCCCGCTGAACTGGTCATACTGGATTGGACCTTTTTCTCCTAAATATATAAATGGAGTTTTACACTTACTTTGAAGTCCAGCTAGCAAAGAAATTATTATAAAAATGACAATACATTTATAAATAAGGGAACATGAGACTTTTGGTATATAAAAATATATGCAAAGTTTACTTAAATATAAATAGAAAGTATCAGTAGCTTACATTGAATGGTATGATTGCCAATCAAAGTTACATGATCTTAAAACATTTCTATCTTAAGAAAAAGCTTGTAAAAGCTTAACATATGCACAATTCATTGGCTCAAAGATATCAAGAAGTTATACATACAATGTATTCCCAGATCTTCCCTTAGTCTGCCAGTGAGAAAGAAATCCAATGGTATTTGGGATTTTCAATCTAAGGATCATTTCTCTGTGTGTCCCCTTTTAAAGCTAGCTTAAAATGGGAGGTTCAGTTTCTTAGACTGTCACACTGACATCAGATATACTGGATTCTAATTGGCTCTCTTAAAGAAACCAAACAGGTTTTGACTTTCTCTCAAGGTCTAAAATGAATAGAAGCCTTATATTTCTTATCAGAGATTATTGTCAGATTACAGAGAGAAAATAACCAGATCTGTTAGCTATTTGAATTTATAAATTGTCTAGATTTGTTAGTTAGAAAAAACTAACTTAAATCATTCCTTTGTTTGAGATGATCTGAAGCTGGTATCATCCTTCATTTGGAAGGGTGTGATAAACTCCAGACACCTAGAGATAACATTCCAGACTTTTTGTCTTCAGAAAACCTAAGCTAACCAGAGGGAGTTAGAGATAGGCCTCTTTATGGTCTGCCATTTGGCTGTATCCTTGGATACAGTCAAAGGTCATTTGGGTGGAATGTAGCTTGAGAATTTCAGCTTGAGTTATTATAATCACAGAAGTTGATTTTAGAGATCAATGCTGTGAACACAATTTCAATACATTAAAATAGAAAGTTAACATATAAAAACTGAAAGTTAATACATTTGGAACACAGATAGCCAAAATATATAGGCTTATAACTGGAAATACATGACACTCCCCTCTGGGGTCCCCCATCCCTGCCCTGTCATGGGATGACCCCCTGGCAGCTGATTGCCGCAGGAGGGGCCCTTGACAGTTAGGTGTGCCATGGGAGCCACTGTGGGACCATGCGCCCCTCCCACCTGCCCCCCATACCTCCGCCCCTGTTGGGCCCTGCTGGTAGTGGTTGCACACACCCTGGCACCCCCCACCCTGTACCTCTGCCCCTGGCCCCCTCGTGGACCCCCAGCCAGTGTGCCCCACCGTGGAGGGTCATCCACCTGGTGGGGGGGAGCTGCTGGCTCTCCCCTCCTCCTCCTCCTCCTCCTCCTCCTCCTCATGCACCTCCAGGCTGCCTTGTGCTGCAATGGGAAGGGGTACTGCTAGTGTTTGCCAGCCCCCGGCCCCAGCCTCTGCACCTCCGTCCGGGTCATTCACCCCCCAACCTCCCCTGGGCCCTGCTGGGGCGATTGTACCTGGATCCTGTTCCTCTGCCTCCTGGGTGCTGTCCCGGGTCTCCGCTTGCTTTACATGTGCCCCCTGTCCCTGTGGCCAGTAGGCCTGTGGGTGTTGGGGGCACGCGTGGATTGTGGTGGTCTGGTGCTCGGATACCCCGGGGGGTGTTGAACATCCATCTCCACCCATCTCTACCCACGGAGGTTGCCAGCTCCCTTGCAGCTGCTCCATGAGAAGGGGATGTCACCTCTTGCTTCCTGGCTGGCCTCGCCACGGGCACTTCACCCCCTGCTCTGTTGGGTCTGTCAGGGGGGGGTTGCATGGTGGCCCTGCACCTGCCCCTGGCGAAGGCACTGCTGTGTGTGCGAGAGGCCACGATGTCCCTGTCCATGCAGAGGAACCTGTCCAGCTCCTCCTGGAAATTGTCTGTGCACATGGCCCAGACGGACTTGAGATTGTTGTCCTTGATATGTTTATATTCAGACCTCAAGTCCTTTGCCAGCTGCATGCACTGGGTGACATCCCTATTATACTCCTGCCACTGCATCTCCTGGGTGATGGCTTCATAGACCTGTCTGGTCTTGTAGCTGCACACCAGATCGTGCTGGACCCTTTTGGACCCCCACACATGTATGAAGTCCCTGATCTCCTGCCTGGACCAGGGCTCCCCTTTTGGGACCCGCGTGTGGGGGGCTGACCGGCTTGGCGGCATGGGGTCTGCCCTGTGGAAGTGGTAGCCATGGTGGTGGTCATGTCCTGTTGGGGGTAGTGCATTTGGGGTTACTCCAGCTCCCACTGACCCCCTCCATGCACCCGTGGGTGCTCCTGGTTCCCCTTGCTCACCCGGCCCCTTCCCGCATGTGGGGCAGCTTCGGCTTCCATAGCCTTCTCGTGGGCCTTCCTGGTCGCCATCATGGGAGCCCGTGTGCATATGCCATGCTTCTTCCCTCCTTTACAGGCTCTCAGCCAGACATCCGGCATCCCCCCCATGGGCATGTTTGCGTGGCAGCACGTGCATGCCCCGTGATGCCGGCACAGTGGGACTCCACCAGTCCAGTCCACGTGGGTGTTTTGGTTTTTACACGGATGCTCGGGTGTTGAACATCCATCTCCACCCATCTCTACCCATGGAGGTTGCCAGCTCCCTTGCAGCTGCTCCGTGGGTGTTGGTGGGTGTTGGCGGGTGGGTCGGGCATGCGCCCACACCCACTCATGGACATTTACACGGATGCTCTCCCACCCATCCGATGGGTGTTTCCGGGTGTTCGTGGGTGGGTGGCATCCATGTAAAAGTGGCCTTAGACAAATCTTTTTCAGAGGTGGTTAAACTGCTGAAGATTGTGATGACAATGCCGCTCACAACTGTTGAAGCAGAATGAAGCTTCTCAGCTCTAAAAAGGATTAAAACCTTTCTGAGAAGTACCATGACAGAGCACCATCTGAATGTTCTAGCAATACTATCTATTGAGCAAGCCATGATCAGGAACATTCCAGACTTCAACAACAAAACAATAGATCTGTTTGCACAACAGAAGGAAATTTCCAGTACAGGCGCCGAGCTAATTTCCACTACAGTCGGTGAACAGACCTAAAGATTATCTATTCTGGACAAAGCCCCACACAATGAGAAGACCTTTGTTCCATCCATCCAGATCCAGCCTGTATGGTCTTTGTCCTTATAGGGAGACCCATGCCAACATGGAAGCTGCACCCAAGTAAACAGTTGATGACCTGGACTCACCATTGCATTGAAGACTCAAAGGAGGGAAGACCCGCACAATGAGAAGACCTGTTTTACATCCATCAAGCTCCAGCCTGCATGGTCTTTGTCCTTATAGGGAGACCCATGCCAACATGGATGCTGCACCAAAGTAAATAGGTAATGATCTGGACTCTCCATTGCATGAAGACTAGAAGGAGGGGAGTTCACAAAATAAGACAACCTGTTTTGGAGCCCTTCACTTCCAGCCTAGCCTGCATGGTCTAGGTTATGTTACAGGGAGACTGATGCCAACACGGAGACTGGACTGGCAGAGGGATGAGTTTCTGGCAGCTGTGAGTGTGAAGATGAGAGCCAGCAGAGGACATCCCATGTTAAAAATAAGTATGTTTCCTTCTTAACTTAAAAAGGTAAGTTAAAAAAAGGTGAGTTAAAAAGTTATGTCGTAAGTTACAGTTAGACTCTAAACAGTTTAAACAGTTAAACAGTATACAGTTAAACACTTGTTAGAGTTTTTTTTAACTTGTTGGTGCTGCTAATGTAGGTTAGAAGCAGTTGGTGGCTTTGGACCCGCCCCTGCCCCCAAGAAGAGGTACAGTGGGCATTCATTGGGAACAACTCATTTGGGCTCCAGAACCCCAGTCATAGGGGCCTCTACACTGCCCACCACCACTGTGCCTCCAGATGCAGTGTTTGACTTGAGGAGTTACTGGGCTTCTATAGGTCCAATGAAGCCTGAAGTCACATTCTGTCTGGAAGCCTCAAGAAGACCAGCTGTGGAACCTGAACAGTTAATGGACTGGGAACCTACTCTAGAAAACTACAGGAAGACAAGGAGAGCATGAAAATGAAGAGTTTTCAGGATAATGGTAAGTGACGGCATGGGGATTGGGAGGATCTTGGACCTCTTCTTTGGGGCAGAGGTCCACAAAGAAGCAAAATTAAAAATGTCATTCAAAATGCAAACATCTAAAGTAATTTGCTTCTTTTTCTATCTAGTTTGTCTGAGATCTGGCATGATTCCACATCTTGCCTCGCTCTCCTTGTGAACACAGGAGAAAGTAGGTAGGAGTGCGGCAGAAGAGAAGACTGCAGACAACAAGGAAACCCTTTTCCCCTGTTCCCCACTGAACCCATCTCTTCCCCCCTTCTTCTTCTCATGCTCCAAAACCAAACCCTTTCTCTCCTACTTCTCCTCTGTCCTGTCCTTCTCTTCCCTTTCATTCTCTTCTGATTCGGCTTGTTGCAGAACAGGGAGCTAACTCAGTCCTCCCGGTTCTCCAAGCCAAAAGGAAGGCTTGTCCAAAAGCTTACATCTTCAGAAGACTACAGGTGGCCAAGCATGCCGTGAAAATAGAGGATTCGAGGGTTCAGGATAAAGGTAGGCAATGGCAATGTGATCTAATTTTTTAACCTACTATGGTTAATTTGGACCCGGTGGGAAAGAGAGAGGAGAGTGGACGAGACCCCAGTAAGAGGATTCTCTATTCCCCGGTAGCAGTGTTTCACACAGCAGCATTTGCAGCATTAAGTAATGTAATGTCCATTCAACGTTAACCCTTGGAATTCCTTGCTGCTGGGTTATGCCCTGGCTCCGCCTACCGTTAGCCTGGCTCTGCCTACTGTTGCCCTGGCTCTGGCCCTAGGCTAGGCTCCCCCCATTTTCACCAGTTTAACCCATCCACTGCCCTTCCAGTCTCCAAACCCACCAGCTGCCCCTGATCTATTCTATTGTTAAGTTCTGTCACTTATTTCTGAATAATATTGCTAAAATCCAGTCTGTTACTGCTTCCACTGCCAAAACTCTAGTCCATGCTCAAGTCATTTCTTGCCTTGACTACAACTTCCGTCTTACTGATCCCCTGCACTTCCGTCAAACACTCCACCACCAAGGTAATTCACCTAACCCACTGATTTCACCATGATCAGTTTGTCCCCTCCTCCCTGCACTGGTTCCTTCTGCCCATGCACATTTAGTACAAGTTTCTTGTCTTTACCTTCAAAACTCTTCTCCGTCTTGCTCCACCCTCCCTCTCCACTCTTGTTTCCCACTACATTCCCACGTAGGAGCTTCACTCCTCCTCTGTCATCACCTTCTCCTGATGTTAAGTCCTCAGCTCCTTGAAATATATTTGTCCCTTCTTCCTTGTTGTCCCCTTCCTGAATGCATTTGTTCTGTTCCTTCCCTCCCAACTTTCAAATTCCTTCTGAAAGCCTACCTCTTCCAGCAAGCTTTCCCTAGCTCCTCATCTCGATAGACTTTTCATCATGATGCTTTCTCTTCTAGGGATGGATAAACAGAACGGAGTTCAGAAATTCAGTTTGGTTCGGTTTGGTTTAAAATTCGAGTTTGGAAATTCGGTTCGGTTTGGTTTGAAATTTGAGTTCGGTTCGGAAGTTCGGTTGGGTTGACTGAACAGACCAAGTTCGGTCGAATTCCAAACTTCCAAACCAAGTTCAGTCATTCAAAACCAGGTTTTTTTGGTGTGTGTTGCCACTAGGGATGGGTGAACAAAACGGAGTTCAGAAATTCGGTTCGGTTCAGTTTTAAATTCGAGTTCAGTTTGGAAGTTCGGTTCTGTCAACCGAACAGACCGAATTTGGTCCGAACTCTGAACCGCATTTGCCCATCCCTATTTTCTTCCAGCCTTTATTCAGGGTCCCCTTCTCCCTTGTAACTAAGCTAAGCACGTTCACCTGCAACTTCTCAACTTTGTGAATGTATTTGTCTTTCTTTCCTACAGTGTAAGCTTCTTGGGGTAGATATCTGTCTCTAATTAATTATTGTACAGCACCAGGTAAATTTCTGCCACTAAATACTACTACTACAACTACAACTACAACTACAACTACTACTACTAATAATAATAATAATAATAATAATAATAATAATAATAATTAATAAAGTAAATTAATTAAATACATTAAAAATTAACTTTTCCAGTGCACCCACTGAAGACCTGATTAGGTTCCAGTATGTATCTAAGGCCCTTTTTAAATGGGGGGGGGGGGAGGGCTGGAACTGTGGGCAGAAGATGGAGCGCCACACACGAGGGTGGCACATGGGTGCATGCATACATGAACACACACCCATCCCCACACACATCCCCACTCATGGATCAGTGGGCATTTTCAACAGCTGCTCCATGTGGGGGGTTGGTTGGGGGTGGTGGAATGGGAGGCCAAACAAAAAATGCCCTGGGTCTGTTGCATCAGATATTAGATATGCATAAGCATAAATAAGAATTATGTATGTGTCATAATAACATTATAGTAACAGGTTGAGTAACCATAGACATGTGACCCTATTACCATTTCTTGCACTCTGGATCACAAAAGGATGTCAGGACATTGGAGCTGGGGAGTTACCAGGGTGGGCCAAATTAGCTCAGGGGAGCACCATAACAACTTTTGGACAAAGAGCAAGAAAGCCATCAACACACCCTGACTAACTGTAACCACCCAGGGGCAAGGGACATCAAGCACATTAGGCACCACACAGGAAAGTCAGGATGGCCTGGAGGAATGTGAAGCATCCAACCAAGGACTCTTAAGGATCTGTTGGAATCAGGGAAGCAGTTCACGCATCGCTGAGAGAACTCAGGGGGCACTCTGTGCCTGGGAACCAAGAAGGCTGGCCAGCTCCCCTGGCATCAAGGGACTATTCCACCCTGGAGAACTCAGTCAAGACTCACTTCCCATCAAGCCTGAGGAGGACACAGGTAGAGAAACCCTGACACAGAGTGGGCAGGATGATGGTCCTTTAAGGTTCAGTAGAGGAAGTTTGGCCACACCCACTCTGCCTGTATAAGAGGATGCAGGACTGCGAGAGAAGGCAGTCTCTGCCTGGGAGATAAAGGGGCAACATCTATCTTGAAAAAGCCAAGAAGATGTCTGACAACTCTATGCTCTCCAGAGCTCTGAAGCTAGGAGAACCAGAAAAGGACTGGAGTGGGCCCAGGTACTGGGGAAGGCTCTGCCCAGGAGGGAGCCTACTGCCTGGGGAAGACTTATTATCAATCAGGGGCCTACAGACCTGGCTACTATGGACTTTGGGGGATTAATGCTATAGTGTTGTTCCTGTACCTGTGGAGAGACGGACCTGGGCCTGCAGGGTTGAGGTAGATGAGCTAGCAGTACAGGGATGTTAAAAAACTGGATAAAGAGACTGTTGAATTGACACCTATACAGATTATAAAGTGTTGATTCCAGGAATGAGAGACAGCCTCGTTGAAGACTGAATCGGCATGGCAGTGGGGGTATATTAATTCCCCAGTGAGACCCCAGCACCCCCATGTGGCCCTGGGAAGACCCCCTGCTACACTCACAATTCGGGCTGAATCTCAGTTTCTCATGTTTCTCAATGAGAATCACACTTCTCATTTTGTTCTTGCAAATGAGAACAAGATAAGAATCAGCTGGATTCTTGCCAAGAATGTTGAATAATGAAAAACAGAATACTCAGTGCTGATGGGGGGAGGGAAGGAAGGAGGGAGGAGGAAAACATTGTTCCCTGCCTAGCTTTCTTACTTTGTTGGGGTTCGGCAGCTGTCTCCCTGGGGAAAGCTTTCTGATGGCATATTTTCAGGAATGGGAGGGGGGAGAGAAGGAGGGAGGGAGCAGACTTGGCTGATACCTTAGCATTCTATTGGCTAGCAGAAGTCAGCAGTCAATAGAATGCTAAGTGGGGAACCGAAGGAAAGAGGCAGGCTCAACACAGCTTTCCTACATTCTGTTGGGTGCTCAGACTCCTGCTAACCAATGGAATGCTCTACATCTGACCCCTCCATCCTGCTCTCCTCCTCCCATCTGAAAAGGACTTCCAGATGGGAGGGGGGAGAGGTGAAGGCAAGAGGCGGGCTCAGTACAGCTTTTCAGCATTCTATTAGCTGTTCACTCCTGTTAGTCAATAGAATGCTAAGACAGCTGAGTCTGCTCCCTCCCTCCATCTCTACCCCTCCCATTCCTGAAAATCTGCCATCAGAAGTCTTTCCCCAGGGAGACAGCTGCCAGCCCCTGACAAAGTAAGAAAGCTAGGCAGGGAACAGTGTGGTTTCCTCCCTCCCTCCCTCCCTCCTTTCTCCCATCCTTGATCTGTTGGGTGGGGGTGAGGGGAACGAGAAATCTCACGAGAATCTGAATCCAGGTTGAGATGTCTACGAGATCTCGATCCTGATTCTTGATTCTTACAAGATTTCACGAAAATAAAATCTATTTTCATTTCAGCCCTACTCATAATAAACAACATACTTGTGTAGAAACTTAAAGCAATAATTAAAGTTAGATATTTATGGACCATGAAATACAGATAACATTTGTAAACAGCTACTTGAATGGCAAATATCTGCAGCATGAACCATGCAGAACTTTCTTCCCTTTTATCTATATAAATTGATGCACAACATATGCCAACTAGCCAATAGAAATAAAAGGGGGGGAAATGCAATTACTATTCCTGACCTCCTAGATCTAAATGAGAATGGAAAATACACAGTTGTTTTCAAAGTCTTTGTTAGACTAGATTTTTTTAATCTATAAGGTAAAAGAGCAGCAGTCACTGACAATGTCCAAGACAGATTCTAAGCTCTTCAGCTGGGTATTGGGAGTGAACAAGTGAGCAGTCCAGGGCTTCTGGGAGAAGAGTGGAGTCTTTCAATGAATACCAGAGACTAGCAGCAGCTTCACAGCAGCATGAAAGTGAGAATGTTCATTTGACCAAAAGGGCAGCATGGAGAATTGTGTTTCTATTTGTTTCTTTTCCATGAGGAATTTTTGTCGGAGGTAGAAGTGCCTGCAAAATTTATTATTCCTCATTAGAGAGCTGCAGTGAAGGTGGCGCATTTGTAAATAGGCCAGCGGTTTCTTGAGGCATTTTAAACCTTGAATCCTTTTTCATTTTTACAAGTATCTTATTATTTATCATCCCTATGCAATGAGACTGCAGACTTTGCTTCCAGTTTAAAGAATATATATATAAAAAAACCAAAACAATAGCATGAAACAGTAAAGATGAAACTCCTTTTTATACTGTCATCTGCGGTAAAACAGAAGTTGGATTCTTTTAAAGAAACATGATTTACTAGACACATGTAGCAGCTATACGTATCATGCAAAAGTAAATAAATCTAAAACAAAACTGTGCCCAATGTACTGCAATCAGAGCCACAGTTCTTGTTACAGTTATGATCATGGATGTAAAAATGATGGAAGAGGGTGAGCAAATATAGTTTCTCTCCTCTTCACCCTGTCAATTTTGGGATGCAGGTGGATGTTTCCTCCTTAATTCCCCCTACCCCACAATATGCATAGTGATAGCAAAATGGCTGGTCCCTCTAGGGGTGCTACCCCATGTGGTTTTGACCCTCTCATAGGCCAAAATGGGAGTGTCAGGGTCAAAAACTGCAAGAGGTGGCAATCCTAGCTGTATCTCCCATGTCTTTGGTGGAAGAAGGCTCCATGATTGGAGAAGGACATCACATACATGTGTGAGCAAGAGAAAATATAATGACATTTAATTTCATTTGGGAATATGATGGCAAGGATCAGATCATGGGCATCTGGTGAGACAGAGAGTAGAGATGTTTTCCCCTCACAGTTTGGACTGTTATTGCTACATTGATTATAATGCAGAAAAACTGATTTCAGTATTTATAAACTTGTTTATAATGTTGATCTTCAGAAGATAACATGTTTGCTATCAGTTAGCATGTAGGTAAGTCCCATTCACTTCAGAGGGACTCGCATGCAGATGACACAAAGTTACTGAAGGTAGTTAACACCTGAGTGGACTGTGAAGAATTGTTAAAGGAACTTGTGAGACTGGGTGACTGGGCATCTAAGTGGCAGATTAAATTTAATGTGCAAAGTGATGCATATGGGAAAAAATAACCCAAACAATATGAATACAATGCTGGGTTGTAAATTAGGAGTTACTACTCAGGAAAAGGATCTTGGAGTCATTGTGAACAATGCACTGAAATCCTCAGCTCAGTGTGCGACAGGAGTAAAGAAAGAAAACAATGTTAGGAATCATTTGGAAAGGAATAGAGAATAAAACAGAAAATATTATATCTCTGTATAGGTCTATGGTATGACTGCACCTTGAATATTGTGTGCATTTCTGATCTTCCCATCTCAAAAAAGACATAGTAGAACTAGAAAATGTATAAAGAAGGGCAACAAAAATGATCAAGGGTATGGAATGACCCCAGTATGAATAGAGGCTTGATAGGTTAGGGTTCTTCAGCTTGGAGAAGAGATGACTGAGAGGCGATATGATTGAAGTTTATAAAATCATGAGTGGTGTGGAGCATGTTAATAGGGAATGGTACAAATAAGTGTATTCTCGGTTCTGAAATGACTATGAGAATAGTTGATAGGTTATTTCCCTAAGTCATTTAAAATGTAATTGGGCTAATATTAGAGATAAGTTATTAATTACCTTATCAAGGTTTGTGCTAATTCAAAGACAACTCCAATTCTTAGGACTATATTTGAGAAATATGCCGTTTAAAAATATTTTCCTATAGGAGTGAACCAATATGGAAACATTAATTTCTAAGGTATATAGAAGATAAAAGGATGTTTGATATGTAAAGGCGTTTACATGTCTTTGAACATTGTAATGGATGTGGTTTTTAACTAATTTGTAAGAGAATTTCAAGTAATGAAAAATGATGCTAAGTGTGAACATGCTTTTTATACGTTTCATCCTGTTTTCTTTTAACCACTCAACAAGGTAAGGAACAAGGAGTTGCTCTCATTTTGAAAATAAAATAACAGAGGTGGCATAAAGGCATAGTTAGGAATAGTTCATGATTCAAGACTCAGTAGGGATGGGTGAACAGAACCGAGTTCAGAAATTTGGTTGAGAAATTCGGGTCAGTTCGGAAGTTCAGTCGACCAGACTATTCGAGTTCAGTCCGAACTCCGAACTTCGAAACAAAGTTCGGAAATTCAACCCTCATTGAACTAAATGGAATATTATCTTTTAGGGATGGGCGAACAGAGCTGAGTTTGGAAATTTGGTTCAGTTCGGTTCAAAAATTGAGTTCGGTTCGGAAGTTCGGTTTGGTCAACTGAACTGGTCAAGTTCAGTCCGAACTCCGAACTTCTGAACAGTGTTCGCCCATCCCTAAGACTCAGAGCATAGTTGCCCCAAAACTTGGATACCAAGGCACGCATTTAATGATGCTGTATAATCCTAATGACCAAAAATCCAGATTCTAATCTAATGGAAAAAGAGAAAACAGTAGATCCAAAATCGGCATTTCCAGAGAGCTGTCCCCCTGAAATAGCATAAGCATCAACTACTGATATGTGACCACTGTCGAGATAGCATCACAGAGCAATACAGAATACTTTCAATGCTCCTCCACCAAGGAGGCCTATGTGAGACGGGAACTATTGTTGAGTAATTGCTGTATATTTTGATTTACCTTTATTTTCTCTCATCTATTAATAAATTATGAGTAATTAATAATTGAACTGTGTAATTGCTCCTTAGATGCAACTTTCCAGTTAGTAAGAGTCACTGCAACCTGAAATAGTCTCACAGCTGGTGAAATTAATAATTTTTGAATATTAATTTTATTAATTTAATAATTTACTAAGATTGTCCACAACTCTCCTTTTACTTTAGATCCAGGTGAGTGACTCTGTAGTTAAGGGGTCTTGCACTCTCTGTTAAAATCACCAATGTTCTACTCATTATAAA
Organism: Sphenodon punctatus; assembly: GCA_003113815.1. Lineage (NCBI taxonomy): Eukaryota > Metazoa > Chordata > Lepidosauria > Sphenodontia > Sphenodontidae > Sphenodon > Sphenodon punctatus. The sequence goes on along the minus strand of QEPC01005559.1, from coordinate 512,476 downwards.
ATCATGATGATTTAGCCTATAACAGATTTTTTTTAAAGGATAATCTATTTGTTGGGGGATTGAAACTGCCCAAATTTCCGACTGATCTGTTCAGAAATGGTTGAGTTATAAGAGTTTGAAAATTTGGAGGCAGAACTGTTTTTTGTGGCCAGTTTTAATTGATGCAGAAAAGTGTGTTTAAAGAGTTTTGTCATAAGCTCTACAAGTGTCAGAAAATTCAAGTATGCATTCCAGTTTGTTCCTAAATTTGTATTTCGAAAATACATTGTGCAGTTGTTAAGTTATGATGTTTTCAATTTTCTGTTATCCAACAGAGGGAGTGAGGTCTTAACATAATGTCACGCATACACAGAACACTGACGCAGGTTCATTGGGTGGGCTGACTTGTTATGTGAGGATGTCAATCAAGATAAAAAACTAGAAAGACTAGCAAGCTAGACAGGTTTAGCAGCTTATAATTAAATATAAGAGTTGATTAATTCTAGAGCGGGGGAGGGGGAGAAGAGGGACTGATGCTGTGCCATGAAGAGTTCATTTGTATGAGACCCTGAGGCAAGAAATAAGTGGACAAAAATCACTAATTAGGATTGTAGAGTGTCTCCAGTTGTTTAATTCCCTTTGGAAATCAGGGCTAAGGGGAGCTGGGAGCCAGGAGTCCTGGGTTCAATGGGAAGAGAGTAGGGGCCAGTGGGTTAGAACAGGGGGGCTGGAAGTCAGGAATCCTGGGTAGCTGTATCAGGTAACATATTTTCTACCCTTGGGTAATACCCACATTTTTAGGCACCCCTAGCGGGCACCTGATGAAACACCCAGCTCTGCATCGGGTACCCACTTCTCCCTGCAGTGACCATCCAGAAGTGCAGGTGAGATGAGTCAGCCTGGGGAGCTACGGGTGCTGGGATTGGCCTCCTGGAGCATCCCGAGCTGTCCCACGGCACCTGGGGATGCCCCAGTAATACCCACATTTTTTGGTGGAGCTTAGCTTGCTCTCCCCAGTTTCACTGTTGCCATGAACCTGCAGAGAAACCAGATTGGGGCTGAAAGACCACACCAAAGTGTGGGTGCATGTAGCCTAAGTTGTAAGCGAGCACAATATGTGAGACTGTCCAATGTCTTTACTGATTGCATGGTGGGAGCTTTAACTAACAATTTCCATGCTTTGGGGGGTACAAGTGAATTTGTAAGATCCTTAATTCGTCTTTTAAAGCAAAGGGGGTTTTTGATCCTAGAATTATTCATGTGTTCAATAGGAAATTACACATGCTTCTACCCCACAGTATGACTCCTGTGTGGTTAACTGGAGAGTAAAGCTAATGGGTGAAATGCTGGCTCAGTGGAAATCAGTTGGTACTGTGCCACAGATTTCAGTAATTTTAGGATTTCACCCTAACACAAAAAAAATCAATCTAGTCTGATTTTTAGACTTGTTATTCAAAGAAAGATGGAAATTAGGGAACAGAATTCAGTTTTGCAATTAGATTGAGATTTAAAAAAAGGAAGTGGTACTAGAGATATCGATTCTTGTAACTCTTAGTAAGCAGTCTAAATGCTCCATATCTTGCACACAGTCACACTGGGTGTTTTCAGATGAGATGCTAACCCGCATGGCCACCCATGAGCCACAGATCCGATTGCCCATCTGAAGGTGTAGCCGCTGGTAGGGATGGGTGAACAGAACCGAGTTCGGAAATTCGGTTCACTTCGGTTCGGTTTGAAAATTGAGTTCGGTTCGGAAGTTCTGTTTGGTCGACCGAACTATTCGAGTTCGGTCCGAACTTCCGAACAAAGTTCGGAAATTCAAACCCCATTGAAATAAATGGAATATTATCTTATAGGGATGGGTGAACAGAACCGGGTTCGGAAATTCGGTTCAATTTGAAAATCGAGTTCGGTTTGGAAGTTCAGTTTGGTCAACCGAACTGGTCGAGTTCGGTCTGAACTCTGAACTTCCAAACTGTGTTTTCCCATCCCTACCCTCTCCCAGTCATTCAGGGAGCACAGCCAGGAAATCCGAGTGCAGCATGCAAGGCAGGCCAAATGTGTAGTGGCTGCCTACGTGCTGGGGGTAACCACACTGCGAGTCACCTGTTTTAATCAATCTCCATGGATGCTCTGTGGCAGAGCCATGCAGCAGCCACAGCCACAGCCTCCCATCCACCCACCCTAATCAGCTTGTTCATTTGAGAACATCCACTGTCAGCAGCAAAACTAGGGTAGGGTTAGTAGTTCCTAGTCTAGTGCTCAGTACATTGGATCATTCTGTCTCCAAGAAAAAAAGCCAATAAAAAGTAGTGTTACTTTATTGGCTGTTTCAAAGATAGAGATTCAGAATGTACATGCCACACTGTGATACAAGGGAAAAGATTAATAGAAAATTACTTTTAGGTTAAAATTTCTACACTGCATTCATTTGCATATAGGTCAACCTATTGAATAATGCATGTTGCCTTCTTCTTATTAACATAAGGTACTTGTAATCTGCCTTTTAATCAATTAAGCACATCTTGAAAGTCCAGGAAAAGAAAAGATTAAGTAGCTGCAGTAAAGGATTTTTTTTTTTTCAACAACTCGTATGGGGAAAAATAAAAAGGAATAAATTAGAGGCTTCAGAATTATTTTTCAGCAGAAAAAAATGTTTTGTCTCCAAATTTAGACTGGTCTGCAGCTTCCTTTGTGAATTTTGCATTTGTTTTTCACATGAGCTCATATGTCTCAGAATGTCTTCCACACAATTACTTTTTAACAAGCATATGACATTTAGAACTGGCTGCTATGAATTACAAATAAACAACTTCAAAATTAATTGTGCAAATACAAACTCCTTTGAAAATGCCATGTTATTAGGATAGAGATTTGAAAGAAGGGTGTACAAGTCTGAAGAATTCTGCACAAATAAACAAGGGACAGACTTTTAATTGCACAAGTTACACGTAGGCAGCCAATGCCGATTGAAAAACTGTGATTTACTGCTTTATCCGCCAGCTGTATAGTGTCAGCACTATTCCTTCACACCAGCACAAGTTTCACTGAAGTGAATGGGAGTCATAACAGGGCCAGAAAGCTAGTGGATTACATTGGGTAACATGAGATAGTAGGTCAAGTTGGGCAACCTTACCCCAATTTGGGCACCATTGTCACGCGATCCAGTGGCTCATGCGCCCGGCAGCCCCCAGATTTTTACCCTGCCCCAGGGCTGGAAAGGGCAGGGCAGGGCAGCTGGCTGATATACCCTGTGTCCTTGGAAAAATCAGAGTACACAGGATGCAGCAGCCTTACCCAAAGTTGACCCACCCAGTGGCGAGGTCCATTGTGGGGCTTTGATCAATGGGCACTGCTGATTCCATTCCCACAAAGCGATGTCAGGACTGGGGCAGGATTGTGGGTGGGCTGGGGAAGGTTGGATGAGGTGGGGCTGGGTACCTCTTCATGTGTCCAGCACCTTAGCCTTTCTTGAGTGTGGTGGAATGGCCAACAGCTGTCCACCTGCCTAATTTTACCAGGGGTGGGGTGGGGAGACCATCTACCCTGCTCTCAATGCTGGTCCCACAGTGTGGCAGCTGAAATTGCCTGCCCCAGGGCAGGCAAGGATCGGTCCCAGCTAGGCTTGTCTGCCTGCATACACTGTTTTGTGCCTTTCCTTCCTTTGGCATTCTACCTCTTATGTCTTCAAGGTCACACAGTGATCTTATGACTGAAGGTCACAAAGTGTTTTTGATAAATACAGGCACTGTAGGAACACAGCCAAAAATAAAACATCTTTTGCTCTATTTATTAATGCAACTAAGGGTGATTTCAGACGTGACAGTGGCCCTATTGGCCCCATCACAGACTCACCCAAATGATTCCCCAGCAGAATATGACCGGCCCATCAACACACGAGCTGGCAGATTCTGCCCTGGGAATCGGGGAGGGGGCAGGACTGCGTGGCACAACGTGCGGCCGCGCAGTGACCAATGCAGCCAATGCAGCCACGCGCCCGCCAGCCCCCCAGTGTATTGACCATGGCACGGAATCAGTGGCAAGCATGGCCGCTGATTCCGGGCCGTGGTTAGGGGCCAGACGAGATGTTACCATGCTCAACCATGGTGAATCCCACCATGGTTGAGCGTGGTAACGTCACGTCTGTTGGGGGCACAAAGTGATTCCTGCCAGGTGTTCACCCCCAGCGGGAATCACTTCGACCATGGGTGATTTCAGATGTTACGAGATCACAGTCAACCACGGTCAATTCCCGGTGGTGACTGTGATTCCGGAACGTCTGTTGGGGGGGACGGATATTCCGCCCCCCAGATGTTACCATGGCGTGGAATTACATTCACCATGTGAGCGGCCGAAGTGGCAGGGCCGGAGGCCGTCGCATGTTGAATGTAATTCCACGCCAGGGTGAACCCCGGCATCACATCTGGTCGGGTGCCACGGTCCGGGATCACCGGCAGGATCCCGGGCTGTGGCGAATCCGGCCTGACGTGGCGGCCTCATTGGCCCCGCCGCCCGCCCGTCTCCCCAGAGGGCGGGCGGCAGGGCGCGTGGAGGGGGCGGGGCCATGAGGCCGCACGTTGTGCCGTGCGGCCCCTCCCCCTCCCAGATTCCCCACTGGGATCCCCCTGGCATGTCTGATATGGCATGACGGGTTCATCCCGGTGGGGAATGGATAGGGTGTTTTCGGTACAGGGCCAATGGGCCCCGTAACGTCTGAAAACACCCCATGCTTTCGGAGATGATCCCTGGACCATCCTCAAAAGTGTGCTTATTTTGATCTCCACTGGTGGTTCACTGTGGTGAACATCTGGCGGGGATCAAACAGATGTTATGGGACCATTCCCCACCACAGGGGATTGTCTGTGGTTGACCGTGAAAATACCCTAAGACCACAGAACTCAATAAATCATTTTGCCCTGATTCTGTTTCTTTATAAATGTTTTGGTAATGAGACCAACCAATTGACAAGGCAATGAAGGAGTCTATTAATTCAGTTCTAGAATAGGTGCTGTTATCCCTGCAATAGCTATGCTCATCATTTATCCCTTTCAATATTCAAACTGCTTTCTAATCCTTATCTAGTTCACTCTCACAAGAATTCTGTGAGGCAGGTCATTATTATTCCCATGTGTGAGAAGACTAGAGATACTGACTTGCCCAAGGGTACCCAGTAAGCTAATGGATAAAAAGGAACTTTGATCTCCTATGTCCCGTTCCAGCACCTTATCCACTAGGCTACACTAACTCTCCACTACCTAGCAGTAGTGATAGAATTAGCAATGCTGAACTTCAAATTGTCAAATAGGGCAGCAAAACTAACACCCTACTGAAATCAATAAGGGAAGGTCACTACTTGGATTTGCTTTAGGCAGCCACAACATCATAGGAGAGTCATATATGGAATTATTTGATTATTTCTTTGTTCACAAAGCTTGAGTTCATTGGATTGTACTGTAATTTACACCAGCATGATAGTCGGTGGGAGACTGGTCCAATTATCATTGCATCAGTTTACATATAAGCTAGTTTTGCTCCAGAGGGTTCTGAGGATTGTTCAGGTAAAATTCAATAATATCTTGGCTAACTAGGTGTCCTCTATTCTGATGCCAAGTCACAGGAGGACTAAATCATAATAAGTCACAGTAGGCTGGGGATGGGTTGGACCCAGCATCAACGTGCTTTAGGACACTCAGCATCAAACACAGCATCAAAGGCCCTTTGTACATGTGCTATGGCATGGGGTCAGTGTGTGCTGTATTCCATGTGTAGTGGATGGGGTGAAGGTGTAGATGGGTGCACACCCATCTACATACACCTCCACCCATCAACACGCATGGAGCAACCACCATTTCCGCTGGTTGCTCTGTGCATGGGGGATAGGTGGAGGTGGGTGTGCATGCATAGGTACCACCCATGAAAATTCCGGGGTGGGTGGCTGTTCTGTCGTGCACACACATAAACACCCAGATTTCTGGCTTTATGAATGGCTGCCACCCATGTAAAAAGGGCCTAAATTACCACCCTCCTTGGGTTGAAATTGAAACAACAACAACAACAACAAAATGTAAAAGAGTCTTTCTGACCGCCTGCTTTTAGTGGTCAAACTTGATGGAGTTCCAAGCCTGCAGGAATTCCTGCAGTGCCACTGGAAAAGAACTCTCTGTCCAAATACCAATGTTGTCAGTCCATCTCCTCACAACTCACTTCCTGACTGGCCTTTCTATTCTCCCAGCTCATCACATCCTCATTAAATGTCCATCTAACCAACTTAAATGGACTTAGGCCTGTTGTAGCCTGTGTCATTTTAAAAGGCAATTGCCTAGTTCAGCTTTGTTACAACATGGCTGGAATAATAGTGGGATTGGGGGAGAGTCTGAAGTCTATCTCTTCTCATAAACCACCTAGACACTGCCTTACCTATTGCTCTACAGGCTCTTTCAGTCAGAGTTTCATTTATTATTCATTACACATCAAAACACAAACACAAGCCTTGAGTAGGGCTTCTCTCTCAATCCCCCTCCTTGAACTATTGAAATTCCCAAGTACTGCTCCATCTCACTTCTCTAGTCTGACTTGCTCCCTGAGCTGTGGTTTTTTTTTATTCCCTCACTGTCATCAGCTGAGTTTTAGCTGACAGGGAGAAGGTGAACCAATTCCTTTAACACTTACAGAACCAATTCTACTACAGTTATGCTTTTGTGTTTGCTCATGTTATCTGTTTTGTGTTTTCCTGCTATACTAGTTCCTTCTTGGGGTTTTGGGAATTCAGGATCATATACCAATTTTAAAGGAAGGTTCTGGATGCTAAGAACTTTTCAAAATCTTTTCCTTGCTTTGTAAAATGGAGATATACCAAATGTAGTGGTTAACTACGTTGACTTGCCTCTTAAACTTATCATAAAACAATCACCACTGATTATATCACTGCTTAATTTGTTTCAGTGTCTTCCATAGGAATGACACTTACTTATAGAATGTACACTTCTAAACTAGCTTTGGCTGAATTTAGTCCATTAACTAGCATTCCAGTTTTAGATTGCATCTCTCCATTGATTAAAAAAAACAAAAAAAAAACCCCGAAAGAAGTAGAGGAGGTGAGGTTTTTAAGCAGTCTTAAACGTTATAGACTTTAAGACCTTGTTTAATCCTTCTGTCCCTTGCTACTTGTAGTATATTGACAGTGCTTGTGAAACCAGGACCTCTCTGACACTTGGATGCTGCCTGATGTCTTTAAAATTGGCACAGTTCCATCAACAACTGTTGCTATCTGTAAAATGTTTGTTTGCAGAGTTCAATTTACTGGAGCTAAAGAAGAAGTGTGCTAAAACTGAATTTTAAACATTGGAAAAACTAAATTTAGCCAGATATAGATCAATTAGAAAGACCAGAAAGCAGTATCTTAGCAATTTAGAAACAACAATGGCCAACCTGTAGTATACTGGACTACTACAAGATAAGAATAGAGCTATGCACCAGGGACCTATGTCATTTTTCCTTTTGGTTTTCATTTTTTGTTTTCATTATTTAAATAAGTCAATTTGATTTTCATAAATACCAAAATTTCATTTTCACTTTTGCTTTTGTTTTCGATTTCCTTTGGGTTCAATGGGAAACACATTTTTGGCTGTCATTTCTTTGTTTTTTATTGCATTTTGATGAAACTGGGGGGTGGGGTGGGGTGGTATACCACAGATGGAAGGGATTAAGGGTACCAAATTCCAGAAAGAGTGGATAAAGAAATCAGATTTTTATAAGCAGTTGAATTATTCTAGTTTGCAAAAATCTGCATATACATTTCTGGCTGTAACTTCTTTGTCTCCAATATAATGTGGATTAAACTTCGTAAATGTATACCCCTCAACAAGCTTACTATCTATGCCAAATTTCAGAAGTATTGGATAAAAGGTCCTGGTGTTATAAGCAATTAACTTATAAATGTATTTATCTGAATAATCGTCTTCCAGGGGACAACTTCAATTGCTTATAAAATTGGGTTCCTTTATCAAATTGTCCTGTAGTTTGGCAGAAATGAAAGGGAAGGTGTGGGATACATTTCTGCCATTTGTCTTGTAAACAGGATGGACTATAAAAATGTTACAGCCAGAAATGCATTTTAAAGTTAATAGCTTATAACATCAGGACACTTTAGCCAATCTTTCTGAAATTTGGCAGGAGTGTTAAACTTATACTCCCCAAGTGCCATCAGAATTAAATAAGAAACAAAGACGTTATAGCCAGAAATGCATTTTTCAGTTTTGTCCCATTATTTCAAAAACAAAAATTTGTTTTTGTTTTCATTTGCCCCCGTACTGGAAATAAGGCACAGACACAGTAAGTTTGGGTAAACTGGCCACAACTGTTTATTAAAACAACCAGCATAACCGGAAACCTGTTGATAAACGGAAACCAATTAAAAACCAATCAGAAACCAATTAATGAGAACGGTGGACAAGTCTGCTTGCCAATTGATTTTCCAATTAATCTGATTACTCCAATTAGCCAATTACTGCCAATCATCCCAATTATCTCCTGGCAGAATCAAATAGTAAAATTTCCAAATTAAGGAGCCTATTATTATTATTATTATTATTATTATCAAACATTTATATAGCACAAGCAGTGTACCTGGCACTTTACAAAGTAATAAAATAGACACGGTCCCTTCCCCTAGGGCTTACAATCTGAGAGACAGGAGCTGGGGGAGAGACATAGGAAGTGGAACAGAGGGAGACAAGTGGTCTAACATTCATGAAGATGCGAGGTCTCAAGTGCACGTACTTGGCTTGGTTACGATGAGCCAATTAGTGCTTCCCCTGATAATCAGGCTGAATTGATAACCCTGGGTGAGATTATAAGGAGAGTGATTAGGCATTAAGTCCAACCTTCTGATAGCACCTCCGTCCCTAATGCCCCTCACTCCCCACGTTCAGTACCATAATGTATGACCTCTTGGATTGGAGATCCCAGTCCAATCCCCATTTCTACTGGGCCAGAACTGATCCAATACCCGAAAGGACTGCCGATCAAGTGACCATGTCGGGACCGCTTAGATCCTTCCCATAGGTCCCCTGATGCCAGTCCTTTTCTGGGATAGCAGCTGGGTGCCCATCCCCTGATTGCTTCCCAGGTCCAATCTCCTGGATGCATATAAGCATCCACCTTTACCTGATGTTTTCCATAATGCCAACCAATTCAGATACCCATTTAACTGAATCATGTGGTACTAAACACCGCCACCCAGTTCAGCAACAAAGCTTGCTTGAACACCCCCTAACTCACCCAGAGTTACCGCCACCTAACCCAAACACCTCTGCAAGAATTCCTGCAGATTCCCCAGATACATGTCAAGGCCCTTCTCAGACAGATGAATCCTGTCTGACCAATACAATTCCAGCCTAGTCCATGAAATATTCCCATGCACAAGCCAGATTCCCCCTGCCTTTGCAATACATTTTTTGATCTCCCTATTGACCCTTTTCCTCGATCTGTCCACCGCTCTCAGACTCATGGCTCTAGGCCACTTTATCCTCTGTAACATCTCCGTAAAAACCAAATTTGCCCCAGGGAACAATTCCTTCAATCTAAACCAATCCTGTCGAACCATTATGGACAAATCCAACCCAGACCCTCTGGCCAAATCATTCTCACCCAAATGAATTACTATTATCCCTGGGACCTGTCCCACACCCCAACCAAGGAGCAATGGCATCAGCTGGGGCCAGAGCATGCATCGCTTACCTTTCCATACTACCATTGCCTGGGGGGATAAACCCAACTGCGAACCCCAACTAGAATATTTAGCCCTCTTCTCAGCGCAATTAACAAAACTATGACCAATAATCCAAATTACCTTCTTTCCCGTTTGCCTCAGCAACCCTGTAAAGAATAAAAACCATCTATCACTATTGATGAATCGGCTAACCTCATCAATCTACATTGTGGGAAGTGGGCGAATATATGATCTGAATGCTGCGGAGCACCATCTCCCCACTGACTTAATATCAGGGACAGGCAAACCTGCCGCAGTCATGGTAGATGCCGCTCCAATTCTAAAAAAGTGTGAACTAAACCTCCCAGATATACCCAACGGATCTGCACAGCGCCCCATGACTGCTGTAAATTGAAAATGAGTTAGGGGCTAAAGAGATTGGTGTATAAACAATGGCCCTGGTCCCCGCGGTCTTTCCTTCAAAAACTCAAGCATGCATGGAACCGGACAAATCAACGGTTCGCTGGACTTGAAGAGCACCACTTTGGAGCCCTTCCCTGTCTCGTCAGTCTTTGACTTCCTAATGCAAAATTCAATCCAATCCACACCCACGAACACGTTCCCAACTTGTAAATCCCACCCTGAGCATTCCCGTCGAGAATTAACAATCAGCTTGCCAACCCTCAGCACTGCAAAAAAGGCAATAACAAAGGCAGTATGGAAAAGCCTTGAATCATTACAAATTCTAGCCAACGTGGCAAACAAACCACAGGCATCCTGGCATCAGTCCTACCCTTCCCCTGCCTTCTCCAGGCTTCCAACATGGCTCTCAATATAGGCGACTCAGAAGGGCTGACCATTTTTGACAAAAACAATAAAGCGGACCACTTCGCCGCAATTGTGCCTGGTGCCAAACCCTTTCTTCGCAATTCCATCCCAAATTGCACAACCTGCAGCAACGGGATCAGAAATGACACCGACCAACCCTTTCCTACAGCAAACACACCAAACTCTTTCAAGGCTCTATCATACAGCCGCCAAGTAGCCGGGAAAACTGAGCCCTTCACTGTTTCTATCAGCTCTAGAATCCAAGGCTCCAAAGTTCTTGGGGAACAAAGTCTTGCTTCTCCCTGTCCATTGGAGTGAGCTTCTGAAAATGATGAATCTGGAAAAGAGAGAGGGCATCAGCAATCTCGTTATTCACTCCTGGCACATGGTTAGCAGAAAAAACTACATTATGCTTCGAACACCATAGAACAAAAAACTCTTACCAACTGCATCACCCTCTCAGATTTTGATGACAATGAATGAACCACGTGTATGACAGCCAAGTTGTCACACCAGAACAATACCTTCCTGTCCCTAAATCTGTCAACCCATAAATGAACTGCCACCACTATAGGGAACAACTTGAGAACCGTCAAATCCCTCAATATGTCCAAGCCACACCAATGAGCAGGCCACTGCTCTGAGCACCATCTGCCTTGAAAATAAATTCCAAGCCCTGACGCACCAGTCACATCAGAGTGCACTTGCAATTCAGCCTCCACCAAATACAACTCTCTCCACAGGCTAACCCCATTGTGATGTTGTAGAAACTCCAGCCACACTGACAAATCATCCTTCATTTCCTTTGTGATCCTGATGTGGTGATGTGGCTTGGTGATCCTGGCTTTCCTTGCATAAAGGCAAGACAGAAATGTGCACCCCGGCACTGCTACCCTACCGCAAAGTTCAACTTCCCCAGCAATGACTGAAGCACCCTCAAAGTCACCTTGCTAGTCCCCAGACAGGAAACAATTTCATTCCTAATTACCTCCAACTTATCTTCCGGCAAACGAGAACACCATACAGAATCTAATTCTATACCTAAGTAGGTCAAACTGGATGCTAGGCCCAACATTTTCTCCTCAGCCAAGGGGCCCCAATCAACTCAGTGATTCTCATGAAAGCAGCCAACAAGTCACTGCACTCCCACGACCCTGCCCTCCCAATGAGTATATAATCATTGAGTTAATGTGACATATAATGTGACCCCATCCATCGCTTCGCAATCCACTCCAAAGCCGAGCTGAATTTCTCAAAGGCGGCACATGATATGGAACATCCCATGGGCATCACTTTATCATAGTAAAAACGGCCCTTAAAGGAAAATCCCAATAGGTCAAAATCCTTTGGGTGCACCGGCAAGAGGCGGAAGGCAGACTTAACGTCACTATTGGCCATAAGAGCACCCCTACCACAATCCCTAACCAACTCAATCGCCCTATCAAAAGAAGCATAGTGGACCGAAAACAGCTCGGGGGGGGATTGCATCATTCACTGAAAAAGCCCTGGGGTAAGACAGATGATGAATCAATCTGTACTCCCCAGGGGCCTTCTTTAGAACTATGCCCTATGGTGACAATCTCAAATTACCCATAGGCAAGGATTCAAAGGGGCCAGCCACACGGCCCTCCGTTAACTCCTTCTGTATCTTTTGCTCCACCACCGATTCCATGCCTATCACTGATTTCAGATTCCTAGCCCCCATATGCTCCCTTTCCCCTTCAAACAGAATTTGAAAACCAAACCTAAAACCATTAACAACATAACTTGCCTGACCCAGATCAGGATAATCTCATAGCAAGCTCTTGAGCACCCACCATTTAACTGGCGTTAGCGCCCTTACCCGCAGTGGACTGGGCAAGCCCCCCACCTCTGCCTGCACCGGGTTAGAATCCATGGTTGCCTCTCTGCTCTGCCCCCCGCCTGTGCTGACAATTGACGGAAAGGTGAGACCCCCCACACTGGAGGCAGACGTGTCTAAACCTGCAAAATGAACGAAAACACATGCTTTCATTAAAGTCCCAGCAGGCCAAGGATTGAGCTCCCTTCTTGCTCTGTTCACCATGAAAATTATCCACTGGTTGGGCATCTCCATTAACGATAATATGCCCACTATCTACACGCACCACATCCGTTTCTTGAATACACTCAATCCAGAGGTCGTGGTCCTTCACATCCCACTGCACCCCAGGCGTAATGGCTGCATGCTGATGGAATGCCTCATCATATCTGAGCCAACTGAAGCCTTCCTTCATCAGATATGCTCGCCTGACAATGGGTGTTTTCAGACGTTATGGGGCTGCTTGGCCCCATACCGAAAACAACCAAATCATCCTCCGCTGGGATGACCCCGTCATGCCGTATCAGACATGCCGGGGGATCCCGGCGGGGAATCTGGGAGGGGGAGGGGCCACGTGGTGTAACGTGCGGCCGCATGGCCCCGCCCCCTCCACGCTCCCTCCCGCCCGCCCTCTGGGGAGACGGGTGGGTGGCGGGGCCAATGCGGCCGCAGCGTCTGGCCAAAATTGCCACAGCCTGGGATCCCGCCGGTGATCCCGGGCTGTGGCGCCCGACCAGACGTGATTTTTTTTTGGTCCACGCAGGGGATCACTTTCACCACGCTTCCTGGGAAATTCCCACGGCTAGCCCAGGAAGCATGGTTGAAAATGACCCCGTGTGGGTATTGACCGTGGTGAACATCTGGCGGCTGCCAAACAGACGTTCGAGGCACAGTGACCACAGGTGGGTATTCCCGTGGTTCACTGTGATCTCGTAACGTCTGAAAATGCCCACTGTCAAAATATTTCCACAATGCTACCACCCTTTCAGGAAAGGCTTGCATAACTACTCCCTCATAGATAATGAAAGCTGACTCCCAGTTAGCCCAATTTCTATCTATTTTCCTCCTTTTTGCTCTCTCATACTCCTTTGGCTCAGGCCGCACATTAGGGTCAGGAACTGGGTCACAAAAAAGAATGGCGAACAAATCTATGTAATCGCCCTTTCAGATCTTTTCCCTTGTGGACTGAAGCAGGTGTACTCCAAGTGGGGCAGAGACCCTGGCGTATCTGCCTTGCAAAGGAGGGACCTCTCTTGCCTGTGACCCTGCCAAGGCCATCCCTCTTTGAGCAGGGGAAACCGTAGCCATGACTGGTGGGGCCGAGATGTTCGCCACTCCCCCTTGAACCACCTGATCCCCACTGCTCACCTCAACCCCAGCAGTAGCACCCTGCAGCACTGATGCCTGTGGGTGCCATACATTATTCACCCACACCAGCCTGTTTGGGTCCTGCTGCACCAGCAGTTGGCCCATCCAAGCATTTGCCTGCCCAGTTGCTACAAGACCCTGCTGCACCGCCAGTGTCCCCTCAAAGGATCCCACAGCTCCACTACCTGCCTCCCCACTAAGCCCGTTATTAACGGCCACCTCCCCTGTCTGAACAGGCTGACTGCTTCCGACCACTTGCCCTTGCATCGCTGTACCCTGAAGGAGCACAACATACTCACCATCGCCAACAACCGGTGTAGTTGAAGCTGCTACCTGCTGCACCTCAGCCACTGACATTGATGGCCCCATTGCCCTTAGCCTGGTGCCTCCTTCCAGCAGCTGGGCGATCCTGGTGATCTGCTGTTCCATTCTGTCCACTTTCCTTGCCAGCACCTCCATAGCCGGCCCACCATGACCTGGCCCCGCTGCCTCAATAAACTGGAAAGAAGGGTCAGGTGAATTAAAGCTTGTTCCACAAGAAACCTGACCTCCCTTGCCCCAAGCCTCCAATAGCCCAGAGGCTGTCAGGCAGGTCATCACGTTATCTCACCCAGCCATCCTTGCCTCCATGGACTGCATAAAGGCCCGCCCATGACCCTCCTGAAGCCAGGAAGTAGGGTGGTTGCATTTGGGGCCCCTGTACTATACCAGCAGAAGCCCCAGCGAGTGCATCCACAGACCCCCTTCCCAGCACAGCTGCCCCCACAGTGAGGCCAAGCCCAGCCTCCCTGCTGGGCCCAGCCACCACCTGCAAGGCCCCATCCATCCTCCTCAGCCCCCCTTCCAGAGACCCCACCGAAGAAGGGGGGGAGGGGTCTGTGGGGGAGCTCCTGTGTTCTGCCCCCTTGCACCATCACCTCCTCAGCTTACTGTCCCCCTCTTCCCACCAGTCTTATTAGGCCCTTGGCCTTCCTTTGCTTGGCCCATGGCACTGACCACAAACCGTTAGGGGGGGGCAATACTGTGAGAGGGGTGTATTCCCCCTATGCCTCCTCAAGAGTTCCTGCCTGCAATACCCCACCCCGACAGCAACCCTTTCCTTTACCCTTCCTTGATAGCCGGGACCCCTTCCCCCCAACACAACAGAGATCTGTAGCTCCCCCCCGCCCAGCCTGTTCCCGATATCATTGTGCGCTCTCAGCCACCAGCCACTCCAGCCCACCTGAAACTAAGCCGCTTGCCGCTCCACAATCCCCGCTCGCTTTGAACAGGCCACAAAAGAGAAATTGCTCCCGCCCGCCTGAACCACGCCGCTCGCTGCTCAGGAATCCCCGCTCCCTTTGATTAGCCACGCAAGGGAAACGCGGCCGCTTCAGGTGCTTGCCGGCAGCCGAGTGAAGGGCTGCACAGCTCCAGCACCATGTGGACTCTCCCGTCCAATCCCTGAGGCGCATTTTCACGCCACAAAACTTGCAAGCTGCACCAGCCAATTTCCCCATGGAGCTTGCAAGACAGTTTCCCGCCCGGCCAGCCACACAAACCTCCCTGCTGGACTCTATGCCTCATTCCCCTGATTGGGGTGGGCACAAATTTCCTCCTGCAGTGCACAAGGTGCTTAGCAGGGGCTTATTATTATTTGTCATTTCCGTTATTACAATAATGAAAAAGAAAAAAAATACATTTTTGTTATGATAATAATGAAAACAAAACGCACACCCTAGCCAAGAATCTTTTGATTGATAAGAAGACAACATGCATATTATCTTTTAAGGGGAAAAGAACGTCATGAATTGTTCTTGAATAATCCCATTTACCTAACTTTTTATTTGGAAAATTGATTGGCTCTGCAGGGTTCTATAAGGGTGGAAGGGGAGACATTGCTATGATTGGGAACCACTCCAGTTTCCCATCCCTGTGTTGACCTGAGTTTGTTGGATGGGGCTTACAATTAAATATCTCTTTTCTTATTTTTTAATAGTACTTCTATGAAACAGAAAATAGCTTTTCTGTGACACAACTAATTTACCCTAGAGTTCATTTATGTTCCTTTAACTTCTAAAAGTCTAGGTTGGCTGCCTTTCAAGTGCCATCCACCATGCAGTGTAGAACAGGAGAGTCTTGTCTTTGTCAGATGTTCACCACTTCTGAAACACCATATTCAAAATTGATTCATAATTAAAGGATTGTAAACGTGTCGTGAAGAACAATTTTTTAAAGGCAACATTTTTATCAGGGATCTTAGGCATATCTGTTTTCTGGTTTGGTCAGCTTCCCTCAGACTTTATTTATCTGGCTTTTCTGAGACCCAACTATTGATACAGTCCCCATCACTTTAATGGATTGTTCAGGGTGGTACCAAAATATCTCATGATTACACTTATTCCTTTTAAAATTGCATTTAAATTGAAACTTTTGATGACTAGTTCAGCACACAAAATAATCAATTGTGCTCTGCATTTTTGCATGTGTGCCATGGAGATCAAGTGCTAATTACTGCAGCTAATGGCAAAAATCCCCATTGACTATAAATGTTGCACCCACATTCTGCCTATGAGAGGGTGCTTCAGCTCTTGATTGCTTTCAATTAAGAGTAATAGCATCTCAATTATAAATCTGGAATCATTTTTTTAAAAAAATACTCCCCTTGCTTGTTACTCAATTAAGCTACAATTAGGATTTCCCTGAGAATCTGTTTTGGCCAATGAGAGTCTCAGGGTCATTTTCTGTTGGGCAATGACCTAAGGTCACGTCTTTAATAAATAATGATGAGGGTCATTTTCAGGAGAGGTAGAAACCTTAGTTAAAAATCCCATTTAAGGGGCTCCTGTTCAAATGGTGATGACTGTATTAAATGTTCAGCATCTCTGCCCCTATCTTACATATTGTAACTACCAAGTAAATAGCATGGTCATTCTAGGGTTGCCACCTTTGTATATTTTTCCAGGCCATGAAAAAAAAATACATGTTGTAGGGCCTGCATAGGTGCCAATGCAGGCCCTGCAACATGTATTTGTCATACATAGCCTGGAAATATATATATAGTTGGCAACCATAGGTCATTCCCATTTCATTACAACATGACCAGAATTTGTAATGTAGATTGGCATGTAGGTTTGAAGATGACCTTTTCCTTTGAGAGGAACACAATCTTTTTTGAAGCATTTCACTAAAAAAGTCTACATTCAACATTTCTTATGCTGTGTAATAAGGTCCTTGACCTGATTCACAGTTCCCACCAGAACAGAAGCTCAGCATAGTTGTACAACCTGCATATTACAATGGTGTAAAATAATCTGGCTCAATACAAAAATGTATTTTCCCAGAGAGAAAGAAAAAGGGAAGATGTAAGCATGTAGACAAATCACGCTGAAAATAGATTCCAACAACTTTGTAAATTCCTTCAAAAGGAGATAAGGAAAGAACTTTGAATTGTAGACAAACAATCCTTTTTTTCAAAAGCACATAGGCTGCTTTCAGACTTTACCCCAATGCATATTTTAGCTGTGCCAGGCAATATGCATGCCAGGATATGCACTGGGTTCAGACGGTCTGAAAGCCTCCCCCACCCCCGCACACGGCTTTGCCGGTACAACAATGCAAAGATACAGAGCAGGAAATCCTGCTCTGTATCTCTGTATGTGTTTGCTGGCAAAGCCGTGTGAGCGCGCTGTGTGTGTTTCAGACCAGCTGAACCCCGCACATATCCTGGCATGTGTATTCCCTCCTGCAGCCAAAATATGCACCAGGGGGAAGGTCTGAAAGGGGCCTTAGACTTCCACTGATACAATAACTCTGACATTCTGGAGGCAAATCTTGCTCTCCTCATTCTGGCTACTGCCTGTTTCCCTGCACGACTTCGACCTCTTGGGTTTCACCTTTCGAGGCCTGTTTTTCTATGATAAGACTATGCCCATGGGTTGCTCTATTTCCTGCGCTGCTTTTGAATGATTCAGTATGATACTCGAGTGGGTGGTGAAGGACAGGGCAGGTTTACCCTCCATATTACATTATCTTGATGATTATCTCTTTTCAGGGCAGGCAAGTTCCCAGGACTGTGCCCAGTTAATGGCTACATTTGCCTCCGTGGCGGCAGACCTGGGCATCCCGTTCGCTGCCGAAAAGGCTGAGGGCCCGTCTACCAGGCTTTCCTTCCTGGGCATCCAAATCGACACAGTGGCTGGCATGTCTAGCCTTCCTCCAGAGAAACTCCCCTCCCTGCGGTTGTTGTTACATGACACCATGGCTGCCCGCAAGATGTCCCTCAGGGCTATGCAGGTTTTGCTCGGCCACTTGAATTTTGCCTGCAGGGTTATAGCCCTGGGTAGGGCTTTCTGTGCCAGACTGTGCAGGGCCATGTCCAGGATTGCTGCCCCCCACCACCGTATTTGGATATCCAAGGGACCTGGGAGGACCTTCGGGTCTGGTTAACCTTTCTTGACTCCTTTAATGGGGTTTCCTTGTGGAGAGAGGTGCAACTGCTTGAGGCCAACCTTCAGGTGGTATCCGATGCAGCAGGGGGCATGGGCTTCGGGGTTTTCTTCGAGGGTAGCTGGTGTGCCAAGTGGTGGCCAGAAGCCTGGGCTGTCGAGGGTGACATAACCTTTCTGGAACTCTTTCTGCTCCTGGTGGTTTTGGAGCTCTGAGGCCAGTGATTCTGCAATTCTCATGTTTGTTTCTGGTCAGACAACCAGGCAGTGGTGCAGGTAGCCAACAGGCAGTCCAGCAAATCTGACAGGGTGATGATATTGGTCTGCTGGTTCATGCTAAAATGCCTTTCCTTAAACATGTATTTCTCAGTCAAGCATGTTCTGGGTGTGCAGAATGAAATTGCTGATGCTCTTTCTCATTTCCAGATGGAGCGTTTCCATTTCCTGGCACCAGGTGCCAACAGCAACCCCGAGGTGATGCCGGGAGGCATTGTGGATGCTTGGGAGAGGAAGTTAGACAATGGCATTAGATATGCCATTTCAGGCTCAACGTGGCGCACTTATGTGAACTTGTTTAGAGATTTCCACAGGTTTTTGGCCAATCACGGTATCCAGGAGCTATGGCCCATTCCTCCTTGCCATGTGGAATGGTTTGTGGCACACCTGAGTGTCCTCGGTTTGGCTCCATGCACTATAAAATGCCACCTGGCAGTCATTGCCTTTTTCAGCAAAGAGCATGGGCCCCAAGATCCTTGTGCAGGCTTCAGGCTTCAGAAGGTGGTGGAGGGATGGACTAGAATAGGAGGGCCTAGGAATGACACTCACAGGCTGATACCCGTCAGTGTGCTAGCTCGTCTGGTCATTGTACTGCCTGGGATCTGTTCCTCACCTTATGAAACGTTGCTTTTCCATGCCGTTTTCACTACAGTCTTTTTTGCAGCACTGGGAATTAGCGAGTTGGTCCCCTCTTCTCAGCGAGATCAGTTGGGTACTGCCCTGGAGTTGCGAGATGTGGTCCTGGGGACTGGCTCCGTTGCTATCACTTTTTGTAGGTCAAAAGGGGATCAGTTGGGAAAGGGCCACCTAATAACACTGCACCATTTGCCAGTGGTGGTGTGGCTGTCTCTGCCATTGCGGCTTATTTCAAATTACGCCCGCCTGCCCATGGCCCCTTTTTCATGCATTTGGGGGGTACGTACTTAACCAAATTTCAGTTTAGGGCAGTTTTGTGGATGTGCATTGCTATGCTTGGCCTTCCAACTTCCCAATATTGGGTCACACTCATTTTGGATCGGGGTGGCTTCCACGGTCACGTCGGGCGGGCTGTCCGCATCCCAGATCATGGCAATAGGTAGATGGCACTTGGGCGCATACGGCACCTATGTGTGACCTCTGGGCTCATGTCAATAGCCATGGGAGGAGGTCGTAACTATGTGTTTTTGTCATCCACAGACACAGCGCAGCTGCTCACCATTTGGATATGTGGGCACAGCATTGTGCACTGGGCTGCACGGCATGCAGCTAATTCCGATTGGCTCCCAGCTGACTTGCAATCTGCGTGCACAGCTTTATTGGTTCAGATGCAGTGGGATGCGGTGGTGGCAGTTGATGTCCTCTCTGTACTGCAGGGCAGCTCGCTTTGGACCACCAGACATCCTCGTAGTTCAATTGGGATAGAAAGATCTGGGCCTGCGCAGTGCATGGAGGCTCATGGGTGAGATGAAGGTGGACATCTTCCAACTGGTTTCCGAGTGGCCGCAGTCCTCCATATGGTGGTCAGATCTGCTGGAGCACTGGGCATGGCATTACATCAGCAAGCCTGCTAAGACTGAGTGAGCAAAGCGCAAAATCAATAGGGCAATCTGGTTCTCAATTGAGAGCTTTGGGGGCCAAATAGTGCATCACCAGCAGATTGTTTGTAGGGACCCAGGGCTATTTCTGAGGGACGGGGTGCATTTGTCTCAGCGGGGAAATGCACTGTGGCTTGCTGATTTGAGGAATGCTTTAGATCAGTATTTGTGGATACCTGTGTGGGGTAAAAGGGGTGAGTGAAGCTTCCTCCCCCTTTTCATGGTGGTTAGTGGTTTAGGAATCATGCAGTGGTGAGGCCCCCTAAGGGCTAAAGGGGTCACAAATACCCCCATCACTGCTTGGGGAGTGGGGAGGGTTAGGGATGGGGACCCCGATCCAGGCTCTCAATGGCTGGCAGGGGGCTTTACCACAAACTGACCCAAGTGGAGGGTGAATTCAAAGGGTCAAATCACCTGGGCAGGGGGACAAGGATTAGATCAGCCCTCCTGCTTGCTTTATATGGCATGGTTTCTAGCCGCTATACACACAGGTTCAGGAGGGCTTTTTGTAAGGTTGTGTTATTGGTTTATTATGCATATTATGTAATAAAGTTGCAGCTGATGCCTTTGATATCCTACAACGTGTTGACATCTGTTCTTGTGAGTAGTGCGGGCACAAAATTCTTGCTGGGTAAATTAATTTCCTGGATTGAGGAATCCAGGTCTATTTACCCAGAACAGTCAGATTTCCAGAGGGTAAGACAGATTATAGAACACTGTCTGATTTTGACCCACTTGATTGAAAAATATATGACTGCCAATGGCCACTTTTATGCAGCATTCCTTGACCTTAAATCTGCATTTGATTCAGTTAATCAAGATTGTTATGGTATAAATTGGGTTGAACGTCAATGGATAAAAGATTACTCTTTCTCATGCAGAGATTATATTCCAACTCTAAATTAGTCGTGAAGATTACCTCTTGCGGCGAGGAAGTGGAGGTGTCTAGGGGAGTAAGACATGGTTGTGTCTTGGCTCCTGTTCTTTTTAATCTGTTTATTAATGATGTTATCCTGTGCATGGCCCAATTGCATTTTTTCCACCCTAGATTGGCGTCGCTGTCACTGGGAGGGAGGCTAGGAACTCGAGGGGGATACTCAAAATGGTCATCCCAAGCAGGAAAGGGAGCAGCCGTTGACAGGGAGTGGGAAGAACTCCTCCGGTACACTACACACACTGGTTGAGGAAAAGTGCCCGTCAGGATAGAAGAGTGGCCCAATACTCACTCAGAGTAGCGGCCTCTATCATCATAGGGTGGCGAATGTGTACTGGAGGGACCCCCACTCCTGTCCCACAATCTCGCACACAAATATAACCGGGAGGGTGTAAGGAAAGGAAGTGAGGGCTGTGGCAGGGGGGGGAATCCCAATCCTAGGTTCAGTGTATGGAGGGAAATCTGTCGACAACGGACAGTGGGGGGAGACCCCGGGGAGGGGGAAAACACCACCCACTCACCCAGTCATGTAGCCTCTCTCTCGCTCACTCACCCAGGGAAACAACAAAAGGTCAACACTCACCGCAAGCACACCTCTCACGCACTTCAGCAGATCCTGTCCATGCACAACCAGGGAAGGAGGGGGGAAACAAGCAAAGCGCATGAGTCCAGAACACATTTTCTCAGGGGGGGCCAGTCTTAGCACAGATCACCGGTGCTGTGTGTTGCACAGTGCTGGCTTTTATGTGTCTGCCCACTCTGCTAGTGACTCGAGGCTTCCGTGCTGTGTCGGGCGGCGGAGAAGCATGTGCTGCAGGGGGCGTGGCCAGGGAGTTGGTTGCAATGGGTCCCTGGTGTGACCGCCGCTGGAGGTACAAACGGCGGGACTGGATGGTGCCCCTTATAGTACCCCCCCGTCGATCCCCCCGGCAAAAGGGCCAGCCGGAGCCCGGCTTCTCTGGATGTCGTCGGTGGAATAGCCGGACAAGCCGGGGAGCAGAGACATACGATGCGGGTTCCCAGGAGCGTTCCTCAGGGCTGAAGTCCAGCCAATCCACTAAATAGTGGAGACAACCCCTGAGGAAAGTTCTGGTCCGGGGGGTCCGACATGGCAACGGGACCTGGTACTGTCGTGGGACACTCATTCGAGTCAGCTTTCTTTAGGAGGGAGACATGGAACTTGGGATGGAGCTGCACCTGGGGGGAAAACGTAAGCGATAAGTGACTTCGTTAATTTGGCGCTCTACCGGGTATGGTCCCATGAACTTGTCGTCCAATTTCGCAGATGGTCATTTCGATGTGTAGTGACATCGGTCTAGCCAAACATAGTCCCCTGGATGAAAGACTGGTGCTGGATGCCAATGTTTGTCAAAGTATTCCTTGTATCATTGTCGTGAACGGTTAAGTGTTGTCTTAGCTATTGTTTGTGTCTGTTGGATATACCGTACCCGGCTACCGGCCACAGGGACTTGGATTGCCGCGTTTCCTGGAGTGCCAAATTGGGAGTGGAACCTATAGTTCACAAAAAAGGGAAATTCCCCAAGAGACGCATTGGGTGCATTGTTGTGAGCAAATTCGGCGATAGGTAGCCACGTATACCAATCATCCTGTAGGTAATTTATATAGCAACGAAGATATTGCTCAAAGTCCTGGTTCATTCTCTCCACTTGGCCATTGGCTTGAGGGAGGTATGCCATCATGGGTTTGAGTAGTATCCAAAGAGCTGTAAATAGTGCCTTCCAGAAACAGGATACAAATTGAGACCCTCGGTCACTGATTAATTCCAGTGACCATCCATGGAGCTTGACAATGTGGCAAATGAAGAGGAGGGCCATTTGATGGGTAGTTGGGAGTCCTTTACATGCTATAAAATGGGCCATCTTCGTGAAGTGGTCCACTACCACACAGACTGTGGTATACCCCCTTGAGGGAGGGAGGTCCACTATGAAGTTGATTCCTACTTGCTGCCTCTACCCTTGAGGGGGGTCAGTGAGTTTCAGAAGGCCCCCTGGAGGCTGTTGAGGTGTCTTGGTCCAAGCACAGGTTGCGCAGCTGTGGACATACTGCCGAACATCCTTAGTGAGGATCAGCCACAAAAAAAACCACTGGATGAGTTTACAGGTCCGGTCTCTTCCTGGATGACCAGCCAGAGGGGCATCATGTTGGGCCCAGAGGATAGAATTGTAGCACGTGTGGGGTACTACTATGTGGTCTTGTTTCTTTACTAGCCCTTGCTCCACACGGTAGGAAGTATCTTGAACAGGGAGCAACTCTCATGTGGTAGCCTGCACCAGGTCTTCTGGAGTCACATAGGTTGTGTTAAATACCTTGGGTTCTAGCAAGAGGTCTTGTCTTTTCTTGCCTTCGCATCCTTCTTCCTGATAGCAGGAGAGGGCATCTGCCATCACATTAAGCTTACCATGATGGTAGCAGATCGTGAAGGAGAAATGTGTGAAGAATAGCGCCCAATGGGCATGGCGTGCATTGGCTATTTGAGCTGTCTGTAGATAGGTAAGGTTTTTATAATCGGTCACTACTGTGACTGGGTATTTGACTCCTTCTAAGTAATGCCGCCATGTTTCAAAGGCGGCTTTAATGGCTAGCAGCTCCCTATCAAAGATGGTGTAGTTTTGCTCTGCGGAACTCAATTGGCAGGAGTAGTAGGTGCACGGCAGCATTTGTTCTCCTTGAGGTGCTTCTTGCGAAAGGACAGCTCCTATGGCTCGGTCAGATACGTCAGCCTCCACCTGAAAAGGGCGTTGAAAATCAGGGTGTAACAAGAGGGGTGCACTCATGAAGGTCTCTTTCAGAAGACGGAAACTTTGTTGCTGTTCTGACCCCCACATGAAGTTTTGGTGTTTCTTCAAAAGACGCGTTAAAGACGTGGTGAGCTCGGCATAGTGGGGAATGTATTGCCAGTAATAATTCACACTCCCCAAGAAGCGTTGTAGGGGTTTAACCACCTGGGGGGGAGGCCAAGCATGAATGGCTTCTACCTTGCAAGGATCCATCTGTATTCCTCGAGGGGAGATGACAAATCCAAGAAAATTGACAGTGGAGAGATGGAAAGCACATTTCTCGAGCTTACAATACAGCTTTTGGTCCCGCAATCGCTGGAGCACTGTGCGTACATGGGCTATATGTTGCTGCCTAGTAGATGAGTAAATCAGAATATCATCTAGATATGCAATCACGAAACTGTCCAAAAGATCCTGAAGGATATCGTTTATGAAGTGCTGGAACGTGGCAGGAGCATTAGCTAGGCCAAATGGTATGACTAAGTACTCAAAATGGCCATAATGGGTCCGGAAGGTCATCTTCCATTCATCTCCTTTCCAGATCCAGACCAAATTTTATGCTCCCCACAGATCTAATTTTGTGAAAATAGTCGCTCCTTGTAACCTATTCAAAAGCTCAGGGATCAATGGCAGGGGGTAGCGGTTCTTTATTGTTATATTGTTGAGTCCATGATAGTCGATGCAGGGGCGCAGCCCCCCATCTTTCTTAGGTACGAAGAAAATTGGTGCCCCGCCTGGGGAACAGGAATGTCAAATGAAGTCATTCTGTAGGGCTTCTTCTAAATACACTCGGAGCAGCTGAAGTTCGGTGGTTGAAAGGGCATAGATCCACCCAAATGGGGGATCGGTACTGGGTTGTAAGTCTATCAGACAATCATATGTGTGATGGGGAGGCAGAACAGCTGCAGGCTGTTTATTAAAGACATCAGAATATTCTTGATATTCGACAGGTATACCAATTGGGGCCAGGGTTGCCGACTACGGGGCTGAGGTGGTGAGATGTTGCGAGGGTGGTGGTAGTATACAATATTGTTGACAGTAAGTAGAGAGCAGCTTAAGCTGCCGTCAGGTCCAGGATATCTGAGGGTCATGTTACTGGAGCCAAGAAATACCTAATACCACCAAGAACAAAGGGGTGCAGACGATGTAAAAGGAAACAAGTTCCTGGTGTGTGCCAATAGTGCATCTTAACGGAATCGTCTGTCTGGTAATTGGCCCCAAAATTAGAGGGAACCCATCAATAGTGTGAACCGGTTCTGGCTGAGCCTTCCTGTCAGTCGGGATTACATGGAGATGGGTTAGACTCAGGTCCATGAAGTTGCTAGAGGCTCCAGAGTCTATGAGGGCCCACGTGACGAAGGAGCATGTATCCATAACCCTTACTGTCACAGGTACCCGGAGGTGGGTACGAAGAGAAGTAGAGGCTGAGGGGATTTGCTTCAGGTCCAGGTCGGCCCCTGCTCACCCCGACCTTTGGTGTTTCCCGGATCGTGATGTCCTTGGGCTTGGGATGGACAGGCTTGTATGAAGTGGGAAGTATCTCCACAATAGAAGCAAGCCAGCGCCTTCCGCCGTCGCTCTCACTCTTCTGTAGTCAAGGATTCACGGACTGCCCCGATTTGCATAGGCGCGGGCTCCGTGTCCTTGCTGAGATCAGCAGCGGGCAGGGAGGCCAATGATGGACGTGGCCCTGGGGCCCGGTAATCATGTTGTCGTTCTCGATGACGTTCGGACAGGTGATCATCTATTTGTAGGGCAAGGGCGGCAACCTTCTCCCATGTCTCAGGCAAGGTGGTAAAGGCTAGCTGGTCCTTAAGCTCCTCATTCAATCCTTTCTGAAAAAGGACCTTCAGGGCATCGGCAGACCACCGGAGTTCCAAGGCCAACTGTTGAAAACGTGTTATGTATTCTAGTAGATTTCCTCTTCCTTGTTTGAGGGACAATATTTGGTTCTCCGCGTCTCATAATCTATGGGGGTGCTCAAAGAGAAATGAAAATTGTTTGACAAAGTTGGCATAATTGGATAATAGATGGCTCTTAGATCTCTTGCCATTCCAGGGCAACTCTGCCCAAATTGCCAATAACAAAAGCTACTTTTAGCTTGTCAGTGGCATACGTGGTCGGTTGGACAGAGAACGTGAGTTCAGACAGTGAAAGGTACCTTTGGAACATCTGCCTATCCCCACTAAATGTATCAATCCTTGGGCCCTTGGGTTCCCGGGAAGTCGCCACTGCTGCACCACGGGACTCTGGGGATGCTGCGGTGTTGGGGCGACCGGGCCTTCTACAGGGGCTGGGGCTAGAACTGCTGCCTCCAGTTGGGTCTGCTTTGCTTTAACGTCCCGCAGTTCCATGGCCAAAGATTGCACTGCCCTTGTAAGTTCCTCCAACTGCTGGGACACCTCCATGCTGAGACCCTTCCCCTTAGGAGGACTAGTGCCGGTGATACTGTCACTGGGAGGGAGGCTAGGAACTCGAGGGGGATACTCAAACAGGTCCTCCCAAGCAAGAAAGGGAGCAGCCGTTGACAGGGAATGAGGAGAACTTCTTCGGTACACTACACACACTGGTTGAGAAAAAGTGCCCATCAGGATAGAAGAGTGGCCCAATACTCGCTCAGAGTAGCAGCCTCTATCATCATAGGGTGCCGAACGTGTACTGGAGGGACCCCCACTCCTGTCCCACAATCTTGCACACAAGTATAACTGAGAGGGTGTAAGGAAAGGAAGTGAGGGCTGTGGCAGTGGGGAGAATCCCAATCCTAGGTTCAGTGTACGGAGGGAAATCTGTCGACAATAGACAGTGGGAGGTGGGAGGAGACCCCGGGGAGGGGGAAAACACCACCCACTCACCCAGTCACGCAGCCTCTCTCTCGCTCACTCACCCAGGGAAACAACAAAAGGTCAACACTCACCGCAAGCACACCTCTCACGCACTTCAGCAGATCCTGTCCATGCACAGCAAGGGAAGGAAGGGGGAAACAAGCAGAGCGCATGAGTCCAGAACACAGTCTCTCAGGGGGGGCCAGTCTTAGCACAGATCACCGGTGCTGTGTGTTGCACAGCGCTGGCTTTTATGTGTCTGCCCACTCTGCTGACGCACCTGCAGCCGCAGGGATCTCCACAGCGTTTTTGGCTCTGCCCCCACGTTGTGTGATGCAGCTGGGGGCATTGCTGCTATGTCTGATGCCTGGGGGGTTGCCGTAGTGACTCGAGGCCGCTGCGCTGTGTCGGGCGGAGGAAAAGCGTGTGCTGTGGGGGGCGTGGCCAAGGAGTTGGTTGCAGCGGGTCCCTGGTGTAACTGCCGCTGGAGGTACAAACAGCGGGACAGGGGGGTGCCCCTTATAGTCGTGGCACATAGATTGTCTGCTTTATGCAGATGACCTGGTGCTATTGTCCCAGACTCGTATTGGTCTGAAAAGGCAGCTTGAGGCCTTTTCCCAATACTGTATGATCAATAGTCTGGAAATTAACTATTCAAAATCAAAAGTTATGGTTTTTGCTAAATCACAGTCAAAGAACACTCACAAATGGTATGTTGAGGGGACCCAAATAGAACAGGCGAAGGCATTTAACTATCTTGGTTTTCTCTTTCACTATTCAGGTTCATGGAAGGAACAGCTCAGCAGGGCTGAGTCGGTAGCAAAAAGATCTGCTTTTGCAGTAAGAAAACTCTTTGAAACCTCAGGTAGGTCTGCTTTTAAGGAGGCTAGTGAAGTTCTGAACTGCAAAACAAAAGTTCAGTTCTTGTTTGCAGCTGAACTGTGGGCCCCTCTTATTTCCTCACATTTGGACCTGATTCTATCTAAATTTTATTGGGTTTTGATCAAGGATCCAGGAGGTACTCCTGAGACCGCCATCAATTTGAATTGCGCCAACATAGGTGGTTCTTTAGTGCTTGGGCCTTGGTCCATAAATTTTGGAACAAGATTGTTAGATCTGGTGCACAGGGGTTGTTACCATTGATGAATGCAGATTTATTTAAGAATCGCTGGTGCTCCAATGTGGAGGTTCATTTAGCTGAACTGGGCTTCTGAGTTTTTGCTCACTAAAGATATGCGGGTTGAACAAGCAGAATTTACAGTCAGATGGCATGATATAGATAGACAGACTGAAATAGCTAGGATTAGTGTCTCTCCTCACATGAATGGATACTTAGCTTTGATCCCAGAGAAGGGAACCTTGACTTCATACCTGTCAACTTCTTCCTCGTTTCGGGGTAAATGGCTCTTTTTGGCTGCAAGATTTAATGCTCTCCCCACTAAGGTGTTGGAAGTTCATTTTGATAAGACCCCTGCTGATCAACGTTTATGTCCATATGATCAGCAGCAAGTCAAATCATCACAACATGTTCTTTTCAATTGTCACCTTTATGATACGTCCAGTCTGAAGATTCTAGGTCCTTTTATTAATAAATATCCAGATCAAACAGGTATGGCTCTCTTGAACGTATCCCTGACTGATTTGGATCCTGAAGTCTCTGTCAGGGGGTATTTTCAGATGTTACGAGATCACAGTCAACCACAGTGAACCACACTCAATCCTATGGCAGGACCAAAGCACCCTGAACGTCTGTTTCGTGGGTGCCAGATGTTCACCACAGTCAATCCCCACCAAGGGTCAAAAATAACCACGCTTCCAGAGGTCCGACCTGGACCATCGCCGAAAGCGTGGTCAAAGTGATTCCCACTGGGAAACAAAAAAAGTAACGACTGAACGGCAACCACCGGCTGGAATCAAGCAAGATGATTCCCCACCGGGGACAAAGCACGCAGCGTCACTGCCAGGCAACAAGCAATAACACAAGCTGGGGAGGGAGATTTAAAGGGCACACAGCAGCAGGGGAATATGGTGGGATGGAGCGAGGCAGAAGGGAGAGGAGAGCGGAGGGCGAGAAAACAAGACAGGAGGAGGAGGAGGAGGAGGCGGCACAGGTGGAGGAGGTGGTGGTCGTGCTGCACATGGAGGCGGTGGAGGGACAGCAGCAGCAGCAGCAGCTGGGATGAGCTGCCCCAGTGCCTTCCGGGTGCTTTGACCACAGCCCGGGATCAGCGTAATGTCTGTTGTGCTGCCCCGGGTTGTGGTCTGCTGGTCCAATTCCCTGCCGTGGTCCTGCTCCCGTCATGTCTGTTTGGGGCCTCTCTTGCCCACGGAGGGTTGTTAGTCAGTTTGCCACTGCTGGGACTCCACTGTGGTGAATCGGGCACCCGTAACGTCTGAAATCACCCAGGGTGGAGTTTAGACTCCCAACTGGAAACGAGGCATGACATTTTGGTTTCTTCAAATTTGTTTGGGGTTGTCTTGCTCTCTCTAGCGGGATCTGTGTTGAGGCCGTTTTCTGGGGAGGTTTGGACTGCCTATCCTATTATATTTTGTGTTATTCTTTTATTATATTGCTGTACTATTTGGGTTTTGTATATTTGTGTAGATTGTTTAACTTATTTATTTTTCTTCGTATGGTTTTTCTTTATTACTGTTTTGTTAGCTATGACCTTTGGTTCCGCTCAATAAATATTACTACTACTAAACTAATGTTGCTTGCTTATTCATTTGTTTTCATTACCTTAGTTATTAAGACGAATGGGGCTCCATTCATTTTCATAACTAATTAACATGATACGAATTACACACCCCTGTAATTGACTTCTCAACAGAACACATTCACAGTCAGTAGTAATTCCTTTCCCTTGCAGTGGTATCGGATTTTCTTACCTGCCACAGAGACATCACAGGATATGCTTTTCATGTGGCATGAATACAGACCTCATCTAGGGTAAGAACTAGACAACTCTATAGGTAGGATAATTGGTGTTTTAGATTAACAGGGAGTGGACTTGTGGCAGTTACACAAGATGGTGCCTACCATGAGGTGAAACTCAAAATGGCCACCAGACAGGAAGCCAAAGTTGGTGGGCTTGGCCTGTGCTATAAGAGGAAGCCAGCTCCAGGAAGAGGGACAGTTTGCTTCTGACCTCTGAGGAGAGCACATCTCCTGAAGAGGCTGCCTGGAGACTTGGATCCTGAAGGAGATTAGAAGCCTGGCAAGTGGGATGTGAGTGATGATTGTGAGCTAGCCTGAGACTGTCAGTGTTTTTACACACACATTTCTCCTGCATGCTTGCTATTACATCCTAAACATTCTAGGTGTCTAAATAACTCACCCAGATCTTAAACATCTGGCTCTTTGAACTTCTGCATGTGCTCACAGATTTAAGAAATCCTTGATCTCTGTGGTTTTATAAAATTGGATCCTGTAACATCTGGGAGTCTCCCAGAACTTGTGTGTGTAAAAAGTTCTCCTGGTAAACTCATTTGTTGCAGGCAGCTGTGATCACTTGGTTTCCATGGCAACCCCTCACATCTACAGCTGTGGCTACTTTAGGCTGCCTCTGGGCTGTGTGTGTGTGTGTGTGTGTGTGAGTGTGAGAAGAATGCATCCAGGAACTTGCTTGTAAACCCAGAAGATTGAAAGACCAGCACTTTAAGTTTAATCCTGAAAGCACTCACCCTTGGTCAAGTGGGTCCCTATCACAGGACTGGAGCCCTGGATCGGGGAATGTGTAACCCAAACCAAAGCTGCATACACCCACGGGTTTGGCTGCATTCAGACAGACAGCCCAGTGCATAGGTAAACCAAGCATACAGGCAGCAAACACGCCTTCTCCCAGCTTGGTAATAAATTGATAAGTAGGCCAACCCCCTACCTGGCCTGCTCCTCTGCCAATCTACCCTGGACCTACCGGTTGTCAGAAGCCACTCTGGTAACTATGGCAATGGGATACAGCAGTAGTCATTAACCCTGCCCTTGCCCAGCCGTACACCCCTTGGATTGCCAGAGTGGGGTTTGTGAAGGGATTGGCATCTTCTCTGCCTCTCTCCAGATTGACTGTTACTTAGTGTCCCCACATACGTTCCCAGTGAACCCAGCTTCTTCAAAAATTGCCACAGCCTTTAAAGAGGCCACTCTTCCTGACACGCATGGGCAGCCAAGATGGCTGTGCCCACTCAGAGAACCACTCTAGCTATTTGGTTCACCAACATCTAAGATCGGGGTTGGACTGTGTTTGGCCAGGGCTCATGGGCCCATTTGGGCAACATTTAGCAACAGACAGGGGTTCTGTGTTTGCCTGTTGCTGTGGGTTTGACCAACTTGCTCCAAGTTGTGCTCTGGTATCTTCCAGAGCATCACTTGCAGGGTTGCCATGGAGCATCCGCAACCTGCTCCACTTTTCCCATCTGGGTGGTTGTTCTTCAGACAGACAGGTCAACCTGGAGGTGATGGGCTGGGATGAGCAAAAGTGGAGCTGCTGTCACTGAGGTGACAAGAATGACCTGAAAAATACTGCAGAGCAAAATATTCACACTAAGTGTTTGTGTACACAAGTAGGCTGTCATTAGCGCCTAGCACCAGGATGAATCCTACTAAAGCAAATGGAACACATGACCATGCTGTTTGTTACTGCTGGTGCTGTCTACCTGGAGGATCACTCTAAGGGCACTTTTAGACTTGCCTCCAATCTTCACAGACTTCAAAGTCCACTTTCAGCAACCTCCCACAGGTGGAGTTTAGACATGCCTCCCCACACCAGAAGTCACCACCCCAATTCATAGTGCCCCTGCCCCTCTAACCGCCATTGGAAACAGCGGTGCCAGGTGGCTCACACATTCTTTTAAAACTAGAATTGTCAAACCTTGATATCGGGGTTTGACAAGTCTGGTTCTCAAAAGGATACATGAACCACCTGGTGCCACTGTTTCCGATGACAGCTGGCTGACTTCCAGTGCAGGGAGGCATGTCTTAATTCACCACATGCAAGGCTGCTAAAATGGACTTTGAAGTCTGTGAAGGTTGGAGCATGTCTAAATGTGTCCTAAGATTCCTAAATGTATAAGTCACTTTTAAAAATGAGCCTGGCTTCTAAATCACTTAACTGTTTTTGAAAATTCTATGTTTCCCCCTTATTAAAGGAGAAAAATGTTTGTCTCATTGAGGAATACAAGACTGGGCCTTCAGTAAGGCATCAGACAGAATAAAGAAGGCACCAAGGACTGGGCTCCACTTCTGCAGCAAGAAGTCACTTATGAAAATAGGACAGAGCTTCACAATTCACAAAATTTTCCTGCAGTGACTTAATAATGAAACAAAACATATTGGCTGTAATCCAACAGGCCATGTATGCGGCCTGCCAGCGCACTGCCTGGCTAGGCAGCAGGCTCACATGTGCACAAGTGTGTGCCTTGTGCAGCAAGATGCTGGGAGCAACGGGGCACAACAGGGCACCCCTGCTGATGCGACTGCCCCGAGCCCACACACCCTGCAGCCCAGGGGATGGAGTAAGCATGGCTCCTGCTCCATCCCCTGGGTTTTGGGGTGTGTGGGCTCAGAGGGTTGTATTGACAGGGATGCCCCATTGAGCCCAGCAGCTTGCTATGCAGGGGGGTGGGGACGCATGTGCACATGTGCACTAGTGTTGGCTATCTGCGCCCGGCGTAGGTGCAGTTTATCATGGGGTGTAGGATTGCACATACTGTTAAATCCACCTCCAAAGAGTAGTGGCCCAGATAAGTATTGGATATTTCTAATGTAAACCAAAAATAATTCCAAATTAAAATTGGTATATTTGAATTTTTTAAAAAACCCCACAAGAATTTACCATGATAAAACCCCCACCATAACCATCATAACCTCTTAGTTCTTTACACTATCTAGCTTTTAAAACTTCAGTACAAATACAGTGCTTTCTCTTTCTCTGCCTCCTATCAAACTCTGCCTCTATCTTGGACAGCTTTCTTTCTTTCATTATGACACGAAAATAGACTTCTCAGAACTGACTTAATAGCACTGAATAAACAAAAAGATCCCCAATAAATCCCATTCTATGGAGTAAAATGTGGTTATTGGGCTTTACTGTAAAGCTGTTAAGACCTGGTCATAAATTTTGCAGGAAGTGTGTACAGGTCGTACTGCAGCTTATCCTTCTATGAGAGATCATAGCAATAATCTCCAAAAGCATGTGTGGTTTCCTAATATTTACCTTTGCAATACATGCTCCAGGCTAAATGATGCATCCAAATGCTGCCCCAGATGGGAAAGTGATAAAAACAGTGAAGTAAATAGATGTTTACAAATTAATGAAATTAGGTCCACTGCCAAATGCCTCCAAATCCCTGCATTTACCAGGGATATAAACCAATGGGTACCTGACTGCATGAGTCTCGACTGTCTTCTAGAAGAAGCTACTCATCCCCAGTGATCTTGGATGATCTATTCCTGAAGTATGAGGGAGTTGATTTTTTTTCACCTGACCTCAGCAGTCAGATGACTCATCCATCTATTATTATTTTTTTTCAAAAATTATGATTGTGTCATGCTAAAATCTAGTGGTTTGGGCGATGGGGGCAGGTTGAGTGGCTGCTTAGAGTTTAACAAAGTTTTCTGTTAGAATTAAGAAGGAATTTCCCAACTGTACATCATTGTGGCAGCTGGATTTTGTTTCTGTTCCCCACTCCTTGCCCATACACTCAATGATTTGGTTCCAGGATTAACTATAAATATTATCAGGCTGTGTCATGAGCAGGTATTTAATTCTCTGTGACAAGAAATTGGAAATTCTCTGATTAAAAAAAATAAATTCTGTGATTAAAAAAACCCAAATCACTGTTTTTCTGTGATTAAGGCCCTTTTCACCCAGACACTCTAAAATGGATAAAATGGGTGTTACATTTTATTATACATGTTGCAGGGCACCCATAGCACACACCTGCAGCCCTGCAACATGTATAATAGAATTTAACACCCATTTTATCCGTGTTAGAGTGTCTGGGTGAAAAGGGCCTAAATGTAAATGCTAGTTGACTTTCTCTTACCACAATAGATATAGGTATGAGTTAGAACACCACATTTTATTGTAACATTTTCATTTTTATGAAATTTTGCAGCTACCTGTCCCACTAACAGTCCAATAAATAAATAAAAGGATGTCTGTGGGACCCTTCCAAATGCAGAACTCCTCACCCCCACAGCACATGCCTTTAGGTTGCTTCACCTCCACTGCCCTGTGCTTACTGCCTCCTTCTCCCAGTCGGGTCCTGGACCACTCTCCCAACCAGAAAGGGGGACCATATATGGTGATTTCAGATGTAACGGGGCCCGTTGGCCCCGTACCGAAATCACCCTATTCATTCCCCGCCAGGGTCACCCCGTCACGCCGCAACAGACATGCCAGGGGGATCCCAGCAGGGAATCTGGGTGCGGGCGGGGCTGCGTGGCGCAACTTGCGGCCGCATGGCCCCGCCCCTGTACGCTCCCGCCGCCCACCCTCCAGGGAGACAGGCGGGTGGTGGGGCCAATGAGGCCGCCGCGTCGGGCCGGATTTGCCACGGCCCAGGGTCCCGCCAGTGATCCTGGGCCGTGACGCCTGACCAGACGTGATGCTGGGGTTCACCCCGGCATGGGATTGCATTCGACACGCGGCTGCCTCCGGTCCCCCCGCTTCGGCTGCTCACATGTCGAATGCAATCCCCAGCTGTGGTAACATCTGGGGGGGAAACATCCGTTTCCCCCAACAGACGTGACGCTATCACAGCCACCACGCGGAATTGAGCGTGGTTCACTGTGATATCGTCATGTCTGAAATCACCCATAGAGGCTGGCACTTGGGGCCCAATTAGGCCCACCTCTTGTCTCCTCTTCCCATGCTCCAGAAGCCCTGACCACCCCAATTCATAGTGGCCCTGCCCCTCCAACCCACAGGAGGTCTGTGGCACCCCTCCAAATGCAGAGCCCCTGCCCCTCCACAGCACATACCTTCAGGTTGCTTCCCCTGAGCTCCACTGAGCATCTTCATTGCCCCATGCTCCCAAACCTGTAAGTTGTTACCATTTTCTGAGAAATTCTCAGAAAAAGCAAAATTTCTGTTTTTCTGTGGTTTTCAGTCACAAAGAATAAACTAAGAACCCTAGACATGAGCAGAACTGGGTCATGCAAGCTGCAGCAGGATCGAGTCCAGACAAGAGTGGGTTAGAGACAAGGCCAGATCTGAATGACGTCGGAGCAGAACATATGGGACTAGCACAGGACAGGTAGCCAGGCAGGACTCTGGCTGAGGAAGGAACAGGCTCATGTACAGGAAGGAGAATTGTTCTACTCAGCTTCCAGTTGTTGCTGTAACGATCTCTACTGGGAACAGAACTGAAACAAATAGCTGATTATGTAATGGGTGACTAATCCACAGGCTGCAAACAGCATTGGAGTTAGCCATATGGCTATTTGCATGCCAGTGGATTAGCAGCTGAGGACAGAGGGGCTGCAGGCAGGGAAGTCAGCTGGGGTGGTGTGGGTGCGAGGAGCAGCCGGCTGCAGCATCTGGTCTCCTGGGGGCCGGCCTGGGCCTAGTGTGGCCCAAGCCAGCCACCTGGGGCTCACGCACTGGCCTTCTGCAGAAAACTTGTGGGTCAAATACAGACTGGAGAATGTCTTCTGTGAATCCTTATTCCTCATACAATGGATTATAATATGGTGCAGGAGTGTGAGAAGGCACCCATACCTTTTTTGTTATAGTTTTCATTTACAAAAAACCCCTTCATTTCAAGGAGTTTCGCAAATGACCCTACCGTTTTCTCTCTCTTTCTCACCATTTATTTTATTTAAAATTTTTTTTAAAAAATCACTGTGTATACACAAAATGGTGACCAGACCATTCTGTGCATACACAATGATTTAAAAATAAAAACATTGCAAAATCACTGTGCATGTGCAAAATAGTTGCTGGGGCAATTCTCTGTCTGTATGCCCCTTCCCAAAATGGTGCTGGCAGTGTTGACATTATTTTTTAGTGGTGGGACCCCGGGCCCATTACCAGCTACC
Source organism: Sphenodon punctatus (assembly GCA_003113815.1). Classification (NCBI taxonomy): domain Eukaryota; kingdom Metazoa; phylum Chordata; class Lepidosauria; order Sphenodontia; family Sphenodontidae; genus Sphenodon; species Sphenodon punctatus. The sequence continues at coordinate 476,878 of QEPC01005559.1, read as the reverse complement.
GGATTTACCGGTTACCGGTTATGTGAAAACCGGATTCCCGGATTAAATCCGGTATGCCGGTACCAGATTTATTTCATTGGTTTCAATGGGGCGCTGTGTCCCCATTGAAACCAATGAAATAAATTAATTCCCTCCCCCTCCCAGGCTGCGCGGGTGGAAGGGGGGACACCCCCCACCCACCCTGCCCAGCCTGGATTTTTGTTTTAAAAAAAAGAATAAAGAAAAGACCCAGAGGCGAGGCGAGCCCACCCCCCAGCACCAGCGGCCGCGGCGTCCCCGCAGC
>QEPC01005559.1:439935-454162 GCA_003113815.1 Sphenodon punctatus | reverse complement strand
GCCTGGAACTCCCTCCCTGCCCTTGTCCACCTTGCCCCCACCCTCCACACCTTCAAGTCCCTCCTCAAATCCTACCTCTTTTTCTCTGCCTTTCCTAACTCCTGCTAATCATCCCCACCCAGGATTATCCCCTACCTGTTATCTTCAAACTCTCATTTACTGTAACCAAACCAAGAACGTGCACCTGAGTTCTCGCATCCTAGTGAATGTTGCATCCCTTCTGTTCCCCCTTCCCTGTCTCCCCTCCTCTTGTCTTTAGATTGTAAGCTCTTGGGCAGGGACCATGTCTATTTTATTCTCTGTAAAATGCCAGGTACACTTCTGGCACTATTTATAAATTCTAATAATAAAAATAATTAGTAATGCACAAGTAATATCTATCTAAATGTAAGAAAGACAGGGGAAGGGGAAAGGAAAACTATCTATTATCTCTATTATCTAATCAATTAACTATATAACTTCTTATCTATCTATCTATCTATCTATCTATCTATCTATCTATCTATCTATCGATAATGTAAAGAGAGGAGAAGTGCAAGGAAAGGGAGAAGGTAAAATTTAGGGTATTTAAGGTATTGGTGGTAACACAATGAGGGGCTAGGGAGGATTTTTTTATGTGCAAACACCACAGTTCTGTAAATGCAGCCTGACAACAGAGCTCTCATGGAATGGAGATAAAAAAATCTGGCCCTCCCATTATAAAGGGTTGCAGTGTCCTCCCCCAGAGCCCCCCTGATTGGTTGTGGGAGGCATCAGGCATTGAGCAATCACAGAGAGATGTTATTCCACAAAGTGACCAGGTCATCGACAAAGTAACCACTAAGGTTATTAGGTAAATTCCCCAGAGAATTCTGAAAACCAATTGAATCCATTAGCCTCCGGAGGCAGACCAATCTAACTGGTCCATCACCCTGATGAGGGCATAAGATAGTCAGGATCTGAGCTTTCAGAAGGTAATGATCTGATCATGACAATGGTGTTGTAACAACATCACTGATGATTTCCACCCACTAGTGCAAATCATCAAATCCAACATGTGCACCATCCAACATAAACTCCTGTTCCACTCCTAAAAGGACCAACTAAATACTGACTTGGCCAATTTATTTTCAGTGAGTCTTGTCCATTTTGAATATATTAAAATAATTATTTATGCTGCTGCCTCTTCCCTACCTTCTATTTACTCTTTGGCCCACCCTTTGAATGTTTGTAAATACATAATACGCTGCAAACATTACAACAAAGAAATATAAAGAATCCTAAAAACAAAAAATGAACAGAACAACATACACCTCTTTCCTTGATCTTTCTATGTGATTATTTCATCATGCAGTTCAAAAGTAGGCTTTTAATTTCAAATGGTTCAAGTCTGCGAACTACACTAGATAGCTAACCCAAATTAATAATCCCTTCTTCAAGTGGCTAGTTTAATACAGTGACTGAATATTTTACTGTAGATATAAATATGGATGGCTTCCAGATCCAACTAGTGAATGCACATTTGCAAATTTGGCTTTTAAAAAGATATCAAATGTGAGGGGCTTAATATTGAAGCAACCACAAACATTAAAGTACCTTTTCTGTCCACTCTTTCCAATGAGCAGTGTAAAGCCTACAATTAAGCTTTCTAGCTCCATTATTCACTATCAACATGATTCAAGTTTATGCATGCACATTACACTGTGCCTCCATACTGCCTAGAATTCCAGGTTCTTGTTCTTGATTTTCTGCCCACAAAAGAGCAGGCTAAGAGCGAGAGCCCTTCTTCCTGAAAACCTAAACAAAGCTGGCAGTCATCATTTTAAATACTATCAGTTTTGCTGGTATACCTTTAAAAGAGAGTATGTCACTTTTACAATCCATAAATGCTACAGAAAAGGCCTATTTCCAATAACTTGCCTGACAGTTCTTACTTCTTACCTTTTTTGTCTCCTCTGGGTTTGCTAGAGCAATATGATGAAAACATAAGGATGATATTTATTTATTTATTTATTTATTTATTTATTTATTTATTAGCAACAGGATACCCAAGTCAGTTTTTCTAAGCCTGTGATTAGCCTGTCCTTACACATTTTCTGATCATTGTACTTGTATGATTTTTAAAGGCAATTAAAGTGAAGGGTCCCAAAGTGCTTGCAGCTGTGATACTAAATCAAAGAACTAAATAATAAAATATGTTTTAATCATAGGGGATAACTGGAACAGGAAAGCATAATACTTGCAACTATTTCATCAATAAATCATATCTACCAGATTGAAATAGTGCTCTGGTAGTTAAATTGAGTTACAAAGGACAGGAATGAGCTTGGAATTCTAGTTGTCCGGTAATTGTCCCCGCATTTCAGAAAGAGGCAACAAACACAAATTCTTCGGTATAAAGGTCACAACTGTTTATTAAACATAACATCAGTCTGGAGAAACAAAACCGCAACAAACAAACTCCCCTTACCAGATCCAGTGCTTTTCCCAATCCATGGGGGTTCCATATCCACATCTGCTCCTGACCTAGCAAAACCTTGGGATGCCTGAAGGAGGAATGATGGTTCTGACACCTGCTAGGGACAACTGATATCCCAGATAGCAATGCTGTATCCCACAAAAGCAGTTTGAGGCTGTGGGACAGGAAGCAAAAAAGCTCTGTGCCCACTTCTGCCAATCATCAAAATTATGATGCCTCATCAGGGAGATCTGGGAAACCCTCTCCCTGCTGCTACAGTATTTCCACCGTGTGGGTGGGTACCTATAGGACTCTTTTCACACAGACACTCAAACACTGATAAAATGGGTGTTATATTTTATTTTGCATTTTGCAGGGCTGCAGGTGTGCTCTATGGGTGCCTTAAAACATGTATAATAAATAAAATGTAACACTCATTTTATCAGTGGTAGGCCACTTTTAAACGAGGTGCTTAGATGCACCTCTGGAGCCCCATATTCAAAAGGAAAGCCATGTAGGGAGTTTTTACATGTTCCCTGCGCTACCAGAAGGGACATGCCGCCCATTCTCTTCAGCGGCGGTGGCTGCAGATGCGGGGCTCTCAGAGGCACGTTATATAGACCTCAATTTTCAGGTCTATAGAACTCGCCTCTTTGAAATTGGCTTCAGCATTAGTCGAGTGCCACCTGTGTTCTAACTGTCTACCCTCCTTGCTTCAGTTGCCTCAGATCCTCCATATGCCAGGGGGACCTGTGCTGCCACAGTGGCAGGTGCAACTGTGTCGATGGCCATGGTGAAGATGTCATCCCATAAGGCGACCAGGCCACCTACGGAGTAATTGCTAAGGTCAGTAGGTAAATCCCTCAGACAGTTCTGGAAACTAGAGATGGGTGAAGAGATCACAGTTTGGGTTCGGCCATTTGGTTCAGTTCGTGCGTTCAGTTCTGGCATTCAGGTCGTTCGCCGAGTTTGGGTTCAGTCAAGTTCGGTTCATCTCGGCCGTTCGGAAAAAATATCGCAAGAACACATGATCGCACCGGAAACTGGAAATTCGAGTGTGTATGGGTGAGAGCATGTGTGTGTCTGTTCGATTCATGTGCTCTGTTTTTGGTTGGCTGGCTGTGTGTGTTTGGCATATTGTTGGTGAGTGTTGGTGTGGTGGGTTGACTATGTTTGTGTGGCTGGTGTTGGTGGTTGGTTGCTTGTTTAAAAAAAAAATGAAGAAGGCTGCAGTGATGATTCCCCAGCTGGGGGCCAAATTTGCGCTCGAGGAGGAGGAAGAGGTCACTGTGCCTAGACCTCCGGTGGTAGTGCCCGGCTCCTCAGATGAGGAGCAAGCAGCAGGCTCAGGAAGTGCTGTCAGATTTGTAAACATTTTTTTTTTAATTTTGAGGACATGAAAGGCTATATCTATTAGAGCGAGCTCACTGGCGTGCGGGTGGTGCATGGGTGGTGGGCATAAGTCAGGCACAAACAGTGGACATCAGTGGGTGGCAGCGGATGTCTGCCACAGACAGGGTACTGTAGTGTGGGGGGCTCTGGCACAAGCAGCACCCCCACCCAAACATGTGCCAGGATAGCAAAGGGTCTCCACTCTCCAGTTGCCATCCCATTCCCTACGGACCCCCAAATAAGGGCAGGGTCTTTCCAGCCAGGGTCACATCTCCCGCTGCCATCCCTAGCACCCCAAGGAGGGCAGGGTTTGCACGTGCCAGCCAGGGCCTTTCTAGTTGCAATCCTTAGCATCCCCTAGCACCCCAAGGAGGGCAGGGTTTGCACGTGCCAGCCAGGGCCTTTCTAGTTGCAATCCCTAGCATTCCCTAGCACCCCAAGGAGAGCAGGGTTTGCACATGCCAGCCAGGGTCTCGCCATTGCCATCCCAAGGACCCCGAGAAGGGCAGGATTTGCACGTGCCAGCCACGGCCTTTCTAGTTGCAATCCCTAGCATCTCCTAGCACCCCAAGGAGGACAGGATTTGCACGTGCCAGTAAGGGTTACATCTCCAGTTGCCACTGCTACTAGCACCCCAGGTAGGGCAGGATTTGCACGTGCCAGCAAGGGCCTTTCTAGTTGCAATCCCTAGCACCCCAAGAAAGGAGGACTAGAGACATCATTATAAATGCATGATATTACTTTGGTGTTCTTAATGTGTTCCCATTTCAGAGACGAATCAGATGTCAGCTTCAGCGCTGGTGCCAGGCCAAAGAGGACCCTTAGGCGGAGGTCACCAGTGACACCCCCAGACATTCAGCAGACAAGGTCGGATGTCTGGTGGTTTTATGACAAGGGCGACGGAATCACCACGTGCAAAGTATGGCACAGGGACTGGAACACCAGGGAATGAATTGCCCTATGACCTGTTAGGAATGGAAGTCCCCTGCAGAGAGAGATTGGCCACCCAGTCCACCCACTTGTGGAGACAGAATGCAGACAGGGATTGACAGACAATTTGTCTAACACAGTATGGCACTCTTATGTTTCTATCTTTTTATGCTCTTTTTAGATCTGCTAGAAAAGATTCTGGATTCAGAGGGAGGGGACCACATCGGGGCTCATTGCCCACATCGAGAAAATGTACAGCAGGAGAGTGAGGCGGCAGGCAAAGGACTCTGGTGTGGCCATGGAGTCTCAGTCTCAGCGCCAGAAGAAGGGAGGGTAGGGAACCCAAAAAAGATGCCATGTAAGCCTCCCCCCCTCCAGCCCCGATGTGGAGATCCACAGGAGTCTGATGAGGTCAAGGTTTTTCGGGCCGAGTTGGAGAGGCCCACCCGGGACATCTTGGCCGCCCTGCAGATGACAGCAGCCACCATGGAGAACCACCTGGTGGAGTAGTTCCAGGCATTCCAGGTGGTGAAGAAGGTGGAGGCGTATGGCCAGTACATCTCCGCCGAGATGGAACGCCTGGAACTATACCACCAGGTGCTCTCCAGGTGACATCGGGACATGGAAGGGGCTGTGGAGTTTGCCGTGGCTCAAGGCTATGAGCTGCAAGAGTCCAGGGTGACCGCCCTTCAGTTTTGTGCTGTGCCCCAATGGCTGTTGCCTTTTCCCCAAGTCCCGGGGGACAAACCCAGAGACGAATAATTTAATTTATAAGTTTCCTTTCAATGTTTGCTTTTGGTTTCAGAATAATGTTGTTATTTAAATAATTTTAATAAAAGTTGTATTTCTTGTTACGAGCTTTGTCTGACCTACCCAATCATTTATCCCTATGTGCTGAAGTTCTGGTTGGCAGGTGGCAGAATCTCATACAGCTTGTCGATCCCTACCAACATCACCTGCCACCCCATGTAGCGAAGTTATTAACCCAAAGATGTGCTGTGCCAGAAACAGGGTCTCAACTTGCAGACAGCCCCCCAGGAGGTGCATGACTTGTGTTTGTGTGGGTGTGACAGAGAGAAAGAGAGACAGGTTCCTTGGCAGCGGGTATTAGGCAGTGGGAGCTGGTGGTTGGAGGGGCTTTTATTTCCAGCAGCTTCAGCAGGAATCCATGGGTGGGTACGGAGGAGTAGGCTGTAGCCTGTTTGGGGGGCGGTTAGGTTGGCATGCGGGCACCAGGCTTCTGGATATAGTGGAATGGAATGTGGTCCTCAGTGACTGAAATGATGGTCCCAGAATCTAGTTGATGGTTCCTGGGACGGGTAGGCATAACTGATTCAGAGATAGTGGAATGACAGACTAAAGCCTATCGGGCACACTTCATTCAATCATGCAATAAGTGGTAGCAGCAGGTACAGGAATGCACAAAGGAAGGCAGGCAGGCACAAATAATACGTTGTGTTATATTCCATCTCATTATGGTAGGTGTGCTGCATGCTGGATCTGGGCATTGGGCACATGAGCACAGATGGGAGTTCTTCCTGGTTCTGGCAGGTGGCAGCCAGGGCAGCTGGATAGGGATACACCTACCTCTCCCCCTCCAACCCCCATCCCTCTTGTTCTAGCTGGGAATCTCTCTCTCTCCCTCTTTCTCTCTCTGGCCATATAGTCCAGGTGACAGCATGGGTGGGATCATGTCTGTTTCTCCTTCTAGCAGTGGGGAGACTTTCTTTCTCTCTCTCTCTCTCCCTCTCCATAAAGAGCAGGTTGTGTAAAGAAAAGGTGGAATTACAGCGCCCCGAGGCTGGGTCCTGGCGCTGGAGTGGTGGCTTCTAGATATTGGCCACAGCCCTCCCTGCCAGTACCATAGGCCCCACAACCCTGACTGTGGGTCCTGGGGCTGGAGTGGCTCTTTCTTGATGCAGTTGAAAATTGGCTATCTGTGCGAGAAATGACAGCCCCAGACCCATGACGTTGGGTCCTGGGGCTGGAGTGGCAGCTTCTAGATATTGGACACAGCCCTCCCTGCCACCAACGTAACACCAGAACCCTGATGGTGGGTCCTGGGGTTGGAGTGGCTGTTCCTTGATGCGGTGGAATGAAAATTGGCTATCTGTGCAAGTAATGATGTCCCCAGACCCATGACGGTGGGTCCTGGGGCTAGAGTGGCAGCTTCTGTAACTTGGCCCCAGAACCCTGATGGCGGGTCCTGGGGCTGGAGTGACTGTTTCTTGATGTCCTGGGGCTGGAGTGACTGTTTCACCTCTGTGTGAGCAATGACGGGCCCCAGAACCCGTGGCACAGACAGCATGGGTGGCATTGGAAGGAACAGCAGACATTGGTTGCCATGGTTCAGAACCCTTGGCACAGACAGCATATTGGCCTGAACTGGGGGCCATTGGCACCAGCAGACATTGGTTTCTAGGGTACAGAACCCTTGCCACAGATGGCATATAGGCCTGGCCTGGGGGCCATTGGCACTAGCACCAGCGGACATTGGTTGCCAGGGTACAGAACCCTTGCCATAGTCACCATATAGGCCTGGCCTGGGGGCCACTGGCTCCAGCAGACATTGGTTGCCAGGGTACAGAACTCTTGGCACAGATGACATATAGGCCTGGCCTGGGAGCCATTGGCACCAGCAGACAGTGGGTTTCCAGGCTACAGAACCCTTTGCACAGACAGCACATAGGCCTGGGGACCATTGGCATGAGCAGCAGCAGACATTGGTTGCCGGGGCAGGTAGTCAGGTGGAGTGGCATGAGTGACACTCAGGCACACTGAGGCAGGGTTCGAGCTTTGCAACCTGGGCAAGCAGGCAGGCAGGAAGCGTGGCATGAGAGGCAGTAGGGCAGGTGGGCTTGGGAAGGTTTTGACACTCTAACAGGAGGAGGAGGAGGAAGAAGAGGAGGAGGAGGAGGAGGAGGAGCCCCATCTCGACTGGCATGGGATGGCGTGTCCCACTGCATCATCACTCCTTGTCCAGGGGAAGCTCAGGGTATCCCAGAAGAAGAAGGTTCACCTTCAAAAAGAGCAACTACTCCACCAACTTGGCCCCCAGTCTCAGGAGGTGCCCCACTGCCCTCAGCCATGCTGCTTTTCCTTTTGCACTGGGCCCCATGCTCCCCAGAGTGGCCTGCACGGATGAAGAGCTGCTGGCAGTAGGGGTCCTGCTGCTGCTGCTACCGCTAGGGCTGGGGGCAGGGATAGACCCAGATGGATGGAAGGGGTCACTGCTCCCACTCCCACCATCCCCAGGGGTGTCCTGTTGTATCGCCCACTCTGCCTACAAGACCTTCTGCACCAGCATACCCTTCCAGAGGCCATAGACCGTTGTCTCATGTACCATGCTACCCTTGATCCTGGGGTCCAGCATGGTTGCCAGGACATATTCCTCCCGGCACAGTAGCTCATTAAAGCGTACACTGACACTCAGCTCCGCATTCAGCTTCTGTGCCAGGTCAAGCATCTCATCGGAGATCTTCCTGCCTGAAGAGCCACAATCCCCCCCCTGAGAATCTCGTCCATGCTCCCCTTGAGACTACAGACCAGCGGGGTCACCTGGCTGAGGGTGGCAGTGGAGCTGCTCACGGTCTTTGTCATGGCCAGAAATGGTCTCAGGATGAAGACCATCTGCTCAATCATCTCCCATCCCTCCCTGTTGTATCGTGGAGGTGCCTCAATGTCTGTCTCAAGTTTCACCTGATGCGACTTTCTGCTCAAGAAGCCACTTGAGCATCAGGAAGGTGGAATTCCACCTGGTGGAGACATCCTGGATGAGTGTGTGCACTGGGGACCCTTGCTTGTCCTGCTTCTCCCAGAGGAGCTTGCTGTCCTTCACACTGTGGTTGAAGAACCCTGCCAGCTTCCTCCCCGGGTGGACGAGGGAGCTAAGGGTGCCTGGACCAATCCCCTTCTCCCCCAAGCACAGAGCGTGCTTCACCAAAAGATTGAGGTTGTGTGCGGCACAAGGGATGCTTTTGAAGCCCCCGTCATGGACTGTCTTGAGTATATTGGCCTCACACCCCTTGGTGAAGACTGCGCCTGGCGTGACCCTCACTATGGTGGCCAGGGCTGCCTCGAGGTTACTTGACGTGTGGGAGCTGTCCACGACTTGTGTCTGAAGCAGGGCCTATCTGTACCCTGCTTCAGGACCCCTCCTGCCACTGCCAAGTGCTGCCTCTGGGTCCTGCCACCAGTGTGTAGTCACTGACAGGTAGGCGTTCTTGGTGTTTCTGGTGGACCACAGGTCAGAGGTGAAGTGGACTGTGCCCCCCCCCGCCAGCCCCTGCCAGCTGCTCTCTCACCCGCTCCTTCAAAGCCCTGTAGAGCTGTGGCACCAAAGTCTGACTCAGGGTGGAGCGGGAAGGCAGTTTAAAGATGGGGACCAGGAACCCAATCAGCCGCTGGAAGCCCTTGTCCTCCATAATTGAGAAGGGCTGCCCATTCATGGCAATCATCTCGGCCAACAGACACTTTGCTTTATCTTGGAAGCCAGTGCCACGGGGCCCTGCCAATAGCCTTGGCAGATCCCCCCACCCCAGATCCTCCATGGTGGACTGATGGTGCTGCTGTGGAGGCTCCTGCTGCTGTTCTGCCCCCCTAGATGGAGGAATACTTCTCATGCTTCTAGAGGCAGATGCTGGTGCAGGATGCTTGCCCACTGAAGGAGCCGGGCACCTGGCCGCTGCAGTCGGGAAACCGTTTGCATCCGCTTCCCCTGAGTAGCAGCAGAGCACTGTGGCATGACTTTAGGTGCCTTGCCATTGCCATTGTCCCCAGGTTTCTGAGCACCTGCCCACACTTTACCACCTTTTTTCACACAGTGCACTGCACCTGTCTGGGATTATCTGCCCACACCTGCTTAAAATGATCCCAGACTAAGGATTTTTTCCCCGCTTCTACCTTCTGGCCTGCCCCGGGTGACGCACTGCTGTCAGCGCTGCTGGGAGGGGGAGAACTTGGTGGCACTGGTGACACAGATCTGGGAGGAGGCTCAGCCATTGCCTCAGCTGCAGACAATTCCTCTGCAGCACTAGTGTCTGCCTGTGACTCACTGTCCACGATCATGGAGATGTCCGTGAAGGGGAGTACTGGGACCCTGAGGCTAGACTGCCCATGCTCGCCATGCTGGTGTCACTCTCCCTGTGCCCCCCTCTATAGCTGCTAGTGCTGCTGCTGCTGCTGCTACTCCTCTCCCTATTGACATTGCCCGGGGATCGGGCCCTGCCTCTAGCAGCGGGGGTGGGATCCACCAGCTCTGGACTGCTGGGCATCGCCTCAACAGTGGGGGCATTGATGGCACTGTAGGAACATCAGAAGCAGCACCTGCTCCAGCACCACCAGCAGCAGAGGCAGACACAGCCTCATGTACTGCAGGCCTTCCAGTGCCCTGCGTGGCAGTGGAGGAGGGCACTGTGAGGAGGCGACGCCGAGACAATGAAGCTGAGGGCCCTAAAGCAGGCCTGCTGAGTTTGGGGTGTGGTGATGTTCTCGGGCTGCTGCTTCTGCCTGCTGCCACTCCCCTAGCACGGCCCCTGCTGCCTCTGAGATATACCCCATTGCCTCCCCTATGGGCAGCAGACCGGCCTCGCCTTCCCTTCTTCATTTCTCCCTCCAAAATAATGTTTTTATATTGTTTTTTAAACTTTTTTTTTAATTTAAATTTTTTATCTAAATGTCCATTAGTTAGAACTCCTGTTTGCTACACAGGATGAAATGATGATGAGAGTTGTAACATCATTCATGTTCTTAGCTATGAAATGTTGGGAAGAGAGGATTTCATAATGCTTGTACAAATCAGGCATATGTCCAATTATTGTACCTCAGTTGATTTTGAAGGCCTTGAGCAAGGTGAATTACACCCGCTGCACTGGTATCTTTTTGTTGGCGGATATGGTTGTTTTTTTTATATCCACATATGTCCGTATAAATTACTGTTTAATTACTATATTCCAGTTGATAATGAAGGTTTCAAACAATGTGAATTATATTATTGTGAATTATGTTATTGTTAATTATACCTGCTAAGTTGGTATGATCTTGCTGGTTCATATGGATATGGTGTATTTTCTTTCTGGTGTATTAGCCAATGTATTTTGGATATGCAGTTTGCATTGAATTATACCATTGTGAACTATACCCACAAAATCTGTATTATTTTGCTGGATGATATGGATATGATGTATTTTCTTTGTGGTGTATTAACCAATGTATCTTGGATATATAGTTTGTACTGATGTTTGTAAGCTGATTTATTTATTTTATGTACTCTAGGCCATGGCGAAAACTAGTGTCACTAATAAATTCAATTCAATTCAATTCTATATATATATAGAATTGAATATACTATATATATATAGTGTCACTAATAAATTCAATTCAATTCAATTCAATTCAATTCAATTCTCTCTCTCTCTCTCTCTCTCTCTCTCTCTCTCTCTCTCATTGAATTGAATTGAATTGAATTTATTAGTGACACTAGTTTTCGCCATGGCCTAGAAAATAAAATTGTTAAGATGGGAGATAAAAAATTAAAACCCCAAAATAATATAGTACAGAAAAATTCTTAAGTACATCAGAAATGAGAAGCTTGTGTGAGAATTAGGCTGCACATTACCTGGCCTGGTAAAACTCTTGGTGTGGAATCTCATGGCTGGGAATCAGACTCATATCTCTGAATGTGGGCATGGGGGTAAAACATCATCAGCCAGGTCCTACGGAATTTTCTCTTACGAATAACAGGGCTATATTTTGAGCCCTGCCATTTGTAAGAGAAAATGTCGCAGGGCCCCGGCTGATGACGTTTTTTTACTCCCATGCCCAACCATGATATTCCATGCCAGAAGCTTGCCAGATCAGGTAAAGTAGGTAAGCAGATTTAGTGTGTTTGTTATAGCACATGGAGGAAAGTGGAGTAGTAGGGAAGAAAATCACAAAAGCATTGTAATAAAACAAGATATTTTTACTTAGGCTTAGAAGAAATTAGTCTTATTACTTAGTAGCCTTAGTAGAAGGCTACTATTTCAGATCGTATGCATGGAGCATTCTCAGAAATTCAGTTGGCACAAATTGCTGGAACAAAACTTATAAAACAGAAAAAGAAGAGGAAAAAACTCACCAGGGCAGTGCCCATCATTGCAAAATGAAGTTATTTTTGAGAAAATATTTTTTTCCATTTCAGAGTGACTTTGACTATATTTGATGTTTTCCTGCCTAGCCAAGCATTCATCCAAACTATGATGGAATTTTTTTTAAATGAGGTGACTTGGCTACTATCAAAATTATATCATTTCCCATTAAAAATACTAGACAACTAGTGGAAGATAGCAAATGTTATAGCTTTCTTATGAAGAAGTATTGGTATGATCATGGAAGTTGACAATAACTATTTCAATACCAGAAAAATTCAATTTAGAATTAAAACAATTTTATAAGTTCTTGGATGAACACCTGAAGAGATGGAATGACTGAAGAACATTAAATCTTTTTAGATCAGATAAAAACATCCAAAATTAAATTGTATGAGATACATAAAAGTTGAAAAACTCTCTTGTTTCAACACCAAACCAGTCACTAAATTATGGAATATATAGAAATAAACCAGTAAATTACTGGCAGGTTCTTCACAAAAGAACTATTTATATGGTTTCTTGCATCTTCTTTTGGGGCATCTGATACCAGTCAATGTATGAGAAAGGGATATTGGATTAGATAGGCCACAATTTGGATCTTGAATTGGTAAATTCCCTTGCTACTGTGTTTCTACTTTGGCTTCAAAGCTACTTTATCTCTCTTAGTAGCAGAGAGATATCTCTCTAACTTACTTATTACCTAATCCTTCTTCCAAATTCTAAAACTCTCCCTGTACAATAGTCATCCCAAAAAATATTGTACCATGGTGTCAGGCAATAGATGACTAAATCAAATAATCTCACTATCTGCAACATTCCCTGCAGGCATATCTTTCCTACATCTAGTAGGTTTAGTATATTGCCTCCAAATGGACAATATTTCAATCTATTAAAAAATGTATGTGTTATCTTTTTTGTAGAGTTTCTTCCATTCCATGTTATGCTTACTGCATTACATTAAATGCTTGTGTAAGTGACTCATTCTGGTGTAGTTCATCTGACGAATACTGAGTATCACAAAGTACAGAACAAAATAAGTAATGGAAGCCAATGCAGATCTCTTCCACTTTCACTATCCTCTAGTCAACATCATTTCGAGTAGGGCTGAAATGAACCACCCTATTTCACCTTCTGGATTTAATCCACATTCTCAGAGCAGGCAGCAGAGATCTAGCACAGTGGGCATTTTTACACACACATTAAAGTTCTGGATTTTTCAATCTTCTAGGTTTACAAGTCCACAAGTAAGTTTCGGATTCATTTTTCACACACACACTGCCCTGAGGCAGTTCCTGGAGGCATTCATCACACAAACACTGCCCTGAGACAGCCTAAACTAGCCACAGCTGTAGATGTGACAGGCTGCCATGGAAACTAAGTGACCACAGTTGCCTGGAGCAAAGCAGTTTACCAGCAGAGGTTTGGAGCAAGGCCCAGGTTGGGGGGGAGGAGCAACTCAGCTGAGGGCAGGGGCGGTCCCGACTTGCAGGGGCCTCACCTTCCAACCTGTTTGTGGTTGCTATAAGGTGAGAGTTTTACCCACCAGCTGGGTGGCTGGGGGTGGGAGAGCAACCTAGGTTAGTAATTGTTTAGGGCGTTTATAGACGAGACCAAAAAGGTGGCTGATCCTTTGATCAGCCGCCTTTCTTGGTGCTCGTCAACTCGCTGCGGCTGCTTTTTAATCCGCGTCGGAGGGGGCAGGCAATCCTGCCCCCTCCGACGCGGATTCCCGAAGTGCCGGCTTTACGCCGCACTTCTGGGTTCAGTGGGCGAGTGCGCATGCGCGGAAAGGCACACATGCGCACTCGCACTCTGCGCCATGTCTGAACAGCAGACACGGCATGCAGAGAAGGCGGGGTGGGGGAAAGCCGGCATTTAGCGATCCCGCTTGTCAGCAGGATCGTCTATAAATGCCTTTAGGGTGGTACTGAGGGACATCAGGCCACCCTTTAGCAGCAATGGCAAGTTGAACCTGGATCCCAAGTTTTGAATTCCCTCTGATCTAATTTGTAATTAATAAAGATTGCGGCCTTTAAAATCCATATATGTGTGATTGTCTTCTTCTGGGGTGCAGGGGCAAAGTTCAGAATGTAACAGCAAACATCCAGGAGAAATGTGTGTGTAAAAACACCCAGTGTTTACTGCACGGAATATCTGTGATCCATTTGAATTTCTCCCCTCTCCCACAGTGTGAAACCATTTTGTGCACGCATGCTAAAAATATACATTTTTTGTGTATGTGGAAAAAATATATTTAATGTGTTCAACAGACAGCCCGCTACTTAACTGCTCCATGCCCCCCCACTCCTGTCCCAGCATCCCCCTTTTCAAATCCACA
>QEPC01005559.1:378138-389731 GCA_003113815.1 Sphenodon punctatus | reverse complement strand
GCGGCAGCATCAGACGAGCGCAGGGCACCCCCCCCGCCGGCGGCAGAGCTCCAAGAGCCCCCCACAGCAGCAAGGCAAGCAGGTGAGTTCTTGATCCCCAGTAGGCTCCTGCGGATCAGCCGCTGTCCCTGGGGCTATAAGCTTCTTCCGGGTGTGGAGGGGGAGGGGACAGGTCAGCCCACATGGCTGCCCTCTGCGTTCTCCCCCTCTTCCCCACAACTCACTGTTCTTGATGTTTTCCCTACAGGTCCCAGCAGCGGAGCAGCGGCAGCGGCGGCGTCAGACGAGCGCAGAGCACACATCCCCACCGGCGGCAGAGCTCCGAGAGCACAGTCAACCCACATATGCACAGCAACTACAATAGGAAATAACTCCAAAAAGGTTAGGTCTCTTAAAATATCCGATGCATGCCACTGATCTGGCCACCTCTCTGAACACAAGGCACCTTGGAAATAAATTCCCAAGCCAACTGCCCCAGCCGCATCAGAGTGCACCTGCAACTCCGCTTCCAACAAATGCAGGTCATGCCACAGGATAACCTCATTGTGTGTCCTCCAGAACTCCAACCACACCGCCAGATCCTCCCACATCTCATTTGTCACTCTGATATGGTGATGGGGGAGCAAGACCCTGGCCGCTCTGGCATATAATCGGGAGAGGAAAGCCCGACCTGGGGCGATAACCCAGCAAGCAAAATTCAGCTTACCCAGCAATGATTTCAAAAACCTGAATGTAACCTTACCAGCAGTCATGCATGCCGTTGGCTGGGGCCGTTGGCTGGGCCGGGGTGCCCGGGGGCCCTTCTGCCAGACAGACACCACATTAGACACCACACTGCCAGTGGCTCCTGGGGGAACAGACTTACCTGGGTTTTCCACCTGCCGGACCTCCAAGGGGGCTCGTTGTGCCACAGTTGCTGTCGCTGCTGCTGCTGGGATGCTCTGCCACTGCCACTGCTGTCAGTTCCCACTAAAGATCAATGGGGCAATAACAACATGGGAGGATATGAGAAGTAATGAGGGAGTCAATAGATGACTATGTATTGAGGGGGAGGGATATGGGTTGTTTTATTGTTGTTATATGAATGTTGCTGTTCTATAATGGAAGGGGTTTTGCTAGATGGATATTACAGATCATTTTTTATTTAGAGATTGTAGGATGGGGACCTCGTCCCCCAGTGAGAGTGGGGGGAGGGGGGAGTGGAGGCCCCCCCCCGGTGGCAGCAAGGTATGGGATGGGAGTTGAGATGTAAGGAATTTAGAATGTTGTTATGGGGTAGTGATAGGGGGAGGGTATATATGAGAGTATGGATTTTATGAAATTATACTGTGTCCCCTGTGTGGGATTAAACCCAGTTGCTGTGATTTGTTTTGTGATATTCTAAAGGGGTATTGTAGAGGGGTGGGCTGTTTTTGTTTTTCTTGCTACTGGATCCCCTGTGTGGGATTTAACCCAGCTGTTGTGATTTCTTATGTTATGTTTTTCATTTTTGTTGTGAGCCGCCTTGAGTTGCCTCGGCAAGGGAGTGCGGGATACAAATAAAAAATGAAATGAAAATGAAAAAATGAAATCTTGACCCGCAAATCCTGGATCTTAGCTTGGGGGCAACCATGACAATTTCCTGACCGAGTCAAGTTCTATGCTCAGGTAGGTTAGCACTTCCGCAGGGCCCTCCATCTTCTTCTCTGCCAAAGGACCTCCACTAACTCGGACACTTCATGGAATACAACCAACAAGTCGGCGCACTCCCGCGACCCCGCCTTTCCGATAAACAAATAATCATTGAGATAATGGGTCACATGTCCTGGGTTCGCCCTGTGTTTAACTATCCACTCTAGCGTGGTGCTGATTTTTTTTAAAGCAGCACATGAGATGGAACTTCCCATGGGCATAGCCTTGTCATAATAGAATTGACCCTCGAAAGCAAACCCCAGAAGGTCAAAATCCTTAGGGTGGACAGGCAAAAGGCTGACTTAATATCGCTCTTTGTCATGAGTGCACCCCTACCACAACCCCGCACCAATTCCACTGCAACATCAAACTATGCATAGTGAACCGTGCAGATGTCCCGTGGAATTGCATCATTCACAGAAGAACCCCGGGGATATGGTAAATGATGCATCAATTTGTATTCCCCTGGTGCCTTCTTGGGTACAATACCGAGTGGAGAAACTCTCAAATTGTCCATAGGTAAAACTGAGAAGGGGCCCACAACCCTTCCCTCTAAAACCTCTTTCTTCAACTTTCTTTCAACAATATGCTCCAAACCACTAACCGATTTCAAATTACAGGCCAACATGCGGGCCCGCTCCCCCTCAAACGGAATCTCAAAACCAACACGAAAACCTTCAACAATGTAATTTGCACCCCATACCTGTGGGTAACCCCTTAACAACTCCCTGAGAACATACAATCTAACTGGGGTTGGTGCCCTTACTGGCAACCTGCTGTCCCACACCCCTCCTCCATTTGGGAAGGGGTGCTTGCCCCTTTGACCCGCGCCCCTCCATCTCTGGTACTTGGCAACGGAATGAGGCCCACCGCACTGCAAGCAGACATGTTTGAACCTACAGTTGGCATGAAAACAGCGGGACCCATCATTAAAATCCCAGCATGCCAGCGACTGGCTCCCTTTCTTGCTAGGCTCACCCCAAAAATTATCAGTCAGTTGCCCAGCCCCCTTTACAATGACATAGCCACTATTAGCTCTAGCCACATCCTTTTCCTGAATGTATTTGAGCCACAAATTGTGGTCTTTTACATCCCATCGCACTTCCGGTGCAATGGCCGCATTTTGCCTGAAGGCCTTATCATATCTCAGCCACCCAAAACCCAACTTCGTCAAACAGGTCCTTCTTACAATATCAAAATATTTCCAGAGGGCTATCGCCCTCTCGGGAAACCCCTGCATGATTACCCCGGCATAAATGATAAACGCCGATTCCCAGCTCTCACAATTCCTATCAGCCTTCCTCCACTTTGCCTTTTCATACTCCATAGGTTCCTGCCTCACGTTAGGAGTAGGGATAAGATCGCAAAAAAGCAGGGCAAACATATCAATGTACTCCCCCTTCCAGATTTTTTCTCGTGTGGCTTGCATCAAGTGCACCCCTATGGGTGCAGAATCCCTGGTATAACCACTCCTCAGGGGAGGGACCTCGCTTGAGGCTGTGAAGCCGCCCCTGAATCCCCCAGATTGCTTGATGTCCCCCCTAGTAGGATGAACCTGAGCACTGCTCCCTGGTGCTACCTGACTCTGTCCACTACACACATTCCCAGACTGACTCGCAGTCCCAGCCCCCGCCTGTGGGCACCACACATTGTCTAACCACACCAAGTGATTTGGATCCTGCTGCACATGCAGTTGACCCTGTCCATCTTGCACCATTGAAGCCACTCCGCCCCCCTGCTGCTGTGTCAGCGACCCAACAGCCATTACTGTACTCTCCCCAGCCTGTGAGGATGATGCCTGGCTCGAGGCAGAAAGTGCCTGCACCCCGCAGCTACTCTCACATAGCTGTGGCCCTCCAGACCCGTCATTAACCCACCTACTTCCACCCAGATACTCACCGTCCCCAGGTATTGGGGCCATCTGTGCCGGTGAAACCTGCACCGTTACTACAGGAGGCATGCTCCCTGCTGCAGGCCAGCCGTCTGCCTCAATAAACACCACAATCCTGGGGATCTGTTGTTCCATCTGGTCAACCTTCTGTGCCAGCTGCTCCACTGCCAGGTTACTTTCACCGGTTCTGCATCAGCTGCCACAGGTATCAGAGCGACATGCTCGCTAGGCTGAGATAAATCAAGGGCAGGATCACTGAAACTGCCAGCCCCAGTTACGCACTGATCGGGCCCTCGCTCAGCCCCCCCTCATACCAACTTCAGCCAACCTGTCCATGACCCCATCCCACACATTCATCCTGGCTGCAAGGGACTGCAATAGTGCAATCCCCTGATCCTCTTGGCCCCTTTTCCCACCTGGGGTGTGCCCTGCCATTCCATCCTGTATTGCTCCTGCATCCCCACCAGAGGGAGCTGCATCCAAAAACTGCCCAGCAACAGCAGTGTGCTGCCAAGCCTGCCCTGTCATTCCAGCCTGCAATGCCCCTGCAGCCCCACCAGAGGGGGCCGCGTCACAAAACTGCCCAGTAACAGCAGCATGCTGCTTAGGGCCACCCTCATTAGCTGACTCGAATGCCAGATCAGCCACCCTCGACCCTTCAAGGAAACCTGGACCCACATTCACCAGGCCCTCATTATCACCCTGAACCCCCAACTGGACCGGGGAGGAGTGTCACGGTTTGGAGGTCTGCATCCCCACTTGACTAGGTTTGATTGACTCAGTTTCTCTCACGTACAGCCCACTTGGATCAGTTTTCTCTCTCTGGCTGATTCAAGCCTGCCTCAGGGACAACCCCTTTGTCACTCAAGGGTCCGATCCTTCCCATTTGCAGACTCTTTAATCTCTGGGTTCACAAGAGCTTGAGAACTCTTGTTGCTCACTTGTGCTCCAATGTTAGACACAAACACTTCTTCATAAAGATAAGAAGTTAGTTTATTGACTACATAAGCAAGATTGTTGATACAGAGTGGTTAATAGAAATCAAAGGTAAATATAACACATTCCTGATCTATACTGGTTGAATTCCTAAATAAGCATCTTACCCTACAAAGGTCCATAAGTTCTTCTCAGTCCTTGATGTAAGCGACTGGGCCTTCTGACTTAGAGTTGCTAGAGAGCAAAGTCCTCTGTCTCAGTTCATGGTTTGGGTCAGCCCTCCTGGCTGTAAGATGGTGAGTGAGCTCCTGATAGTCTCTTCCCTCTCTGGGCTACAACTCCTTATATCCCCAGGAGGAAACTCCTTGTATCTTCTTGAGTTTTCTAGAATTCCTTTTGTTGTTGCTATCAGCTTTCTGTGTCTCTTGCACGTAGGCAATGGCTGCCTGCATTAGGATATAAATGTCTCTGGCCACCCGTCTGGGGGGAATCAACAAACTGTCTTTCCACTTCCTGGAACTTGGTCAAGTGTCACAGTCCTGATTTGGGTTTCAGGTCTCAATTGTAACATTACATACATGTGGAACCTTTTGCTTTACATATTTACCAGACTTGTAGTCTACATGTAGGCCCGTGTTACACATGTGTGACCCTATGTTCCTCTGTGACAGGAAGGTCAGCAGTCCTCCCTCTGACCCCCCCCTTTTCCCCTGCCGACAGGTCTTCAGCCCCCACTCATGGGTTTCTTGGCCCCCCCGGGTCCTTTCCTCCTGCCCATACCAACCCCAAACCCGGTGTCCAAGCCCGAGTAACACCTGCCTTGGCAAGGCCCCCCCCTTCTGTCACCGTCCGAGTACTTAGCCCTTTGATGTCACTCCTCAGCACCACGTCCTCAAATCCCCTCCTCCACCAGCACAGCAGCCTCCCTAAACCATGGGGGGGGGAGGCAAAGATGAAGCTCCAGCAACGGCCTGCTTCGTGCCGAACAAGGCCACACAGCCTGTTCGTCCACGCGCTGCCAACCTAATGAAAACTGCACAACTCACTCCTTTACCACATGGCCTCAAACCGGCCAATCAATGCAGTGCAACGGCACTGAGACTTCATAATGCAAACTGCATTCCCGGAGGAACGCAGTTTGCAAGCTGCCACCAGCCCGCCCGCTTCCCCACAGGCGGGAAAGAATCCACACAGCCCACCACTGTGTCTTCTCCCTTGAGTGCAGCGGGGACAAAGGCCCCCCGCAACGCACAGGGGCACTTAGCAAGGGAATTTCCCTTAACAAGTAATGGGATAGTTGGCCTAGTAGCAATAGTTGCAAAGTCCTTCAGTTCCAAGCTGCTTTGGCAGGAGGGACAGGGTAAACATTTGCTATAAATAAATAAATAATACTTAGTGAGATTTTCATTCTTCTTAGGGCTGAAACTTGATTTTGAGATTTTCTTGGTTATTGTGCGCTCCCTAATCTTGCCCATGTATAAATATATTATCCCGGCAAGGGGGTGGGGCTGCATCTTATCTCCATGAGCTTACTGATCCCCTCCTTATAAAGGCCTTTACTAGTCTTAGGCTCCAAACCATGGATACAGCGGTGTTGCAGTGTCGCTATCATGGAGTTCCCTATAGCGAATGACTTTGTCGTTGTGGGTTGGAGGTAGAAGACCTCAGACATTATATATTGATATGCCTGATTTATGATAACTTACGCAGACAATTCCAGTGGGAAATCGGCTGGGATCAATCCAAACCTGTATTTCAACAGTGGATATTTTTGCTGGGGGATTTTGATTCAGTGTGAACAAAGCATGTAGCAATTTATGCCTTTAGAGGAAATAAGCAGCGCATGAAATATATTTATCAGCCTGTATCAAATAATGGAGACACTGAAGCTTACTCTCCAGGAACTTAGGTGTGATCCCAAATTATATGAATGCCTGGGCTATGGGGAGAAGGTCTATAGGCTGGGCGTTACCCTAGGATTGTATCTAGGGTTGTTTAAACCTCTGATTATCAAGGTTTTTGCACCTGTACTAGAATCCCCTCCTTTTGAGGATGTATAAGATATTTGTGGAGTTGGATTATGGTCTTGTATTGGGATTACACCCATCTGAGGCTGTTGGATATACTTTATTATGAATTTGTTAAATTATTTTTCTTTTGTGAATTTACATTTGTTTATGTATATGTATTATGATGGCATGTTTCCCCATCATATTATTTATATTGTTTTAGCCATGTGGCTTACAATAAACTTATTTACTATTATGATTACAATTATTGTCAAGAATTATGGTTCTCAACTTTTTTTAAATGAGAAAAAATAAACGAAAAACATGCCGATTCTGGACATTTCTCGTTTTACCATTTATCATGTAATGATTTATCATGTACCGCTTATAATGTACTTCATTCATCCAGGGCATTTTCAGACATGACACCCCTGCCCATGGCCATGCTTTCCCCAGTGTGGCCATGGACAGAGGTGTCACATTTACTTTAGGGGTGTGCATGCCATTTTTGTTATTACAATAACAATGAAAATTGTCATTTTCATTATCATTCTTGCAATAATGAAAATGACAATAATAATGAAAATAGAAATGAAAGACCTTTTGTTTTTGAAATAAATGAAAACACTGAAAAATGTATTTCCGGCTATACATTTTCAGTTTCTTATTCAATTGTGTAAAAAGTTGGGGTGCTTGTACCCCCAATGGAGGGCATTATTTGTACCAATGTATGAAATAATTTGATAAAGGAAACCGATGTTAGAAGCAATTGAATGTTGTGATTTTAAGAAAAGCTCCATACACATTCATGGCTACATCTTTGTCTTCCATCAAATTTGCATGAACCATATGAATATCATGTCCCTCCACAAGCTTAACACACCTGCCAATTTTCAGAAAGATTAGATTAAGGGTCCTGATGGTATAAGACATTAACTGGAAAATGCATTTCCAGCTGTAACATTTGTATATTCCATCCTGTTTACAAGATATTTGGCAGGAATGTATCACATTCTTAAAGCCATCACCAATGCTCTGCGAGTGAGTATTACAACTACCAAATTCTCATTGCAAGACAGCAAGAAAAGAAGAATAAGGGCTGAAATAGGAAGCAATTTTTTCTCACAAATTTTAAAATATCATGAGAATCAAGAATTGTCACTGAGATCTCGGTACAATCTTGATAACAGACCAAAGCCTTGGTTAAGAATTTTTTTTCTCAAAATACTGTTTACCGTTATGGTTTACCTCAATTTACAGTTCACCCTCAGAGCATTAGTGATGGCTTTAAGAATCCGTACATTCTGCAGAAAAACTGATGGGAAATAGAAATTTTCACAGCAGTGTATTTGTGGCTCAGTACTAGCGCTGAAATTCAGTATTTGAAATTACTCTGTTTTTACTGAGTATCTCAGTATTTGACTCGGGGTTACTGAGGAACCTGCCTGGTACTCGGTCCAGTACTCAGTCCTCAGGTAAATCCCCTGGGTGGGCAACATATGGAGCTTTCCCCACAAAATACAATGTTTTTCCTGGCTCTATATAAGGGAACTCGGTATTCTTGGGATATACTCAGTACTTGGTTTTATTTTATTTATTTATTTTTAGTATTTTATCGAGTACTGAGTATCGAGTATTTGTCTGTTACCAAGCATCAGCCAAACACTCGGAGCCGATCCTCAGAAACTCAGAAATACTCACAATTTTTTATTTTATTTTTTACTATTCGCTGCTGCCCTATGCACGACACAGACATTTTGTTGAGGAAGAATGGCAATAAGTAATTAAGGTGTTATTAATAGAGCTGAAAGAGGGGACTTACAAAAATAGATAACACGTTGAATTTCCAGTACCCGAATCGACCTGCCAACATCGGGTACATATCAGTACCCAGTTGCAACCCCACTCAGGTATCCAAAATTCCGGAATGTCAGCTTCTGGTCCCAAAATGTTGACTTAAGGTACTAATTTGCGGGGGGAGGTGTTTTTGTTTTTACTTTTTCATTGAAGTACCAACTTCCAACACCTATAGTTGCTCATCTTGGCAAACATTTTTGGTTTTTATACCCCACCCTGATATACCAATTAGTATAACAAATGTGATATTTGGTGCTCCTCCCAAAATGGGAAGGAAGTTGTCCCTGCTACTTCCCTTCTTTAAATATACCCTTAGAACACAGACTGGAGGTGGGGACCAGTCTGGCTGAAATGAGTACCCAATAAAAGGGGTACACTAGTTGAATTTGTGATCCTAAAACCACCTCCCATAGTTTGAGCATCACAAAATATCTAAATGGTACTCATTCAGTTGTCAATGTTTAGCTTACCTGAGGCCTGGTGGAGAGAAATGGTGAGGCAGTGACAGCAGTGGCAATGTGGCAGCAACCAAAACAATCCATGGAGTCAAAGGACATTGAGCCTACAGGCCCATGACCAGATACATGAGCAGGCTGCCCAAGTGCATGTGCACAGACACAAGTAACCCAAGTGCACATACCAAGGGTCAGCATGTCATACATGTACGGGGCAGGTTAGGCGTACTTGAGTGTATAGTTCTCAGTATGCTTAATGCTACCATAGGGGGTTTCTGGCTCCTGGATTACCACTGACTCAATGTATGTGTTTCCACTGACTTCAGTGAACACAGGATTGGATTCTTGGTCCATCCACTGAACTCTGTGGAAGTGTAAATCTCAAGTGATTAGCATGGGCACAAGTTCAATTGATGGGACTTGCACCAGCAAGATAAGCAGTTTGAAGATTATGCTATCCAGTATCAATGCGACATTCTCTGTACAAAATGAAGTCCAGGATAGACAAAAGAAATCCACACTGTGGGCAAGGCCCATAAAGAGTCTAGGATTGTGCCCTATCTTTGTTTTTTGTATGTTTGAAAGTAAGAGAAATATAGGAGTGTAGCAATTTTGTGATCAAAGTGAAAAAAGGTGTAACTTGCCCTTAAACTGAATATTTGCCAACAAAATGGATAAACAAATTGTATTTCAACTCCAAGCAATGTTTTATATAGATAGTTTCCTATCTCTGTGGGAAATGACATGACAATTTTTAATATGTGCATAAGAATATGTTAATCAAGAAATAAAATTGCAAAGTATATAATGTATTATTATTTGCTCAGGATCAGTGGAAGTAGAAAACCAGGATTCTTTCATTATACAATTCTTATCTTTCATAGTTTTAAAGCATAACATATACCAGTGAAGAAATATATTATGTGAAATGATGATTTCAAAAGAAAAGAAAATCATCTTCCAATTAAGTAAGTACCATCACAGTCCTCTCAAGAGATGCTCTGTTTGTCTTATTGATGCACCACAGATGTTCCTCTCAGGTGGAAGATTGGGTGGAAAATGCAAAATTAATTCCCAAACTGTGGTTATCTTCAACCTTGTTGACACTAATATCAGCTAGAGTTACCCCAGTTATAACTGAAAAATCATTAAAATGCCTTTTTCCTTCTTGTTTTCTCCACTTCTGAAGAACAAGAACCACAAAGAAAAAAAATGGCTCCCAAGAGAATGTTTATATGCTAATACTGTAATTATCATTTCAATTTCTGCTTTGTTTTTTAAAGGAAATAAAGACCCGTTAGTAGCATCATGTTGTAGTGCTGGCCTTGTTAATGACCAGTCATTCATTCTGGGTGAATTGCATTTCACTGTGGTGACACAGTGTTGGGTAACAAGCTAGAGCAGACAAGCCTAGGAGTTATTCTGTGGGAGCAACTACTGAGTAAGAGTTTCATCTATTTGTTATATGCATTTGCTTACTTTCGAAACCAAGTGAAAGCAGCTGAGAAAAGTTTATTGTTGTGGTTTTAAACCTCATGCTTTATATTTACACACAGTCCTTGAAAAATCACAAATGGTCAATGGGGCCCTGTAGGAATTAAAAAAATCTAATACAGTTAATTAAACTGGTTTGAGGATCCAGAGCTGTGGTGGCCACTACATTATTTTATATTCTAATCTTTACCAAAACAATTCAGAGTCAATTGTCCACTGGTACTTCCATTGCAGAAAACAGCTGCTCACCGAACTACACTGAGGGCTATAATCTTGCAACCAGATTCTAACACCCTTCCTAGAAATCCAATATGATGCATGATCAGGAGCAACGGTTCAAAAGATCCTTTCATTTCTAGATGATTGGTTGCTATATTTCACAAGAAAATTCTTATAATGAGCATAAGTATATTTATGAGGGCACGTACCCCTAGCTTTCAGGCTCGGAGAGGCCATAGGCCTGTTCCTCACATCTTTGAAAACAGGATTTCACCTGAACTCACTAAAAATGGTGACTGTGCGTTAGAGGTGTGCACCAGGGATCCATATTGTTGTTCTTTTTCATTTTTCGTTTTCGTTATTGAAATCTCAATATTCAATTGCTTCTAAAATTGCAGCCGGATTAGGGGAAGTAGGTAGAGAGCGCGAGGTGATGGAGACCCCGTCTGGTCCATCTTTGTGGGTGGAGTTTCAGGAAGTGATGCTAGCCGATGTGGTGGATGTCTTGGGGTCTGTGAGGGTTACTTGTTGTGAACTTGATCCATGCCCGTCCTGGTTGGTGAAAGCCTCCAGGGAGACGTTGGGGACGGTGCTGGCGAGGGTAGTGAATGCGTCCTTGGGGGCAGTAGGTGGAGAGCGCGAGGTGATGGAGACCCCATCTGGTCCATCTTTGTGGGCGGAGTTTCAGGAAGTGATGCTAGCCGATGTGGTGGATGTCTTGGGGGTCTGTGAGGGTTACTTGTTGTGAACTTGATCCATGCCCGTCCTGGTTGGTGAAAGCGTCCAGGGAGACGTTGGGGACGGTGCTGGCGAGGGTAGTGAACGCGTCCTTGCAGCAGGGGAGGTTGTTGCCCAGTCTCAAGGAGGCTGTGGTGCGTCCCCTGCTAAAGAAACCATCGTTGGACGTGGACGCCCTCGCCAGTTACCGACCTGTCTCTAACCTTCTCTTTTTAGGGAAGGTTATTGAACGGGTTGTGGCACTCAGCTCCAGGTACATCTAGACAGCATCGGTTTCCTAGACCCGTTTCAATCTGGGTTCTGCCCCGGCTATGGCACCGAGA
>QEPC01005559.1:332487-353192 GCA_003113815.1 Sphenodon punctatus | reverse complement strand
ACAGAGAAGGGCAATAAAAATGATCAAGGGCATGGAAGGGCTCCCATATGAGGAGAGGCTTGGTCGGTTGGGGCTGTTCAGTTTGGAGAAGAGACAACTGAGAGGAGATATGATAGAGGTCTATAAAATCATTAGTGGTTTGGAACTAATAAACAAAGAGCAGTTATTTACCCTCTCAGCTAGTACTATAACTAGGGGACACTTCATGAAATTCATGGGTGGCAAGTTTAAAACAAATAAAAGAAAATATTTTTTCACTCAGCGTATAATTGGGTTGTGAAATCTACTGTCAGAGGCTGTGGTAAGGACCAGTACTATAGCTGAGTTTAAAAGTATGTTGGACAAGTTTCTGGAAGATAGATCCATTAGAAGCTATTAGCCAGACAGGATCAGGAAACATGATGGGAGCTTGGGGAAAATGACAGAGACTGGATTCCCTGTTGTGACCTGTTGGGTGCTTCTCCCAAGCCAGCGTGATCAGCCACTGTCAGAGACAGGATGCTGGGCTGGATGGACCATTGGATTGACCCAGTATGGCACTTCTTATGTTGTTATGTTCTTACTATTTTTCTACAGTACCTTGGATTTGGAAGACGACTGTGTCTATGATCTTATCTTCTACAGTACTCATTGTGAAGTTGTGATCATAGTACAAAGCGGATTGCAGCATTGCAATTTAGACAAAGTATGGCAAAAGTAGTCTGGATTATCGGAGATTCCTGTGTTAGATGATTGGAGCAATTTGTCAGGAAAGAGAGGCTTGACTTTTCCTCTGGCAACAAAATTTAAAACATCTACTTTTTTGGAAAAGAAGGAATGAGATGACACAAAATTCTTTCCCAATTGGAAGAGAGAAAGAAGATCTATTCCACCTCCTTCTGAGATTGTGATCCACTGTGGTGGCAATGATTTAGGTCACCTCAGAAGTGCTGCTTTGTTTCAAGCGATTAAAAAATGACCTGTCCAATATCATAGCATCATTTCCATATTGCAAGATATTGGTCTCTGACTTGATCGAGAGACCACATAATAGATATGCAGGGGCTGCTGTTGGCAAGCTTAGGAAGCCGATGAGACATGTAAACAGATTGATCCATAGTTTTCTACGTGATTGAGACATGGATACAATTTGTCATAGGGATTTTTCCAGAGATTTGCTTTCACTTTATGACAAGTGATGTATTCCATTTATCAATAGCAGAACTGAATCAATTTTTCACAGATGTCTGTGAAAGCATTCTGGAAAATGTCTAAATTAAGCTCACTTCTTGGACCAATGTTCTTTAAGAAGTTTAGTTTATGGTTCTTCTAAGAGCTATTATTATTCCACCAGTTAATTCCCAGAAAGACTTTAGAAAGATGTTTTATTTTTCTTCGAAGTTAATCAGTTGACCTAGTTTTTTTAGCTAACTGAAGTCAAAACTCTAAAAATAATCTCTTTTTTCTGTACTATCCAGGAAATGTGTTGTTGTTGTGCTGTCCTTGTCCTCAGTCGACACAAGCAGCTCTAGTACTCCCCCCCGCAGAAAGAAAGTGGACACTGAAGATTGCGAGGAGGACCTCCACAAGACGAGTTTGACGAAGTTCAACTGCAGTGACCAGTCCACTTGACAGTGAGTGCAGTCACAGTGGGTGGGTGATATATGTTTGTGATGATGATGTATATCTCGCTCAACAGTGTGCCCTGTTGGATTCTCCTTGGGCTGTAAGATGGAACTTTGGAAGAAAGCAGTGTTGCTATGGGGTGGGGACAGTATCAGGACTTGTTGTCAAAAATGACTGTGAACTTAGAGGGAGATAGTGAGACCAATTGTCATGCCGTGCCGTAGCTCACGCAGACCAAGTAGTGAGCAGCGGGTTGCTGCTCACTGTTGGATTCTCCTTGGGCTGTAAGATGGAACTTTGGAAGAAAGCAGTGTTGCTATGGGGTGGGGACAGTATCAGGACTTGTTGTCAAAAATGACTGTGAACTTAGAGGGAGATAGTGAGACCAATTGTCATGCCGTGCCGTAGCTCACGCAGACCAAGTAGTGAGCAGCGGGTTGCTGCTCACTGTTGGATTCTCCTTGGGCTGTAAGATGGAACTTTGGAAGAAAGCAGTGTTGCTATGGGGTGGGGACAGTATCAGGACTTGTTGTCAAAAATGACTGTGAACTTAGAGGGAGATAGTGAGACCAATTATCATGCCGTGCCGTAGCTCACGCAGACCAAGTAGTGAGCAGCGGGTTGCTAGGCAACCTGAAGGAAACACCAGGGGCAACACCCTAGCTGTAGGCAACAGAGAAGTGGTGGTCCCGTCTCTTATACACATCTAGATGTGTATAAGAGACAGCCCTAGGCCTGGGTCTTGGGTGGCATTTTCTGAAGGGTGGCAATCCTGGTGCTGTCCCGCTCTTCCCCCCCCCTCCCCATCCCTGAGTGCTAGCCCAATCCTCTTTCCCTTCCCCCTTTCCTTCCCTTCCTCCCCTCTTCACTCCTTTGGAACACCTGGGATCCTCCCTTCTACACCAGTCATATCACAGTTCCCTGGAACCCTTGGAGTTTGTGAGAAGTGTTATTCTTGTTTGTTCTTACCTGGCCTTGTACCTTGAGCATACTCCTCCTTTCCTTTCCTGTGATGATCCGGGTTGCTCTCAGTCATTGAGAGAAAGCCCAAACAAGACCCTGAGGGAATTACCTACCCTGTGGTATCACCAGAGATTTGGAAACCTAGCCAAGGACTCAATCCTGCTACTCCTTTCCTTCCCTTTCCCTTCTTCTACCCCATTCCCCCTAACAACAATGGAAACAAACCATGGCGAGAGGGGTTTTATTTAAACAAACAATTATTACTGAAGTACTCTACAGGGCAGGAAGGGAGGGGAGGTGGTGGGAGAGGGGCAGGAGTCACTCTGAAGTTGAAAGTAAGGGAATGAATGATCTTTTTGTCTCTGGGTCTTTGAGTAACTAATTGTTTTCCTCTCTTGTTTTGTTTATTTCCTAGATTTGTCATAATTACATATCTCCAACTATGCCGGTGAAGGGTCAGAAAAAGAAAGACAAAGAAAAAGAAAGCTCTTGCTGCTACTCCTCTTTGTCCTGCTGCCAAAGTACGCACATTTCCCAGGACAAAAACAACAAATGAGTGGCCAGTGTCATCTTACGCTTCCAGCTCACATGAGTTTAGGAAGGAGGCAGTTGTTGTTTTAAACACCTGGCAACGCTCGCAAAGAAAGCGACAAACAGCCCACTGGGATGAAAAGATGATGGATGAAGAAGAAGACCATCCATGGACTCCTCCACAGGAGAATCCACCCATGTCAGAGCCAGTGACAGTTCTTGCTGCTGAAGAAGAGGAGGAGACTGTCGCTGCAGAATCAGACTGTGATGATGATGCAGATGAGGAGGATGTTTGTGGTCTTGAAAGTGGATTTGTCGCCGACGCCAACATGGATACTGATCTTGAGGCTGTCAATGATGCCAATGACGAGCCTTACTTTGGGGTAATCACAGGAAGAATGGAAACATGATCCTGCTGCTAAGAAGTGCCATCCAGCTTCTCCTGTGGTGGACAGCAACACTTTTGTGGCATCTTACAGCAGTTGCTCCACTGCCCCTCCAAAAAAAAAAAAAAAAAAGGTTTCTAAGCAATCTAAAGTTGCTACACCATGAGGGTTGCCCAAGACTGGAGGGCTGATCGACAGATTCTTTAAAATGGTGCCAAGGCCAACGTACCCTCTGCTGTTCATATCCAGCATACTCCGGAAGCTCAGTCCAGTGCTGATGATACTGACACTAGTGAGGGTGCACAGTCCATTCCCAACACGTCAAAGAGAATCATAGGGGGGAAAGACAGAACATGTATATTCATGGGTGTGGGATCACTGTGTGATAAATTTATTGCTATTTGCAATTATTGCAAAGCCCACTTAAGCCATGGGGAAAAGTTGGATAATTTTGATAACACAGTGATCAGAACACACCTGAAAAAGAAACACCCCAACCTCCTTCACAAGCCACTTGCCTCCCTTGTCTACAGCAGCAGCAGCAAGCCCCTCACAGCCTCCAGCAGGAAAACAAATACCTTCTTCTTTGCAGGTGTCATGGGCATGAGCACTCCCATACTCACCAGTGTCACCAGCACTATCTCTTCCAGCAGTACAGATGATGCTTCATGAGACTTATGAAAGGAAGATCCCTTATAAGGCATCACATACAAGGACATGAGAACTGGTCTCTCAAACCTTACAGTGGATTGCAACCAACAAGCTACCATTCTCCTTTGTGGAGTCTGAAAGTTTTCTGGACTTCATGAAAAAGATTTCCCCCCGATGGAAAGTCCCAAACAGGGTGTACTTTGACAACAAAGCCATGCCAGAATTGTACTCAGAAACAATCAAGAGAGTTATGGGAGCTTTGAGTCAAGTGGAGGGGGGAAAGTTCATATCACCATGGACTTGTAGACCAGTGCCACCCATCATGAATATCTCACCATGACCGTTCACTGGCTGTACAGAGATAAGAAGATGAACAGCCTGATACAGAGGAAAGTTCTTCTTTTCCTGTCCCCTTTTGATAAAAGTCACACTGCACAGAACATTTCAGAAGAACTTTCAGGCATTCTGAAAGAATGGCTAAAGCTATTTATATTGGAGGCTGGCTTCGTAGTCACGGACAATGCAAGGAACATTTTTAATGCAGTGCTTCAGTCCGGACTCACTTGAGTCTCATGCCTCATGCACTAGCTGGACCAAAGCAAACAGGAAAAGAAGGCACTGCCACCAACTGAACTGATGGTACACAAGGTGGAGTCTGTTGTTGCTGCTGGCTTTGGTGAGCATGAGGAGGACAACCTGCTGCCCCGGGCTATGAGCACAGAGAGGAAGGGAGACTGATGGTGATGCAGGACTACCACCACCAAACCCAACACCAAAAGGCACCACGTAATGATGATTGAACACAAGGCGGAGCGAAGGGAGGTGTTGCTGGCAGCTGAAAGTGCAGCTGCAAATACGAGGATGGAGGACAACCCACAGAGAAAACCCCACACTAAAAAGATAAGTCACTCGGTGAGGTTGGAGGAGGGGGTGGTGTTGTGAGGATGATTGGTCACTGATGTCAGTCATCATGACTGTCAGTGGCTGGTTTGTTAAATTGTTGTTTTAGTCTTTCTTACACTGTAGTTCCATATTGCGTGTCCACTTTAATGTTTATTTTAAAGTTGAGTTTTTTAAATTTTTGATGCTGCTACTGTTGTTTACAACTAGTTATTTACCGTTAGTTTAAGAAGAGTAGTATAACAAAATAAATAATACTGTGCATTTTTGGATGGTTTTTTAAAGTGCTGTTTTAGTCTAATTCTAATGCTTGTTTGTTTTGTGCCTCTTCTGTTTTGCAGAATGATCAAGAGATGCAGTGGATTGGAGGATGGATGCATGGATGCAGCTGTCACTCTTGTGTTCCTGTCCCTTAAACCTTCAGGTTTTTTAAAATTGAAATGATTGACTTAATTTGAAAATAGAAAGCACTGGTTTTTTGTCCTCAGGGATCATTGTCCGACTGCCATTCTTTGGAGTCTGGAACTCATTTTTTAACAACACAGTCCTTTTTATCTCCTAACTAATTTAGGGGTTTTGGGACTTACATTGTAGTTTTTTGCCTTCCTCTGAGGAGGATCATTTACTGCAGAAGCCAATGTTCCTTTTCTACAACCTAAATGAATAAAAGACAATAAAAATCACTCATGTTTCTTGTTGTGCTTATTTCAAAAGTGTTTCTGGCTCTGGTGCCCCATTTCATAGGAGGAAGGTGTTTTTAAGTAGCATATCTTTCATCAGATTACCCACTACCCCTGACCAACGTAGCTTTGCAAGCTGTGTTCATCATTTCTTGGCAGGCTGCTGCTAGGTGCCTCCTGGTGACGAATATGCATATTAGTATGCATGGAGGAGTAAGCAGGTAGAGGTACCATATCCAAGAAGAACACACATTGCCCCTGCCCGGTATGACAGAATTGCTAACTTGACTGTATGTACACTCTCTACTTCATCCTGTTGCTGCTGCATTACTAATGGAGGAGGGAGGATGGTTATGTGCCATATCTAGTGTCTCAGAAGATCATGCACAACCCCTGGTCAGAGGGGCATTGAAAGCTGTCTGCATTCATCATTTCTTGGCAGGCTGCTAGGTGACCCCTGGTTAGGAGTAAGTAGGTAGGGGTAACATATCCAAGAAGAACACACATCGCTAGGGGTGTACAATTCATTTTTGGTATTATGATAAAGATAATTTTCATTTCATTTTATTTTATTTTAAAAGCAAAATAATAATAATAATGAAAACAAAAATGAAAATGAATTTTTGTTTTCAAGATAATGGGAAAAAATGAAAAACACATTTCTGGCTATACCTTTTTTGTTCCTTATTCAATTCTGCTTAATCTTGGGAAGATTGTACCTACAAGAAAGGGCACTATGTGTACCAAATTTTGAAAAGATAGAATAAAAAGAACCAAGCTTATAAGCAATTGAATGTTGTGATTTTAAGAAAAGCGCCATACACATTCATGGCTACACCTTCTTTTTTTCCCATCGAATTTGCATGACCAGGAAATATTATGTCCCTCCAAAATATTACCAGTTTTTCCAAATTTCAGAAATATTGGATAATAGGTCCTGATGTTAAAGACCAATAATGTGAAAATTCATTTCCAGCTGTAACATTTTTATATTCCATCCTGTTTATAAGACATTTGTCACGAATGTATTTCACACCTTCCCTGTCATCTCTGCCAAGCTACAGGACAATTTGATAAAGGACCCCAATTTTAAGCAATTGAAGTTGTCCTGTGGAAGACCTTTATTCAGTTAAACAGCAGCACCTGCAATGCCAGTCAGAGGCAGGCACTTGGCATGGCGGTGGGGAGGGAGACTGTAGGCGGTAGAATGGGGAGCAACCCAACAGATTGACAGACACATTCACTGGCCAATTACTGCATGCTTGCAGCTTTACAGGTGGTGGGTTCGAGGTGAGCATAGGGGGTGGTTCTGAGGCAGGCATAGAAGGGACATAACTGGAACTTTGAAGATAGCATCCCAGCAATCAGAAGGAATAGTTTACACATCCAGACTGGCCAATTATAATCACAATCACATCATATACGGGAATGTTAAGAGTACCCTTCACAAAACCCAACTAATAACAAATACACACCATCGGGTACTATACGTCACAATAAATTGTATAATGGATATTTATATTCATAATATCCATCAGTTGTTACCAATTTGTACAAATGAAAACTACACAAATTAAGTCAAAATATTGTTCAAAATATTCAAAGCTCTTCTTAATCTCTCTCTATTGTCCCATGTCTTCTTCTTAAAAAAGTCAACATGTTTTGAACTTACAGTCTTCTTCAGGACTGTTTTTCCATATATACTGCTTTATATCCCTGCCATGTGTGCTGAGAGTCCTTCCAGTGTAAAAAAAAATTAAATTAAATTAAAAACCATGAAAAAAGGTTTTAACTTAAAAGTCTAAATCAAACCAAACAAAAAAGTTTTCTAATCTGAATCAGTTTACCACCATTAAAAAAACTCACCGTAAACCTTTAAACATACCATACCTATTATGCTCTTCACTTGTATTCCATTACAACAACTGGTACCTAAAAATAATAAAGTATAATAATAATAATAATAATAATTAATAATAAATAATTGTAATTTATTTATTTATTTATTTATTTATTTCAACTTATATGCCGCCCCCTCCTGCTCACAGCATCTCAGGGCTGCTCACAACATTTAAAAACATATAAGATCATTAAAATCACAATTATTAATTTTAAAACAACCCAATGACCCCCACCCCCAACCTAACCCACCCATCCCATCTCCCCTGGAAAAGTCCTGGTGGAACAGCCAGGTCTTACATTGTCTATGAAAAGAGGGGACCTTAGCAGCCAGGCGGACCTCCAACGGGAAGGAGTTCCACAGCCACAGTACAGCTACAGAGAACACTCTCCTCATGGTCGACACTCGGGAAACCCAGGGGACCCCAAGGAGGGTGCCCTGGGGCGACCACAAGGGTCAGTCCAGGATCTGGAGTGTGAGGTGTTCCTGCAGGTAGGTGGGGCCCAGGACATTTAGGGCTTTAAAGGTCCACACCAACACCTGGAATTGGGCCCAGAAGACTATCAGCAGCCAGTGCAGAGAAAAGATCACTGGAGTAATGTGCTCACATCAGCCCGTCCCCTTCAGAAGATGGGCTGCCACATTCTGAACCAGCTGCAGTCTCTGGATCATCATCATGGGTAGCCCTACTGTGAGGGTTGCGAGAAGGAAAAAGTGGGGGATGCGAGTGGATGGGGCACCCTGAACCCCTGCCAGCAAGACCCGGTGGTGTAAAAGTGCCCTCAGGATCAAAGGTGTCCAGGACCAGGATCGAGCCTAGATCATCCCTGGGCCCGGGAACCAGTAGAGCACCAGATCCACACACGCACACACCAGTCACCAGGGGCAGACGAACGGGAGGGTAGGACTTCCCCAGGGACCCAGGGGAATACGCATAGATGGGCACCGGGACAGAGGGAATGCCTTCACTCTACACACCCACACCACTAGGACTGAAGCGGTAACTCCATTTTCCGTTCTGCTATTTCATTCTGCCATTTCAGAATTGCCCATGACGTTCCGCATTTTTTCCGCTGGCATTCCGCTAATTCTGTTGGCATTCCATTAATTCACAAACTGTCAGAATAATCACAGAAACTGTCAGAACAATCGTGGAAACTTTCGGAGCACGCATTGTTCACTACTTCGCAGTCCTGGTGGAAATTGCGGAAGGTAGAAACTGTCGGAAAAAACATTATTCAGCTATTTTCGCAGTCTTTGGAAGTAGCAGAATGAAATTAGCGGAATGGAAGAATTAGCAGAATGAAATTAGCGGAATGAATGTCTCGAGCGCATCATGCCGCTCATTGCGGAAGAGCTTTTTCCGTCGGAAAAAGTTGCCGCAGCGGCATGCCGCTTCAGCCCTACACACCACACTCTCTCTAGGACGGGGATAAGGGTCACCCACGGTTGAGGGAAAGACACACAAGGGTACACTCATGCTCCCCACGCGCTCACCTTGCACACTGTTCTCTAGGAAGTACTCTATACTGCTATACATCAACCACCACTGTGGGGCCAGTCTCTTGGAGCAAACTATGATTACCAGCATCAGGGAGTGCCATAGGAAGGCCTTTATAGGCCTAGCCTCATCCTGCCAGCTGAGCTTGATTGCACAGGCACTCTGAGCATCTGGGGCCCTCTGCTCCCATGCACATGTGCCTATTGGTCTTTGCGGTGTGTGCCACAGCCTTCTGCTCTTCTGTAGCAGTGTGCATCCCCTGAAGGGGGGCGGGTTTGCCCGCCTGCATCTGCTGGGAACCTGACTCCCATGGTGATGCGGGCTGCAGCCTTCCGGGGTATCCATAGCCTTGAGCCCTCCCCCTCATGAACCCCCACCTCCGATAAGGGGTTCTGACAGTACCCCCTCCCCTCCAAGGCTGGAATCTACAAGGTTCGCCTGGTTTCAGGGGGTGCAAGTGATGAAACTTATGAATAAGATGGGGTGCATGTATGTTGGAGGCAGGTTCCTACGAGCGGTCAGTGGCCACATACCCCTTCCAGTCAATGAGGTAGAACAACTGCCCCCTGGTTCTGCAGGAATCCAAGATGGCACAGACCTTGTATTCTGGTTCCTCAGCCAAGGACAGTACCGCCAGCAGCTGAGATGATGCTGTGGGAAACAAGGGGTCATGAGCAGATTTCAAATAGGATACATGGAATGTTGAATGAATATGAAGTTGAGGTGGTAGTTGTAACTTATATGTTACCTCATTGATTCGACGTAGAACGGGAAAGGGTCCCATGTAATGATGATCCAGTTTTGGGATGAGACATTTGGAAGGGTACCACCAGCGATCTACCTGCACCATGTCACCTGGTGCTAGCGGTGGAAAGGCATGTCACCCCCGGTCGTCGTAATACTTATGTTTTTGTCACACCTGGATGAGAGAAGTGCGTGCTGTGTATGGGCTTTTTGTATTTGGTGCACCAGTGCTCCTGCCACTGGAATGGTTACTGCAAGGAGGTGGGTCAAGAGTAAACGTGGATATATATCTAAACTATACTACCTATATCTATCTCTCTATACACATGTACAGGGGGAGTCAGGCAGGGGAAGGAA
Organism: Sphenodon punctatus; assembly: GCA_003113815.1. Classification (NCBI taxonomy): domain Eukaryota; kingdom Metazoa; phylum Chordata; class Lepidosauria; order Sphenodontia; family Sphenodontidae; genus Sphenodon; species Sphenodon punctatus. The sequence goes on along the minus strand of QEPC01005559.1, from coordinate 342,974 downwards.
AAATGTAAAATGTAAGGGTAAGTAATAAGGATTGGAAAGGTAAGGTGGTAGGGATATATATGGGTGGATTTCTAGTGCAAACACCAGCAGATTTTGTAAATGAATCCTGACAAAGCAATAGCTAACACAGAAGCAGAGTCAAGCAGCCCAGCCCTGCAGTATAAAAGGTTGCAGTGTCCTCCCCCAGAGCTCCCCTGTTTGGTTCTGGAAGGCAGGAGGCATTGAGAAATCATAGCGCTCCACTCAACTCACTGTTAGCTGATTGTGCTGCTCAGTGGCCAGCAATTACATCCATCAGGTCCTTCCCCTCCCATCACAGGCTCAATTCGAGAGTTCAACACTACTTCTGGCTCCAAAATGTCTGCTTCTTCCTCCCCTCACCACAGTTTCCTCCAAAAAACACCTGCCAGGCAGCTAGGCAATAATGAAATCAATAACGACTTTTATCATTATTGATTTTGTTATTATTTTTTGTCATTTTCGTTATTACAGTAACGATAACAAAAACAACAAATTTCATTTTCATTACTGATATAATGAAATAAACTTGCACACCCTAGAATGGGAACACTTACTCTCATCTCAGTCTTACTCCTTAGGAATAACTTTACAATCCACAGGATTCCTGGTCAGCCAAAACCTTGTTTGCCTTCTTGTTGCTGAGCACTAAGCTACGTACATAAAAGAAAATGTATTCACCTTAAAATTTTATTCACTTAAAATTCAGTTTTCAAAGTTGGACTGAATTTTGGTTATGATGCCACAATAATGACATTTGAATGACTCCCAGCTGTTTGAATGCAGTTTTGCCATGTCCCTCTAAAGCAACCATGAGGAAAATGCAGTGCCAGAAAGGTTCTTATCTCCACAAAACTCTCTTGGTCTCATTGATCTGAATGTAAGCCTCACGTGTCCTACATCTTGGTTTACAATTTCTATACTTCTTAAACTCTCTAGCCCCTTCCTTCAGCTGAGCTGTGAGGTGAGTACTCAATGGGTAATTAAAGTATTAAGAGTGTTTGAAAGCAGTATATATTAGTCTTATCTTCTAAGAGATTAAAGAGGTTATCTGTCTGAGGGGCTCAGATTTTAACATCATGGTAATTGCAAGGACTTTCCATTTCCCCTGTTTGCAACCTGGCAGCACTAAGGACTTTATATTTTGATCTACATAGAAAAAGCAGTTATACAACTAATCTGGTAGTGATTTTATATAGACATTGGGGCCAATCTAAACCCCCAATTTAAATGTGCATATGTTAGTGCACGTGTGCATACACATGGTTTCTGTACATGTCATTGTCCACATAAACAAGATGTGCATGGAGCACATGGGTGTTAGTATTGACCCCATCATCTGTATAAACATAAGAACATGCCCACAATAGTAATAATTACAAAATCATTCTGGGATATGAACTGCTGAGTCAAGCTAGCTCCATTTGAAGCCATATAGCAGGAGTAGAGATTGGATTTTTTAGACTTTTCAATCAGCTCTTTTACTTATCATATATTGTACAAGATTGATTTTAGGATAAGAACTTTTATTCTATGATTTTTTAATTAATATTATTATTTGTCAATAAATCAATTTTCTGTACCTATTAAAACTACCTCACTTTTGTTTGTTTTCTCAGTAGCTGACAGTTGTTTCTGTTTTGCTACTGTCCTCACCTCTTCTATTTTGTTGTCCCTAAGAAATGTAAAACTGTGTTCAGGGTAAAGGAGGAGAGATGAGATTGTATACCCAAGAACAATTCCATTTTAGCATGGAAGGAAGTGGGTGGGGAATGGGTGTTTGGCCGCGGTGGGTGGAGGTGTGTGTGTGTCTGTTTACACAGACACACACACACCTCTACCCATCTCCATCCACGGGGCCTTCTCCGGTTTTCTGGAGGGCACTGTGGGTGGAGATGGTCAGTGATGGAATAGGTGGGTGTGCGCCGGGAGCACGCATGCACCAACACCCACTGCCTATAGTGTCTACCCACCACCCAGCGCACATCCATCCCTCCGGCCATTTGCATGGAGGCCCCCCCTAACACCCACCAGAACACCAGGGAGGGGGGCATCCGTGTAAAAACAGTCCAGGGTCTATAGCACAGATTCATGATCTGGAGTCTCTTCTTTCTGAGCGCATAGCACAAATGCCTTCTACATTGCCATACAGCAATAAATAATGAAGCACAAGTTGAAGTGGCCAACATAGAGTTATGAAGTAGTTATCATCATTCATACAAAAAGTGTCCCACAAAGAAACCCTTAGCATTGAGGGGAAGCGTCCAGCTTCTAACTATGGAAATATCAGACTGAACATTTTGAAAAGGAAAATATGATTTACAGTATTTAAATGTTATTTGTCCCTTACATCTTCAGATTGTATAGCAGGTTATACTAATTTTTATAGTAGTCCCTGGGAGGGAAAAAGTTCTTCTAGGGCTGAAACAAGAATCAATTTGATTCTCTCAAGAATCTTACGAGAATTGAAAACTCTTAGTGAGATCTTGCCAAGATCTCACTAACGGTTTGAGATTCTTGTGAGAATCTCACTTAAAAAGAAAAAAGAAATGAACATGTATAAAATGGCCATTCTGTGCATGTGCAGCCCATTTCCAAAATGGCAGTGACAGTTTTCTCATTTCCCCCTGATACTTAACGAGAATCAAAAGGAAAATGAGATTGAGTTTCAGCCCTATTCCCCATTTCTGCCTTACAGCATTGTTAGGTTCTTCTGTGTGTTGGGGGGGGGGGGCTGAAAAGCACCTTAAACCAATATTGTGTGCTTGCTCTGCAATTCTCTAGTAATTAAGTCTGAACCATCTTTTAAATTAAATTACAGATTTATTTAACAAGCAAGCAACTGTTCCTGGGATTAAGGGGTGGGACTTGGGGGAAAATATCGGATACTGGTTTTATCGTATACCGGTTCACGGATTATTGGGTTATTGGATTAAACCAGTATTACCAGTATCAGATTTTTTCCCATTGAGATCAATGGGGAAGTTTTCCCATTGAAATCAATGGGAGAAAAAAAAATACCTGTAATAAAGGCAACATGTTTCTTGTAAAGTTTCAATGACAGATTCACTTCTTTCCTTAACCACTAACCACCAGACTACAGTAGCCCCAGCAGCCAGTGTCAGGGGCAGGCAGCACCAACACGACTACATTTTTTTCCCTTAAAAAATACGAGATTTTTCCACAGCACTCAAAGTCATCATCAAATCAAAATCAATCAGAAATCAGATCACAGCAACTGCCAGTGGAGGACACCTGCACAGTGGCATTTCAGTCAAGCACGCAGTTTAGTTTGCAAGTGAGTGACGACTCCAAGTCGATGACCAACTGTATATTAGCCAAATAGCCAATCCATAGCAGCAGCGAGCCACCACCAGACAGGGGCACTGTGCCACTTTGCATTTGTTATCCAAATTTGACTCACAACAATTTTAAAACTTTTTTTTCACAGCACACAAAAGAGTAAGACAGAACCAAACAAGAGCAATGGTTCTGTCAACTGCCAAGGGATACTCATGCAATGCCATACCTCTACATGGCCAATGGCAACATCGTTGGCAAACATCCAAAATTCTGTGCAACCCCCAAAATGACTAACACAAGTACACACACATTATTACATATATGCCAACAACTAGATTCAAAACCTATTCGGTCCCACTCCCTGGGATCCCCGTGATGATCCACATAATTCCAATGATAACATTTACAACCATACATTACCAACAGTGTTTACATAAATATTTAATCATTAGGGATATGCTAACGCGGTTCAGAAGTTTGGGGTTTGGCCCAAACTCTGGGTGTTCGGGCCGTTCGCGAACACCCCAAATCCGAACCACCCGCCACTCGAACCGTCTGAACAAAGTTCATGTTCCGAACCTGTTGGGGCAGGTGCAGGGAGGAACCCTTTTACCCCTCCCGGCTGCGTGGGTGGAAGGGGTGCCGGAGAGCACCTCCCCCACACCCTGCCCAGCCTCGAAAATTTGTACAGTATTCCGGGTCAAAGCGGACGGCCTAGTAGCGGGCTGAAGTGCTCCGGAGTGCCGCTGGACCCACCGCCGCTGCCACCACCAGACCCAAGACCAGATCCCTGGCACCACCAGGAAGGTCGGGCTCTGAATCTGGCAGTGACGGTGGAAGTGGCGGCGGGTCTGGTTGGTCCAACAGTGGTAGCACTCCGGAGCGCTTCAGGCCGCTACTAGGCTTGACCCGGAAGGCCAAGTAGTGGCCTGAAACACTCCAGAGTGCCACCACCACCAGACCCACTGACGGACCCGCTGCCGCTGGACCCAAGGCCGGAGTCCCAGCACCACCAGGTAGGGCGGTCCCTTGGGAGAGGGAGGGAAAACTGCCCCCCCTGCCCAAATGGGTTCAGCACCCCCAAACCTGTTGGGTTGAACAGGTCAAACCTGAATGGTTTCAGATTCGGCCAAACCCCGAACGGGCCAAACACTGAACCCCCCCGGTGTTCACACATCCCTATTAATCATAGCCAAAATCATTACTATCCCTAAAATGACCCCCTATAGCAAATAATGACAAAAATGTCCTTTGTTTTTACCATTTCGGTGTTCCAGGATTCCCTCAAATCACCCACAATCACATATTGGAAATGCCAACAGTTCCAATGCTAACACAGTGAACAAAGTGTCAATCAATCCCAAATTTTGTGAGACCCACAAATAAACCCTCTCTCTCCCCATTTTACCATAACCTCAACCATTGGGACAGGCAGTGGATGGGACCCCCAGTAAGAGGATTTCCATTCCCCCTGAGGCGGGGCCTAAACCAGCAGCCCACCAAATATAGTTCACAGAGTGAACATTGGAGGGAGGGACATTAACCCTGAAGTACTCCTTGCAGCTGCGTTAATCCCAACTACTGGGGGAACAGAGAGCCTTCTGCGGTCCCATGCACTGTCTTTCCCCCAACTAGACCCCAAAATAGATCATGTTGCCATTGCCTACCTTTATCTTGGACCTCTGAATCCTTGATTTTTGTGCCATCCTTGCCACTTGTAGTCTTCTGAAGGTGTAGGCTTCGGGACACAAGCCTTCCTTCAGGTTTGGAGAACTGGAAGGACTGAGTTAGCTCCCAGTCCTGTGACAAGCTGAATCAGAAAAGATGAAAGGGAAGAGAAGGACAGCATAGAGTAGCAATAGGAGGGGAAAGGGTTTTATTTGGTTCACGAGAAGAGGAAGAGGAAGATGGGTTTTCAGTGAGGAACAGGGGAAAGGGGACTCCATTGTTGTTGTTGTCTTCAGCTTTCTCTTCTGCCTGGCTTTTTCTACTTTCTACAACATCCACAGGGAGAGTGATGTGAGGCATAGAATCTGACGAGATCTCAGAGGGGAAAAGAAAAGAAAAACAGCAAGTTAGGTGTTACTGCTGCTGAGATGTTTGAATCTTATTTTGGACACAGATAATAAAGATCTAATTTAGCCCCTTTGTGGATCTGTCTCCAAAGAGGAGGTTCCAGATCCTCCCAATCCCCATGCCATCATTTACCTAATGTTATCTGACGGGAGCACTCTTTTTTTCATGATCTCTTCTGGACTGCCTGTAGTTTTCCATGGTCTAGGCTCCAGACACAGAGGGCCTAGTGACTTCAAGGCTCAGCAGAAACACCCACCAAAGTCAGAAAACCCTAATGTGTTGTGAAGCGCACTGGTGGGAGGTGGCTGGCAGTAAAATATTGCATTCTTATGTTGCCATTGAGGTCCAGGACCATCGCTGCGACCATTCCATGTCACTGTTGAAGTCTGCACGTCGGTCCTGCAGGCCTTCAAATGCAGTGGGATATCAAGCCACAGTAGGCAGCCTCTACGTCAACACTGTAGGCTGAAGTCCCACTGCATCTGGAGGTGCAGTGGTGGTGTGGACCTATCAGATGGCTATAGGGGGCTGGGCTGGGGTTTAGGGGTGAGAGGAAGAGTAAGGTTGTGGGCCCTCCCCCGCGAAGAGGTTCTGCCCTCACAATGCCCTCTGCATCTCTTATTGGGGGTGGGCAAAGTTTTTCCTGATGTAGCAGAGTTACCAGTGTATTCTGGAGGAGCAGACATGGTCCTTGTGAGAGGGATGGGGGTGGGGGTGTCTTGTGGGGGGCCGCCCCCCAAAAAAAAGAGGTTCAACCCTCCCAATGCCCTCTGCATCTCTTCTTGGGGGCAGGGTTGAGCAAAGTTTTGCCTGCTGTTGCGGAGTTGCCAGCGTGTGCTGGAGGGGCAGACTCCTTGTGAGGGGTATGGGGGTGTCTCAAGGGGGGCCTCACCCCCACCCCCAAGAAGAGGTTCCACCCTCCCAATGCCCTCTGCACCTCTTCTTGGGGGTGGGGTGGGCAATGTTTTGCACAGTTTTGTGTGTGGCTGGGACCAGGTGTCCTGTGCGGGGCCCCACCCTCACAAAGAGCTTCTACCCTCCCTCTGGGTAGAACTCTTCTTGGGGGGGTTGTTGCATGATAGCAAAGAAGGGTGTGTGACAGGGTGGTGTTGTGCCAAGGTGGGCTGCAGCAAGCATAGGCTGGCTGGAGGGACAGCTCCTTAAATAACTGTGGTGGAAAGGGCCCTGCTGGGGCACTCCACACCAGTGTGGTGTGGAAAGGACCCTGATGGTGTGTTCCACTCCAGTGTGTGCCGCTCCATGTATGGGAAGGGGGCTGGGGTGGAAAGGGCCCCGATGGAGTGCTCCACTCCAGTGCAGTGTGGAAAAGGCCCTGCTCGGGCTTTCGACTCCAGTGTGTGCCGTGCTATGTATGGGAGGGGAACTGGATTGGAAAGGGTCCTGCTGGAGCACTCCGCTTAGGGATGTGCGAATGCAGTTCGGAGGTTCAGAGTTCAGACCAAACTCGGTCTGTTCGGATGACTGAACCCGAACCAATTGAACCTGAGCTCGATCTGAACTCTGAAACAACTGAACAATTCGGTCGCATTTGGATAAAGTTCGGATGAGTTCAGGTGGGAAAAGCGTGACTGGAAGGCCCAGGGAGAGGGAGGCAGCTAAGGAGCAGACTTTCTGGCACCAGGGGTGGAGAGGCTTGGAGTAGCAGCCAGCCTGCCCAATCACCATCCCTTTTCTCCTCAGACCACTGGCTTCACAGTATGCGATTGGACATGGGGGGCGGGGGGCCTAATGGGGCTTGCGGTAAGGTGGGCGCAGCAAGTAACAAAAGTCATTGCCCTCCCCCCTTCCAACACCATCTGAGCTAGTAACCACTGTTCCTGACAGCAGGTGTTTTCAAAGTCTCCCTCTCCCAGCAGTTTGTGTTCCTAATCAATTGCCATCCTTTTATTTCACCCATCCCACACATTTACGTCCCTAGTATCATTTATTTGGATTAGATTAGATAGATTTAGGTGTTATTTTTATTTTTTACCCATCCCTGTGTTCTTTCTCCCTACCCTCCATTGAATCCTTCCCTTGATGCTGGCCCGGAGGTTGCAGCTAGTGCAGAATGCAGTGGTCCATCTCTTAACGGGGATGGGCCAATGAGAGCACATAACACCGGTGCTCCGGGCATTGCACTGGCTGCCTGTAATGTGCTGAGCCAGCTTTATGGTGTTGATTTTGATCTATAAGGCCCTGCACGGTCTTGGTCCTGGATATCTCAGGGACCGCCTTGCCCTCCGCGACTCAGGATGACCCCTGTGGTCCACCGGAGGTGCCTTCCTGGAGATCCCCCGCATAAAGCAGGGGGCTACAATGGATAGGGCATGCTCAGTGGCTGGGCCACGGCTATGGAACTCCCTCACAGAGGAAGCATGGATGGCCCTGAGTCTGTTGGCCTTCCATTGGGCCTGTAAAACATGGCTGTTCTCCCAGACCTTCGGAGGTGTGGAGGAAAGAGTGGGTTAAATTTTTGTATGGAGGGGGTTTTAAATTTGTTTAAATAATATTGGAATTTTAGATTTTTAATGTGGTTTTTATATTGTTTTAGATTGTTCTATTTTTGTTGGAAGCCACCCCAAGATGCCGTTGGCATGAGGGGGCGGCATATAAATGTAATGAAATTAATTAATAAATATATTCCATCCCGGATTCCCTTCCCCTGTTTTTGAATTTATTTAGAGTAGGATTAGATTAAGTTCATTTCAGTTTTGTACCCCTCCCTGTGTTGTTTGGTGTGAGCTGTCTGTGCCCTCCCCCAATCCCTGTGTATATTATTATTTATAATGTAGATAGATATATGATGTAGTTACTATAGATATAGATAGTTGTATGAGTTAGCTTAGTTATAGAGATAGCTGAGATAGAGATAGTGTGTTGTAGTTATTCAGTTTTAATATTTTATAGTGTGTTTGTAGGACTAGGTCTTTGTAGATAATATATTATATTTAGTTCCATAGGTTTTTATAATAGCAATATTTAGCAGTTAGACTAAATAGCAAACAATACAAATATGGCGCCCCCCCAAAAAAAAACGTTCGGCCGAACCAAACTCCACCAAACCGAACGACCGAATCCGAACTCGGATCCTGGACCAAATGACCAAACCTGAACTCGGTTCCAGAACCGAATGAGTGAATGACCGAATATCTGAACCACGTTCTGTTCGCCCATCCCTAACCGCTCTATGTATGAGAGAGGGGCTGGGGTGGAAAAGGCCCTGCTGGGGTGCGCCAATCCACTGTGGTGTGGAAAAGGCCCTGCTGGGGCATTCCACTAGTTTGGGGCACCCCAGCAGGGCCCTTTCCAATCCAGTCCCCCTCCCATACATAGGGTGGGGGGAACGCGCTAAGTGGGGGAGAAACTACCTAGGGGTGGGGGGAACGAGCTAAGGGGGGAACTACCTAGGAGTAGGGGGAACTAACTACGTGGGAGCAACTGGGCAGGTAGGCCTAGGAAATGTGAACTACCTAAGAGTGGGGGGGACTAGCTAAGGGGGGAGACTACCTACAGGGTGGGGTAAAACTAGTGAACAAGGGGATGGGGACTAGAGGCTATGGGTATGGTGTTGGGTGAAGGGTGGGGTGAAGTACTGTGGGACTAGAGGTATGGTGTGGGGTGAAGTAATGTGGGGCTAGAGGTGTGGATGAAGGGGTGTGAGGATATACGTGTGGGGTGGGGTGAAGTGCTGTGGTGCTAGAGGTGTTGGGTAGGGTGAAGAGGTGTGGGGCTAGAGGTGTGGGGTGAAGTTCTGTGAGGATAGAGGTGTGGATGAAGGGGTGTGGGGCTAGAGGTGTGTGGTGGGGTGATGGGGTGTAGGAATAGAGATGTGAGGTAAAATTCTATGGGCTAGAACTGTGGATGAAGGGATGTGGGGCTAGAGGGGTGGGGTGAGGTGAAGGGGGTGGGGTGAAGTACTGTGGGACTAGAGGTGTTGGGTCTGGTGAAGGGATGTGGGGTGGGGTGAAGGGATGGACAGTGTAGGGATGCGGGGTGTCACAGGGATCGGTGTGGTATGTGGTGAAGGGGTATCGCTTACCTGCCCAGCTATTTGCGTATCATGTCCGACACATCACCAACAGTCGCCAAAACCAAAAGGCACTCCAGTGGCTTGGGTTTTAAAAGGAAAAGAAGAAATTTTATTTTAATAACTGACATGTGAAATTTATAGTGCACTATACAGCACGCATGCACACACACACATATACACACACAAACAAACACACACTTCCTTCAAGAAAGAAACACGCAAGACAGTGGCGTGGAGTTTCCCAGGTTAATGGTGCTGTTCTGGCCTACTGGGACAGCAACCCCCTCCCAACAACCATCTAGCCTTGGGGCACCCCCCCACACCAGGATATGACTTGACAAGCAACCAAAGCACACTGCTGCAAGACAGTGGTGTGGAGTTCTGCAGGTTAATGGGGCAGTTCTGGCCTACTGTGACAGCCCCCACCACCACCATCTAGCCTTGGGGAACCCCACCAACACCAGGACATAACCCGACAAGCAACCAAAGCACACTGCTGCAAGACAGTGGCATGGAGTTCCCCAGGTTAACGGGGCAGTTCTAGCTTACTGGGACAGCCCCCCAACCACAATCATCTAGCTTTGGGGGGCACCCCCACCAGAACATTACCCAACAACAAGAAACCAAGGTAGTACCAAAGCACCCCCTGAAACAACAATACAATGCCTGATGGATCAGTTCCAGGCGGTCCAGGTGGAGAGGAAGATGGTGGAGGCGTATGGCCAGTACGTCTCCACCGAGATGGCATGCCTGGAAATGTACCAGAAGACACTCTCCAGGTGTCATCGGGACATGGAAGGGGACATGGAGTTTCCCGTCTCCCATGACTATCAGCTGGCAGAGTCCCGGGTGTCCAGTCCTCAGCCACCCCATGTAGCGTAGTTATTAGTGGTGGGACCCCGGGCCCATTACCGGCTACCGGATTTACCGGTTACCGGTTCCACGAAAACCGGATTCCCGGATTAAATCCGGTATACCGGTACCGGATTTATTCCATTGGTTTCAATGGGGCGCTGTGTCCCCATTGAAACCAATGGAATAAATTCCTCCCCCTCCC